>JBBBDQ010000925.1:0-302500 GCA_037127315.1 Ascarosepion bandense
TGGAAAAGAGTGAAAAGATTGGAAAAGAGAAAGCCGGAAACTGCATCCTAAACAGGGAACAAGGAATGAGCCTCTGCACCTGAAGTAGTATTTATACTATTTACATTGTTTGAACTATTTGTCCTCATCTAGCAACAGAAGAAGGCCGGAGCATACAACAGCCAAAACGTCATAATAAAGACAATAAAGATAAGGACAATAGTTCAAACAATATAAACCTTTGTCGCACTAAATAAATTGTCTTTTTGTTATTTCTCTACCATCCATTTATGTAAGCTCACTAAGTAGGTTATGTGTTGTTTTCTTTTACTCCACTTGCCTTCAGCCTGTCCTTTGAGTATCAGATTTTCCAAACCCTCTTTCCTCATTATCTGCCCTAGAAATTTCAACTATCTCTTTCTGATGTTAAGTATTAATTTCATTTTTGTTTCTAATTTCTCTAAAACTTTGTTGATGCCCACTTGTTCAGTCCATGGTATTCTCAGCATCCTTCTGTAGAGTCTTATTTTTGTTACTTCGAGTCTCTTCTTCATCTTTGAGGAGATTGTTCAGCATTCGCTGCTATATAAGGAGGATTGATATTACATAACAGTTCAGTACTCTTCTTTTTTTTTTTGGGTTGCTTCAAGACTTTTTCATTTGTGAGAAAATTGTCCAGCATTCACTGCTATATAGAAGGATTTCTATTATGTAACAGTTCAGTACTCTTTTCTTTGTTTCTAACAAGGTTTTTCTGTTTCTTAATACTCTGAATAGCTTTTGGAAAGTATCTTTAACTATCTAAATGCACCTTCAGACTTCAGTGTCACGCTTTCCTTCCTCTGTTAAAACACTTCCCAGATATTGAAATTGTTGTCCATGTTTGATTTTGATATCTCCAATTTGTAATTTGCATGTTCTGTTTTTTTAAACTTGGAAATATTCCAGAAATTTAAAAATGATTATTTTTTTTTTTTAAATATCTTTACTCATTCTGGAAATGTTTTCTCCCTCTGCTAGTTTCTTTCACACCCATATGCACAAGCATGAGTTTAGCCATCCTTCTTACTAATTCCTCAAACGCCTGAAATCAGTGATAGAAGAATCTCATTCCATTCCAGGCATAGAGTGGGGTGAAAGATATTTTAGGACAAATCTGGGACAAATAGGTCATGTTGAGATAAAAGGGAGGAAGCAAGAGGTCATTTGGAGAAAGAAAAGAGAGAGAGAGAAGAGAGAGAGAGAGGGAGAAGGAAAAGAGAGAGAAAAAGAGGAAAAAAAAACGGAAAAAAATATTGCATTCTTTGAATTATTTCACTGCCCAGTCAGTCAAAAAAAATATACATATAAAAAAAAAAAATGGAGAAGATAGATTTTTAGAATTTAAACAATTCGAAGTTCATAACAAAGCAATCTTCTTCTGTACTTTTTCAGGACATTGGCGATCATAGCTCTCCACAATTTCCTGTTCTTTGTCTCTCTTAATCAATTTTGTCTTTTTGATATCTCTCCCAAACCCTGCTCTACCATCCATTCATTGAAGACTGCCAGGTATGTTATGCATTGTTTTATCTCTCTTGTCTCTAACCTACTCCATGAGTAACAAATTTTCCAAACCCTCTTTCCTCATTATGTGCCCTAGAAATTTAGAAGATTGGTAAAGAGAAAGCTGGAAACCACATCCTAAAGAGGGAAAAAGGGATGAGCCTCTTAACCTGTTCAATAGACATGGGTGGAGTGTGAACCGGGCGATAGATAGATCTATCTACACCAATTAAAAAAAAAAAAAAAAAAAAAAAAAAAACAAAGTGAGAAGATTGGAAAAGAGAAAGCCGGAAACCACATCCTAAACAGGGAACAAGGGATGAGCCTCTTAACCTGTTCAAAAGACGTGGGTGGAGTGTGAACCGGGCGATAGATAGATCTATCTACTCCAATTGAAAAAAAAAACAAAAAACAAAGTGAGAAGATTGGTAAAGAGAAAGCTGGAAACCACATCCTAAACAGGGAACAAGGGATGAGCCTCTTAACCTGTTCAAAAGATGTGGGTGGAGTGTGAACCGGGTGATAGATCTATCTACTCCAATTGAAGAAAAAAATTTTGACGAGTGAGTTAGAAGAAATAACGTCTAAGCAAATAACAAAAGTCGTACAAAATAACATAAGACGAAAAAAAAAGAGTGCTAAGGAATTAATGACTGTGAGAGAATATGAAACAAAAAAAGAAAGAAAACACTATAAAGGAGAGAAAATAATAAAAGGACAAGATTTAAAACAGACGAATATAATGAGTAACACTGCATTTAAATTTTTCAAGATCAAAGTTGACTTGAAAGCAAGCGACCAGAAGAATGTTCAGTAAGTGAGAAGAGTGATAGAAGAAACTGTTAACATAGAACTTACAGTTGCAAAATGATGAGACCTTGCTGCCAATCTAGTTAGTCAGTTAAGTGCCATACGTGATACACGCTTGGGCGATCATGTCTCGAAAGAGACATGACTGACTGGGCAGAAGATTATCTCGCAGTAGGTTGCCATTGCTTTCTGCAGTAGACTGGTTGCTGACCAAGGCTATAGAACCCAATCTGTCCTGTTATTTAACCCATAACTGGAAGGAATAGACGAATTAATACCTTTCCCAAGGGTATTTGCGCGTAAGTGAATGCAATGAATTCGGCTGGAATTCGAACTCGGCTCCCCGATTTCTCGTTCCGAGTCGATATCCACTGTGCCACAACGCACATCCAATCTAGTACTGCACTTAAATTCATAAAGTCTAGGTATCAGTGAAAAGTTCATCAAAACAATTACCATGAAAGCATTTATAGAGAAGGTACAGGGAAGCTATGTTATGGTGTTAAATACTAAATACTAAATTAAGTGCATTGACACAAAATTAGATTATGTTGAAAAATTAATATGTTTTCTGTAAAATAAATACTTTACATCATTAGATTGCTGATCTATTCATATACCGACATAACAACACTGAATTAAGTGCATTGACAGGGTAAAAGATTATATTGAAAAATAAAGATTTGTTGTCTAAAGTAATTTTTTTTATTCTCTAATTATTAATTTGTTGATTTATCTGTATATATTTACATGGACATAATTATTGGTGTGTGATATGGAACCAATATGCCATGTTCATTTTGCAGTAATGCTCTAGGAAAAATATGAATTAATCTTTTCATCTCCCAGCTATGAGTTAAATAACAGGGATGACTGTGCTCTTTATCTTTGATTGATAACCATTATAAAAGAATAACTACTCCAAATTTAAACCATGATGTATAAAAAAGATATGCATGATCAGTAAAAAGAGGAGCCCAAAATGCCAAATACAGGTGGGGGATACTAAAATCAAGCACCTTCTATAATTTTGAGAAGAGTCATTATCATTTCAAGAATTGTTCAGACTATTGAACTCATTCTTTGTATTGCTTTTGTTGTTACTACAATGTTTCAGTCAATCCATTCTATGGATACCTTACTTAATTTTGAGATAAGTGAATATCATTCCAAGAGTTGTTTAGACAATAGAATTCTGCTTTCGTTGTTACTACAATGTTTCAGTTAATTAAGACATGTTTATCCTCAATGCACCACCTACAATGATATCAACGTGACTTACCAAATCTCACACTAGTGATGTCACACAATTGTCAACTATTTTTACACCCTGGCCATCAGGAGATGACATCACTTTTGGACAGCACCTCACAGATAACAAATGTGTATCTGTTAATATTACACTCAAAGAAAAAGCATTGCAATGTTCAGTTGCAATAAAAAGGAAAGGATAAAAGAAACGCCCCAAAGCATAAATGAGAAGCCAATTAATATAAATTCAATTTTTCAGGTTTGTAATTCAATAATAAATTCCTTTTATCTTTTAAGGCAGAACTTTGTTTGAAAAGCCGTACCTTAAATTTGTTTTCCTGAATGTTCATAATGATATTATCTTCTTTGGTAATGACAATAAACAAGATTCCTTCAAATAAAACTTAAAAAAAAAAAATTCTGCAAGTCTTCTAAGAATTGTTTGAAAATTGCTCAAGATGAATGGACCTATCAAAAAAATTTTGTGAATGCAAAGTCATGGCATCAACCTTTTCTGACATGAAATTCTTAAGACCACATTATCTATAAAATTCTATAATTTCAGTATCTTTATGACTAATGTTTTCATCATAGACATATGTAGATCAAGAATAGTAAAGGCGGTCTTTTGTAAGGATTAGAAGGCAGGTATTAGTCAGACTAATATATCAATGACAAAATAAAGAAAAATTTAATTAGGTTGTTTGGAACATAACAGGTCAAGAAATTAAAATGTTAATAACCATTGAATATGTTAAAAAGACATTATCATTCCAAGAATTATTCAAATTACGGAACTTCTTATTTGTGTCATTTTTCTTGTTATAACAAAATGTTGGGCAATCCATTCTATGTCTACTTTGATAATTTTGAAGCTTACAGCCACACCATGTTGAAACACCAGTTCCCATATGATCACCAAAGTTAAGCATCATTGAGCCTGGTGACCTAGGAATACCAGGTGTTGGATGTGCAAGAGGTGTAATGGATAATGGTTTGGAATTGTTAATCAGAATGCCAAGTTCCAATTCATGCTGAGTTTTTTATATTCACTTACACAAAAATATCTTTGGGAAAGGTATGAATCCACTTCTACTCCAGCTATGGGTTAATTAGTAAGACTTATCATTAAACCATTATTATCTCAACAAAAAAAAAATTATAATCTAAAAATATTTTCTGGTTTTAAATAACCTGCAATGGGTTGATAAGCCATAGAAAATTTCAATCACCAATTTTGATAAGAGTCATTATCATTCCAAGGGTTGTTCAGATTATTGAACTCATTCTGAATGTTTCTTGTGTTGTTACCACAATGTTTCAGTCAATCCATTCTATGTCTACCTTCTATAATTTTGAGAAGAGTCATTATCATTCCAAGAGTTGTTCAGACTATTGAACTCATTCTTTGTATTGCTTTTGTTGTTACCACAATGTTTCAGTCAATCCATTCTACGTCTACTTTCTATAATTTTGAGAAGAGTCATTATCATTCCAAGAGTTGTTCAGACTATTGAACTCATTCCTTGTATTGCTTTTGTTGTTACCACAATGTTTCATTCAATCCATTCTATGTCTACCTTCTATGATTTTGAGAAGAGTCATTGTCATTCCAAGAGTTGTTCAGACTATTGAACTCATTCATTGTATTGCTTTTGTTGTTACCACAATGTTTCAGTCAATCCATTCTATGTCTACCTTCTATGATTTTGAGAAGAGTCATTGTCATTCCAAGAGTTGTTCAGACTATTGAACTCATTCATTGTATTGCTTTTGTTGTTACCACAATGTTTCAGTCAATCCATTCTATGTCTACTTTCTATAATTTTGAGAGTCATTGTCATTCCAAGAGTTGTTCAGACTATTGAACTCATTCATTGTATTGCTTTTGTTGTTACCACAATGTTTCAGTCAATCCATTCTATGTCTACCTTCTATAATTTTGAGAAGAGTCATTATCATTCCAAGAGTTGTTTAGACAATAGAATTCTGCTTTCATTGTTACCATAATGTTTCAGTTAATCACTTTAGTATTAGGCATCTATCTATCAGAGTACACTACCCAAACTGGAAATTCAAGGAATTCTTACATGTCTTCAGTCACATTTTGTATTCTCATAATTATGTTAGCATTCAGTAAGGTTTGCACTTCCTAAACATGCAAATATGTTTACACATTGAAAAATATGAAAAGCTAATGAAAATTAACAATCTGTGTACAGGAAATAATACAAGCATTATTAACAGAATATGACTATTATATATATAATATAAATGAAATTGCAATGATTGTACAAAAGAAATTCATTGTAAATAATGTTACTATCATGAATTTATTTTAAATGATTCTTATTACAGGAAGGCAGTCCAGATGATTTTATTAAAGGAATTCATTGCAAATGTTTTTTACTACAGAGACTCATTACAATTTTTTTTTCTACAGGGACTCATTACAAATGATTTTTTTTTTCTACAGGGACTCATTACAAATGATTTTTTTTTTCTACAGGGACTCATTACAAATGATTTTTTTTTTCTACAGGGACTCATTACAAATGATTTTTTTTTCTACAGGGACTCATTACAAATGATTTTTTTTTCTACAGGGACTCATTACAAATGATTTTTTTTTTTCTACAGGGACTTATTACAAATGATTTTTTTTTTTCTACAGGGACTCATTACAAATGATTTTTTTTTTCTACAGGGACTTATTACAAATGATTTTTTTTTCTACAGGGACTTATTACAAATGATTTTTTTTTTCTACAGGGACTTATTACAAATGATTTTTTTTTTCTACAGGGATTCATTACAAATGATTTTTTTTTCTACAGGGACTCATTACAAATGATTTTTTTTTCTACAGGGACTCATTACAAATGATTTTTTTTTCTACAGGGACTCATTACAAATGATTTTTACTGCAGGAACTCATTACAAATGATTTGTTTTTCTAAAGGGAATCATTACAAATGATTTTACAATAGAAATATCTTCAAAATGATTTTCACTATAGGAATACATCAGAAATAATTTTACGAATAGTAATGCATTAGAAATTATTTTAATGCTAGAATGCATTGCAACAAATTTTCTGACTTCATAAATTTCATATTGATACATTAGACTTTTAATTAAAAAAAAAAATCACCAAATAGCAGAGGTCAAAACATTGTTGCGTAAACAATGGATTATATCTTTCAGAAAGATTAACTTTAATCCTCTTGCCCATAATCTTAATATCATTTTACTTATTAGAAATTAAAATATACAAGCTGACATATAAACCTGAAATAAAAAAAAAATCTCTCAAAGTAGAGGTCAACCTAATTGCTAGTAATAAAACAGGAATCTTTACCACTGAGACTAAGCACTAATAACAGAATAGTATTTCTTAGGTTAAGATGGAATATAATGAGAAGTACAGAAAAATGGCAAAGTTTAACAAACATGCCCTTAAAAGGATAATTTTTCAATTGACACTTAATACTGTATACACCCTTAATTAAATTTAATTTCAATAAACAGATAATGAAAAGTAACTGTAATCATGAATTTTTAAAAAAAATGCACTTTCTGGGCATTTTTTTCATTTGTTTTTATTACATGAATTGGCAAAAATAGATTGCAGCAGTTTTCTTTTTTTAATTATAATTAGTTACTCATTGTTAGGTGTTGAATGAAAATTTTCTTGTTCAATATGTTAGACATTTTTAATAAATTTACAAATAAAAAAAACTGTTTTCAAAGTTATTTCTTTATAATATGGTAAATAATAAATATTGAATACTAGCAGTATAGCCCAGCATTGCTCGGGTGTAATGAAAGCTTTAAAACTAATCCATGGTCCTGGAGCTCAGACTAAAGAATATTTCTGTGAAGTTTAATGAGAATTGGATAAAAATTGTGGATTTGTATAAAGAACATACAGACAGATAAACAGACACACACACAAACATCTTGCCTTTTATATATATATATATATATATATATAATTGATTTTCTGCATTATTGTAAGAACTGCAACCTTGAAACTTCTGAATATTGTTTCTTATGTCTTTGTCTATGAGTGTATCAAATTTGATTAAAATCGGACCACTCCTTCTATAACCCAATTTTTTTGATTATCGATTTTGGATATTTATCAGGGGTACCTCGACACAAAACCAAGCTAAGAACACTTGCAGACGCTTATAGTACAACTGTGTAAATTTTCAAGAAAATCGGTTCAGCCGTTTCGGAGTCTATAGGTAATGGACACACACACACACACACACACACACAAAGTTCCATTTATAAATAAATTTAGATTTATTTACATATTCTTATAAACTTGTAAATTTTAAATCAGTTTTGCAAATAAACAATCTAATAAAATAGATATTGTTTAACATTTTTGTTGTCATTTCGCAAAATAAAAAAAAATGTATAAATCCAGTTTCTTATGTTTGGGTTTTATTAAAATTCTACAAGTAACTTTTTTAAAACAATAACAATTGCCGAAGAAGCATACAATAATAGCAATGTCAAGAGAAAAACCCACCTTTTGACTGAGCATTTTTTTGAGTACATTTTTTAAACTTTGCCAGAAAATAAATTTTATGTCTGGAAAAATAATGGCAACAAGAAATCTTGTTTTAAGGTTTATATCTTCCTCACAGAAAATTTGATGGAACCAACTTAAAATAATTCCTCACTTCCAATTTATCCTTATAAAATGAATGCATGTTGTAGTGAGTCAGTTAAGTGCCATACGTGATACACGCTTGGGCGATCATGTCTCGAAAGAGACATGACTGACTGGGCAGAAGATTATCCCGCAGTAGGTTGCCATTGCTTTCTGCGGTAGACTGGTTGCCGACCAAGGCTATAGAACCCAATCTGTCCTGTTATTTAACCCATAACTGTAAGGAATAGACGGATTAATACCTTTCCCAAGGGTATTTGCACGTAAATGAATACAATGAATTCAGCTGGAATTCGAACTCGGCTACCTGATTTCTCGTTCCGAGCTGATATCCAATGCACCACAACACACATCCATTGTAGTGAGTAACAGACATAATTAGGTCAATGAATAATTGAGGCAGAAATTTATTTGAACAAAAGTTTGCTATTTAAATCTTTAAATCATAACCCTTTTTTTTTGTTTTTTTCAATTGCTACCTTTCCAAAGCGTTTTTGCAATTTTCCTTCTGATTTAGCCATTAATGCAATTGTTATTTGTCTTACATTGTTAAGATTATATCAACTGGTAAATCTTCTAGTTTTGTTAAATGTATCAAATGAAAAATTCAATACTTTTTAAAACATATTTTTGGTTGAAGGTTTAACAAAATTTGGTTTACTTTTATTGCAAAAGTTTAGCAATTTCTTACCTTTATAGGATGAGGATTTATCATGGTTTACCTTACTTAAACTCAGACTGTTGTCCTTGTCTTTGGTCATATTATCATAATATTTTGGCTGTAGTGCCCTCAGGACTTTCCTTATGGATTAAACCGGTGATTAGAAAATTTGAGGCAAAGCAAAAACAGGAAAAGCAATAACTGAACAGTACTAAAAAGAACAAGAATATATATCCTGAGATATGGACAGTGGAAGAAGAACAATCTACCCTGTACATTGAATAAAGTGTTCCGTTTGAAAGTTTCTAAAGGTTACTTGGATAAACAAGCACCTGGGGCTACAAGAGCTGAAATGTGATAACAACAACAAAGATGAGGACAATAGTCCAAATGTAAATAATATAAATCATTCATTATATTTTATATTTAAATTAAAATTGAAAATGAATTCACTTAAATTATTTATAAAAATAATCAGGTTCAGCAATACCTGATTAATGATAAAATTAGCCCTTCTGCAATAAATTAGAGTTGTTGCTTTTAATGATCTGATCAACCCTAATCAAGGTATTTATCAAACTGGAACAAAGTGCTCTATTCTTGACGTGTCCCAATTAAGCAGCACTTACTATTGTACCAAATACCTGATTGTGTAGTGTGTTGAAAATAATCCGTGTTGTATCAAGTTGTTTGTTGAGGATTAAAAAGTGAATATGCTTACCTGCAAAAAAAGAAAAAAGAAATTAAGTAATCAATTATTAATTTTACAAAAATATCTGAAAATATTAACATTATAATGATGATATGATGATGACATTCACATCAATTTTGATGTATGGAGGCCCAAAAAGAATTATATAAATAAAGCAAAATATTATGGCAGTTAACTGACTTAATTATTAAGTTAGTGATTGAATAAGCTCCGTGCAAATTCTACAAGTATAAAATATACTTTTTGCATTGTTATCTAATCTAAACTTATTTATAAATGGAACTTTGTCTCTGTGTGTGTGTGTGTGTGTGTGTGTATCCGTTACCTATAGACTCTGAAACGGCTGAACCGATTTTCTTGAAAATTTACACAGTTGTACTATAAGCATCTGCAAGTGTTCTTAGCTTGGTTTTGTGTCGAGATACCCCTGATAAATATCCAAAATCGATAATTGAAAAAAATCAGGTTATAGAAGGAGTGGTCCGATTTTAATAAAATTTGATACACTCATAGACAAAGACATAAGAAACGATATTCAGAAGTTTCAAGGTTGCAGTTCTTACAATAGTGCAGAAAATTTGATATCAATACCAGGAAATCAAAATTTGACTTACATCCATTCATTTTTCTTTCAGTCTACGGTTTCGTTTTAACTGGAAACAACTATTGCTTTTTAGTCTTTCGTGCCAACGTCCAAAGAGTCTGAGCCCCAGGACCATGGATTAGTTTTAAAACTTTTGTTACACTCGAGAAACGCCGGGTTATACTGCTAGTAAATAGAAATTCCCCTATTGTATTGTTAAATATTTGAGTTTTAACAACTTCAAAAAATATTGCAATAACAAGAATGAACATGACTTGCTAGGTCAATTACAACTGAGTAGTGAGTTTAATCCTCACTGGGTGCTCCACACATTCAGCCTTCAGCCACATTAAAGCTAAGTATAGAAAATAATTTTTGGCTCCTTGGCATGATGTAATTAATTATGACTGAATAGCAAATTTGATTCTGACTGGGTGCTTCATATTTATGGCCTTGTGCCACATCTAAGCTATACTTAGAAAAACACCACAAACACAAGTCATTATTTAAATAAGGTGAATACAAATAAAAAAGATTAAAAATTGACAGCTTTCCATTTCATTGAAGCAGACAGTAAACACATGAGAGTGTTATCGCCTTTATCTTCACTTTCATTCTTTCTTTTCTCTTCCTTTCTCTGAAATCAGTGTTTTATAAATCTTTTCTTCTGTTTGGTAGACAGGGAACAGGCAATTTATTACAAGTCTATCTTTACAATCAAACTGGAATGGCTCATTGTTAATCTGAGGTAATTACAGAGCTTAATGTAAATGCTAAAAAACAATCAGTAGCAATCATATGATCAGTCAGTCAGTTAAGTGCCATATGTGATACACGCTTGGGCGATCATGTCTCGAAAGAGACATGACTGACTGGGCAGAAGATTATCCCACAGTAAGTTGCCATTGCTTTCTGCGGTAGACTGGTTGCTGACCAAGGCTATAGAACCCAATCTGTCCTGTTATTTAACCCATAACTGTAGGGAATAGACGGATTAATACCTTTCCCAAGGGTATTTGTGCATAAATGAAGGCAATGAATTCAGCTGGAATTCGAACTCGGCTCCCAGATTTCTCATTCCGAGCCGATATCCACTGGACCACAACGCACATCATATGATACTTTGTCTTAAATGGCCAGAATGATTTGTCCACAATAACATCTATAACAGTCATGGGCAACCTGTTTTTTTAGCAGTGGACCGTATGCTCAATGGCTCATCACAAGATGGATCACACTGCTAAAAATTTTCAAAGTAATTTTTTGTAGTAGGTACCTCAGTTATTTTCACTGAAGAACATGAATAAGCATATACCTTAGAAATGAGGGGAAAGCCAATTTTTTCTTTAGAGGAAAGATTTTTCTAAATTAAAAAAAACTGAAGACTTGGTTTAACATTATCACTAATAACAGTGTGATTAACACATGTTGCTGTATGTGATTTATTTTAATTTGGACTTACAGTCAGCCACTCAAGTGTTATACGTGTTATATACTTAGACGATCATGTCTTTTTCGATCTACTAGGCAGGAATTTGACTGAGTGGGTAAAAGATTTTCCCATGGTAGGTTGCCACTTCTTTCTCTGGTAGACTGGTTGCCAAGGATAAAGAATAAATTTATTCTGCTATTCAACCCATAGCTAGAGAGAGAAGAGATGGATTAATACCTTTTCCAAGGGTATTTGCACATAAGTGAATAATTTGAACTTGGCTCTAACAATTTCTCATTCCAAGCCATTACACCACAACAGAAAACTGGCTTTCTCTTTTCCAATCGTTTCACTCTTTTCAATTGGAGTAGATAGACTAAACTATCGCCCGGTTCACACTCCACCCATGTCTATTGAACAGGTGTAGAGGCTCATCCCGTGTTCCCTGTTTAGGATGTGGTTTCTGGCTTTCTCTTTTCCAATCTTTTCACTTTTCTTTTTTTTTTCTTTTTTTTTTCAATTGGAGTAGATAGACTAAACTATCGCCCGGTTCACACTCCACCCATGTCTATTGAACAGGTGTAGAGGCTCATCCCTTGTTCCCTGTTTAGGATGTGGTTTCTGGCTTTCTCTTTTCCAATTTTTTCACTCTTACATAGCCCCCTGCGCATCAGTGGTGTTGCCGCCTTTCTTGGGGTGATATGATAAAAAAAAAAAAAAAAATCCTTGCACAGCCAGCCTCAAATACTATCTTAACAGATTTTGATATTACCATCTTTGATACACCTCTAGAACAAGTAGAGTATTTTCCATATTTAGGCAGCCTTTTATCAAACATGTCCATCCAAGAAAAGGATGTGAAATACAAAATTGGAGTTGCACATGAGATTTTTTTTTTTTTTTTAATCATATCACCCCAAGCAAGGCGATAACGTCACTGATGCACAGGGGGCCACTTAAGGGTAAAAATAATGGAAAAGAGAAAGCCGCAAACCACATCCTAAACAGGGAACAAGGGATGAGCCTCTTCACCTGTTCAATAGACATGGGTGGAGTGTGAACCGGGCGATAGTTTAGTCTATCTACTCCAATTGAAAAAAAATAAAGAGAGAAAACAGTGAAAAGATTGGAAAAGAGAAAACCAGAAACCACATCCTAAACAGGAAACAAGGGATGCGCCTCTTCACCTGTTCAATAGACATGGGTGGAGACAGAAAAATTTGGATTTTATGGGTGTGCTTAATTCAACCAACCAGAATGAAGGTTGATTTCAAGATTTGAAAACATAGATATTTGTAAAAGCTAATCAAACTCATCTTCAAAGATCTGAACTTAACAGAAATTAAGGTCTATATAACTTTCACTAGCAATGGCTATGTTTAATCATTTCAATTACTTTTTGACCAACATCAAAGTTCTGAAAAGAGCCAACAGTCAAATCATTGAATTGCTGACAATTAAACACTATCTTCAACAGTCCAAGTGTATAGCAAGAACAAAAGAGTCAGGTTTTCCAAGTTAAGTCTTATTCACTTCAGGAAAAAAAGATTACATGCTTGCTCACTTTGAAGATACAAGGATCAACTCAAAACAACAGTGAAAGCTGGATTTGAGCCTAAATCATTTGAAACACAAGCACAAGCACAAGACCATACCATCTGGCATCATTACATTACCATCGAAACCAAAAGCTTTGAAGCCACCAGAAGATAAAAGAAAGAAGTCAAATGACAAGAGAGAAAGATTCAACAAAAATCAACCTCTTTCTCCAACATTAATATGCAAAGTCTTCAGCTCTTCCAGGTAAAAACTGGTCTATTTAGTCATCAATGCTGCCATCATGAAGTTTATCAATCATCATATACAATCATCATATAAATAAAAATAACACAATTAGCACATGATATTCCATAAAGTCAAAAGTAATGGACACCTTAAGACGGCCAGATGATACTTGGCTGAAATATTGTCTATCTATAACAATCAAAGTTGAGAACAATAGTTCAAAGAGGTCAATATTTTTTGTTTTACTGAATTTTGATAACTGAATTCTCTACTTTAAAATGTAGTGGTCATCAAAATAAATTTTAAAATATTTACACTATTTACATTGTTATAACTGTTGTCCTCATCTTTGTTGTTATATTCACAATGTTTCAGCCGTTGTACACTCTGGCCTTCTTCAGGTCATTGGAATTGCAAACCAAACCCTTTTTGTTCACTGGGGTACAGTGTTCTAGTTCCACTTGCCATACCTCTTCCAGATCTCTCAATTTCAGTTATTTCTCTTAGTAAGTCAACTTTTCAAATTTTTGTTAACCTCTGCTGTGGCCAGGTATTGAACTTACGACTCTTCAGGTTAAGTCACTGGATTACTTCAACCAACACTGTTATCAACTGGACCATGTGTCTTTGGGTACAATGGCTGAAATGTTGTAATGAGGACAACAGTCTGAACACTATAAATAGTTACAATACCTCATCTCAGAAATATAGACAGAAATTTTAAGATGTTAATATTCAATTTGACTTTCATGAAATTTTATTTTAATTATTTCACCCCAAACAAGGCAATAAAGCCACTACAACAAGAAAATATTAGAAGAAGAAAATGGCAGACCTGAAGAAGACTACCACCACCTTTAAATTTGTTGTTTTTCATTTTTTTTTTTTTTTTTACTTTTTTCAGTGAAGTCTTATCGCTTATTACATCAAATTTCCGATTATCAAAAAAAATTTGTAAAAAACAATTTTAGGTGGGGCTCAGTTTCCCATACAACATTATAGTAAATCGATTGGAAAGTTTAGGATTTAATCGATAAGATTGCATTGAAAAAAGTAAAAAAAATTGATAATCAACCAATTTACAGGTGGTGGTAATGTTGTATCAGCGAGTGGTTCCAAAATGGAGGATCGATTTACTTATAAAATTGAGCCCCCTCTCCCCCAAATTGTAGAAATATTGAAATTTTTCCAAATTTTTTTTTGTCAATCAGAAAGTTTAGTGTGTAATCAATAAGGTTGTACTGAAAAAAAAAAAAAAAACTTAAATGAAAATCAACAAATTTAAAAGGTGGTGGTAGTCTCCTTCAGGTCTGCCAAAAAATATTAAGAAGAAAGAACAGGAATTAAGAAGAAAGAAGATAAAAATTGACATTGCATTTAAATTTTTTAAGATCAAAGTTGACTTGAACGCAAAAACTGGAATAGAGTTTTGCAAACATGAAGTGCAAGAGAAGAAACTCTTAGCATAAAACTTACATCTAGCCATTGTAACTTCAAAAAAATAAAACCTTGTCCCTAATCTAGTACTGCGCTTAAATCTATAAAGTCTAGGTATCAAAGAGGAAAGTGCATCAGAACAATTACCATAAAAATATTTATAGAAAAAGTACATGGATGCTATATTACATTGATATAAAAGTGACTGAAACTGAGATGCCAGGTGAGGACCAATAGCATGCAGTTTCTTCTTTGTGATTTTTCAAGAATATCCAATATATTTGGTAGAAACACCAAAGCATATGTGGCAGTAATTAATATTCAAAATCGGGGAAAATGGCAGACTTATGTGCAAGATTGATTCTAGCAAAAAAAGTTTAGCATGACACAGTGAATCAACTTTCTTAGCAGCAGACCTAATAATTGATTCAATATAATCTTTCTACTTAATATTCTTTTCATTATAGTTTTAGCCTCACATTTCAATTTTAGAGAGGATTTAGTAGAAGATTTAGAAAAATTACCATGAAATAATTTGATTTCTGGATATCTGTTTATTACACTAATGTAGAAAAAAGCTGCAACACTGCAGCATAATTCTGGCTTGTGTAATGCTAGTCAAATTATGTAAATTGAAGCAATTTCCAGTCTAATTGGTCTGTAGTTTCCAATTAATTTTTAATTCAGTATAAATTATCTTAAAAAAAAAAGTAAAAAAAAGAAAAAAAAAGAAAAAGGGAAATAACTGTAATTAGTTGTTAATAAACTTAGAGTTATTTACCTTGACCTGTCATCAGTTTTCTCCATCAGCTACATTAGCATACCAGTGAAAATACTTAATTACTAATCAATCATAATAATTGAGCTTTGTTTTAATCAGTATTTTCTATAAATCGACATTGAACACAGGCTGCTAAAATTAGCGTTAAAGTGAAACACGGAATTTTTGGTACTTGTAGTTTCATAGTCTGGACAGATCAATGTTTCCAGCCAACCAAGTCAAGTAAATTTTAATTCAATTAAATTATTGAATTATCAATCTTTTTTTTCTTTTGAAAAAATAGTTGTATACTTGACATTGTAAGTGCTGCCTGCAATTTCTTTATAGTTCAATACTCAAGAGAACTATTAATGTGTTAATAATGTCACATTTTCGAAAACTGAACAAGAAACTTATATGATTTACTATTGAAACCAGCATGCTCATATTGGTTACACCAAAAACATTTCTGACCTATATTTCTGCCAGCCTACTTCAGATATCTATCTGTCAGTACATTCTTGGAAATTATTCTGCTCGAGACACAAAGCTTAGCAGATTAAAGTGTTAGTTTTTTATTGAAATTTGTCTTAATCTGGGAATTATTTCAAATATTTCGATCTAGTACCCTCTGGTCAGCATCTGGAGATAATCCACATCAGCCAATCTATGGACACCTGATGATGACCAGAGGGTACTTGGTCGAATATTGTGTCTATTATAACGCCTATATCAACCAAAATGAGAACAAAAGTTTGAAATAATTCTAAGATTATTGAAAGTTACTCATCTCAGAAATAAATATAAATTATGAAATTTGTCTTGTTCCCTGGCAGTAGTGAATGGGTTTGGTAGTACTGAAAAGTTTCAGTTGAAGAAACAAACAAGCAAGGGAGTATTAACTGATCAAAGTTATCTTCCATAAGCATAGAAAGCAAAATGAAAAAAATCTACCCACGGCAGATTGAGTAAGCCTGAAATTCCAAGAAGATCACTGAGTAGTAAGGTAAATACCTGAAGAAGGCTGGAGAGTATAACAGCCAAAACACTGTCCAGTTGATAACCAAGATTAGAGTGTTGATTTGAAGAGAAAAGCATATAACAATTCCTAATCTAGAAAATTCTGACAAAACTGAATAAAAATCTGTTGTTGGTTTCAATCCCTAGGAATGACAGCAAAACACTTTCCCCTCCCCATTTTATAGGCAGAAGCACACAAATACATGCCGGGATTTTTTTCCGAGCCAATAAAATAGTCAAATGAAACTGAGACCTGGCAAGACAGCCCTGGTCTGTCTTGTCATGAATCAGAATGTTATGTTTGTTTGTCCGAATTTGCTTGTATGTGTCAATGCCAATTCTTAGTTTGTGAACTTTTTGCCTTATTACTGTTAATTTTCCTTGCATATATTGTTTGCTTGCTTTATCCCCACCCCGTTCAGTTCTTTTCTTCTTGTTATTGCAAACTTTGTCAGTTCTGTTTGTTGAACAGTTCTCTTACTTATTTTGCATGTAACCGTGTCTCTTCACTCTACACCTGCTTAAATTTTTCTCAGAGACACTACTTTTTTTATCATTCAATTATTTAAAATAATTTTGTTGATCATACATTTTCTGTTTCAGCCCGAAATATTTTTGTTACTCTTCTAATCAATGGACTTATATATCCAATATATTCTTATTCTTATACATAAAATTCTTGGATTATTCTGTATAATGCATTCATTGCCTTATGATCCTATTTCAATATCTGTAATACATCATCTTGATAGAGCTTACAGCCACATCATGTTGAAACACTAGGTGAAGCTGCTTAAGTGGAAGGGACTTACATCTCGCTAATGAAATATGAAAAGAATGTTCATTAAAATATGCATGGTGCATGACAGCAGGTCTTAGTCATAAAGATTAAAACTTGAGAGTGTAAGAAATATAGTTTGAATACTTCCCATTGAAATACTATTTATAAAAAAAAAAACATATATATATATATATATATATATATATATATATATATATTCATGCTTTTATTTAAACAAATCAATATTATATTTGATTGTTACAGATTTTATAGGTAATGATTTATATTAAGATGATTAATTGATTCGTTTTCTGTGCTTATCAACCATTTGCATGTTATTTAATGCAAAAAAATATTTCTAGATGGTGAGATTTTTTTAAAATACCTAGATAAAAATTCAATATTTTAACTAAGAAGCAACACCTGGAAAAAGCATCATTATTAATATTAAGGAGCAACACCTGGATAAAGCATCATTATTGCTATTAAAGTGCAACACCTGGATAAAATCTGTTTAATTACAAGCCATACGAATTGAAAAATTACAACAATTCAAACAAGGTTAATGATAAGCTTTAGATTCTACTAGCCATATAGCCTGGCATTGATTGGGTGTTATGAAAGCTTTAAAACTAATCCATGGTCCTGGAGCTCAGACTCTTTGGATGTTGGCATGAAAGACTAAAAAGCAATAGTTGTTTCCAGTCAAAGCGAAATTACAGATTGAAAGAAAAATGAATAGATGTAAGTCAAATTTTGATTTCCGGTATCGATGCCAAATAAGTTTTCCACCACAAACTGAATTTTGAAGGCTAAATAAGTCCTCTGAGTAAATGGCATCATGGCTGAGACTAAGAACTACAATTATACTTACTTAGAGCAAAACCGAAGCAAAAACTCCAAAAAAAGGGCTGAAAACCTGATTTTGATCAGACCCGATAGGATATCAGGGTATCAATTTCTGATATCGGGGGGGGGGGGGGGGAATCAGAAAAAATAGGTAGCCTATGACCTGACCAGAAGCCTAAAGAATATTTGTGTGAAGTTTGGTGAGAATTGGATAAAAATTGTTAATTTGTATAAGGGACATACAGACAGACACACACACAAACATCTAGCCTTTTATATATATATATATATATATATATATAGATGAAGAAATGATCAACCTGATAATGCAATTTAAAGTTAATAATTTCTGTTTCCTACAACTTTTCTTTTGTAGCATTTTATAAGAATCATAAAACCATATTTAGAGTACAGATAACGGAGTCTTTGTGGGTGACAAATTATTTTCCACCCAGCAAGTTGTCTTTCACAGATGAAATATTGCCTCTCACTGCTCTATTGCTAATTCCATGGAAAGTGCTCAGATGAACTACATTCCTTAATTCTGCCAGGTTTAACCTTCCCTGTTAATCATAGCAAACGTCCTTCATTACCTCCACAGTTTATTGGTAAGTAAGTTCCAATCAAGTAGGTTCTTCCAGTGAACCACTGCTCTGTGGAACTAACTCCCTGTTCCTCTGATCACAACAACTTTAACCTGCTCAAGTTTAGGCTTAATGATTATCTTCCCCACCTGTCTGCATAAACTGTGCCTCTTACACTAACCCTCGACCTTGAGTGGCCCCAAGGCCTTGTAAAGGGTGAACCTCACTGAAAAAATAAATAAATAAATAAAAATAAATACTATCTGGTCATCATCAGGTGTCCATTGATTGGCTGATATTGGATATCAGCTGATTATTGTAATATTTTGTACAATCCAACAGGAACAACAATAACTGATAACAGTCAATCAGTTATGTGCCATACGTGATACATGCTTTGGGTGATCATGTCTCGAAAGAAGATTATCTCGCAGTAGGTTGCCATTGCTTTCTGTGGTAGACTGGTTGCCAGCCAAGGCTATAGAACCCAATCTGTTCTATTATTTAACCCATAACTGGAGGGAAGAGAGAGATTAATACCTTTCCCAAGGGTATTTGTGCATAAGGGAGTGCAATAAATTCAACTGAAATTCAATATCACAGGGCCTAAATATCACTATAAACAGCAGATATCCAATATCAGCCAATCAATGGACACCTGATGATGACCAGAGGATACTTAGTGAAAATGTTGTGTCTATAATAACATCTATATCAATCAAAATGAGAACAATAATCTGAAATAATACAAGAATACTGACAATTACTCTTCTCAGAAATGAAATACTAAATTATGAAAAAGCAGCATGAACTTGTTATCATAACCAAATGTCAAAAACTATCTGATATTATGTATATAAAAAAAAACTAAAAAAAAAAACTAAAAAAAAAACGCTACTAATATCTTTCACGATGGTGTCATGGTGGATGTAGGAGTTGATTATACATGTGTTATTCTCATCAAGTGTTCATGAGTTCAATTCTTGTATGTGGTAATGACACACCAATTAACAGGGACAATAATATCACAATCAACAGATATCCCATATCAGCCAATCAATGGAATCTGAAGAGTAGAGGATACTTGGTTGAAACATTGTCTATAACATCTATCAACCAAGATGAGAACAATAGTTTGAAATTATACAAGAATATGCAGAAATTGTTTGGAACAATAAAAGAAAAGCCAAAAATGTGTGAAGATACATGAAAAAGTGGGGGAAAAAAACACTGCTATTATTTTAACTACCTTCACTCCCCAGCAATGTTTATTGTTTTAAAAGGCGAGATGATTAAAATTGTAATAAAATCTAAACATATGATGAAAGTAAATTAATAGATTTTTTTTATTCTTGAAAATTTCCAACAAAAATATTAAGCTCAGTGGACATAGTTAAAATGAAAGCAGTGTTAAAGGAAAGACTGGCCTTTTTTGACAGACTCTTTTTTGTGGAGGTGGGATGGGGTGGCGAAGGTTCAAGCTTGCTAAAAGGTGTGTAAGCCAAAAATTATTTGCATCTTATGAAATGTGGAGTAAAAATGTTCGCAGCAGAGAGAAAAAAAAAAAAGAAGAAAAAACAGGACATTTTTTTTTTGTTTCCTGGTTGAAAACAGCTTCCCATGAAACATGCCAATATACATCTTTCTTTTACAATGATCAAATTAAATTTCATTCTTTATTTATGAAAAAAAAAAAAGTTGAAAATTCAATTATCTCATGCCATATTTTTCAATTGATTTTGTTTTAGTTTTTATATGAAATTTAAAATTTACACTATGAGGTGAGTTATAAGGAAAAACTGAGGGAAATTTAAATTAAGGGATGCAAATCAGTGTTTGTAGAAAGTGCTGAAGTTGAACTTATCAATAACCAGTGTAGCAACAACTAGGAAAGTAGTGTAAAAGAAAAAAAAAACGAAAAAAAAAAACATTCATCATGATTGTAATAATCAGTTTCTCAAAAATCTAAACAAAAAGAGATTCTAAATTTATGTTTTATCACTTAGCATTTTTAGAAAATAAGATTTCTCTTTTGGAACTAAAAGTTATCTCTTAAAAAGTGATTTTGACCAGCGTACTTAATATTATTAAATTATTATCAAAATAATGAAATTCATTACGTTACATTCTCGTAACGTGAATCAAGTTTAACGAGTGTGCTAAGGGAGGTAACTCTCATTTCCCTTGTTAAAGAAACTTGAGATTATTTCAAAAGATTTTATTTTGAAGATCAAAAGATTTATGAAAACTGGACAGACATATTTGAATAATAACGATAAATACTGATTCAAAGTGGAGTATGTGCAATATTTTAAAGTTAAAATGAAATAAATTTTAATAGATGTAACACAAAATGATCACAAATTGTAATCATTATATTTAAGACTCATTTATGACATTACATTTAAAAATGACATAAATCTGTCTTTGGAACTCAATGATCAAATTGATTCTAAATATTACAAGATATTTTATTTGAGAAAAAAAAGGCCTCTCTCTTGGTTGTTTTAAAATTTAGTCAAAATAGCTGAGAATTAAGAAATCTGTAGTTAGAGTATTGAAGGAACGGATGACTAGGTCTGGAAAACAAACAAGAGGTTTGTTTTTATTTTTTTTAATATCATATCGCCCCAAGCAAGGCATTTTACTGTCACTGTTGTGCAGGGGGGGGGGAGTTACATAGAAGAAAGTTATGAGAAAGATTAACAGGTTATAGAAGGTGTCAGGAAGTGGGTAAGAGAAGGATGAGAATACTGATGAGAGTGGAGTGGACGGAGAAAGGAGCATGAGAGAGAGGATGCAGGTTAGTGAGATAGGAGATGACGATTGACTTTACAATTAAATTCTTGGAGATTGTAGCTGTCAGGGAAATAAGTAAACAAAAAGAAAATTCCACAGGTGGGAAGTGCAAGGAAGATGCTGGAGCAGAATTTGCATTTACACTTTATTGGTTTCACAGTAAAAGGGTGGGACCTAGTTGCTAATCTTGTGGCTCAAGTAAATTCATATATAAATTTATACATAAATTCATATATAAATCCATATATAAATACTCATACACAGAATTGAAAAACTTCAGTAAATCAACTACACCTCAAATCTTAATCTAATGTGATTACTTGCCATATTTGTAAGTAGGAGCAGTCCATTGTCATGGTAGTAGGGTAGAGCAGGAAGTATGCAGAGTCTTACTGTACAACATATGGATTATTCAGTTGTTTGACAAATTAGATTCAGTATTAAATCAATGGAATGGATATTGGATTGGAATGCAGAAATGAGAGAACTGAGTTTGAATTCCAACTGAATTCATTGCATTCACTTGTGTACAAATACTTTAAGGAAAGGTATTAATCTGTCTCTGGTGCTACTATTGCATAAGGTCTACCTCTCGTTTTGACTATAGTGTGAGGTCTACTGCAGCATGATCTCCATAATAGCCACATGAGGAGAGGGGCATGGTAGACCTTCAAGCTGCACCTAGGTAGATGATATATTGAGGCAGACCTCATGCTATAGCAGCATCCTGTCTCTTCTCCTGAAAATGACTTTGTTTAATCTAGCTAGGGATACAGCTATTACTATATTTTACTAATTGTCCAATAATAGTTGTGCCATTCATACATGAATTTCATATATTAAATGTAACAACAATTACAGGATACAGATAATACGGTAATTGATATTTAAACAATATTATTGCTCTCCTGATAATAATTTATTGCAGATATAGATACCTAAAAATTACTTTATATAATTTTGTTTTAAACTAATATTTTTAACAAGTTGATTTTACATAGTCTAATGAATAAAATCATTGGTTGAGTAATCCGAAGTGATTTTACTCAAAGAGTTGTGAGTTCAATATCTGGCCACAGCAGAGGTGAACAAAAACTTGGAGAGTCGAGTTAGTAACTGAAATTGAGATATCTAAATATGGTGCAGTGGATATCGACTTAGAACGAGAAATCGGAGAGTCAAGTTCAAATTCCAGCTGAATTAGTTGCATTCACATATATGCAAATACCCTTGAAAAATTATAGATCCATTACTTTTCCCTCCAGCTATGGGTTAAATAGCAGAACAGATTGGGTTCTATAGACTTGGTTGCAATCAGTCTCCCACAGAAAGAAATGGCAGCCTACTGTGGGAAAATCTTCTGCCGAGTCAGTCATGGAACAAAAGAGACATGATCACCCAAAGGTGTATCATGTATGACACTTAATTGACTGACTGACTGACAGATTGATTTCAAACTCTTCAACTGTGGAAGAAAACTTCCAAAAAAATTCAAATTTAACATTTTCAGAATGAATACATTTCAACATAAGGAAGAAATAACATATAATTATTATATTCTATAAATACTTTCATGGCTTCTGCTCCAACGAACTTAAGTCACTGGTGCTTCCTCAACAGGTGTTTACTTGTGCAACCAGACTGGCAACTGGGTCCCACCCATTCACTGTCAGGTTAGCCAAATGCAGACGACAATTCTACTCCTGCAGCTTCTTCTCTCGCACTTCCCACCTGTGGAACTCGCGCCCATATTCTTGCTTTCCTGATGGCTACAACCTCCAGAAATTTAAATGCAAAGTCAATACTCATCTACTAACCACTGGACTCTAGCTCTCTCCCCACCCCCATATAACCTTCCCTTTCGCTCCACCTATGTATCTGTCATCGCACCTGCATTCTCAGCTTTCTATTGCTCCTTTCTAACTAGTTTGTACTCCTCACTCTTTTCTAATTAATCTTTTTACAGTTATATAGCCCCCTGCACATCAGTGGCATTTCTGCCTTGCTCGGGGTGAAATGATTAAAAAAAAAATATTACAATTTATAGATTCAATAAAGAAGAGTCGGTCATTCAAGTAAGTCAGTTAAACATTTGATTTATTAGCTTTAGTTATCTATTGAGCCCTTTTAACAGAAGTGCTGTTAGCTTGAAATACACCTTAAATCCTCTTAATTTTCCCATATATTTTTTTAATCATTTCACTCTAAGCAAGGAAATAATGCCATTAGGACACAGAAAGTGAAAGAGAATGAGAAGACTTTAGTGAGGAGAAGTGAGGAAGCATATTTAAGGAACAGGCTTTAGAAAGAAGATAACTGTTGTGAATTCTGTGAAACCACACGAAATAATAAATAACAAAGCAGATATGGAGATAGAAAATGTAAGTAATATTGAACAAAAATATACAAACTGGAACACAAGTTAGTCAGTTCAGGAATACTAGGAATACTGTTAGTAGAAATCAATATATACAGTCTTGTAGTTAAGAAGTATGTCTGATGGTGAGTCTATACCCAAAACAACTCCAACTTGCTATGCATGAACTTACTGACCAACTATGCGACTGAACTACTGCTGTTCTCTGTAGGCAGGATTATATGTATACATTGGTGAGTTCATTTTTGTGTCCAAAAAGGGGTGATACCCAACAATAATGATTAATGTTGCATTTGAATTTCTGAAGATTGTAGATAGCAGGGAAGCAAAAAAAAAAATCAAAAGAATTTTCCACAGGTGAGAAGAGCAAGAAAATAAACTATTAAAACAGATTTGGTGGTTTTATATAACTAGTTCAACAGTAAAATAGTGAGACCTAGTTGCAAATCTAGTAGCATACTTAAATTTATGCAGTTGAGGCACTAAAGAAAAAAAGCTCATAAAAACAGTTGCTCTGAAAATATTTGTAGAAAAGACAGAGAGAAGCCATTTCACACTGATGAGAAAATGATTGAAGTTGGGAAGCCAGGTCAGGAATGTTTACATGACAAACCCTTCTTTGAATTTTGTCAAGAATATCTTGTAGGACAACCAGACCAAATTTTGCAGCAGTATTCAATGCATGGACAAATGGTAGATTTATAAATATGCAAGATGGATTTTAAAAAGAAACAGCACAACATAGTGAGCCAACTTTCCTAGCAGCAGACCCAACAAGTGAGTCAATATAATCACTCCACTTCATATCAGTAAAAAAATTGAGCCCAAGAAGGTGCTAAGTTTTACTCTCCTGAAAGTCAGCATCAGTCATGCTGATGGCATGCCAAAAAGGTTCTCTGCATTGATTAAATGAAAGCAGTTTTGAAGGTGTTTAAATTCACAAGCCATTACTTGCCCCAGTTAACCAAGGACTGAGGGTTCTTTTCTGGAACAGTTACCAGTTTTATTTTGTCAGATCTATTGGACTTAGTAGTAAGTTAGGAGTAAATTGTTGCATCATCTGAATAAATACCTAGTTGGTAAATGAGCTGTATCATAATAATATTTATATATAAAGAATAATATAATTCAAGAAAAGAGAAAATATACTTGAGTATATATGAAGAAAAAAATATCGGCTTATTGAAAAAAGTGTTAAAATATAGTATGAGATGCACCACATGGCTAGGTGGCTGTCTTCCTAGAAAGGAAGACTAGACAAGACTTCTTCCTACTGCATTTAAGAATGAAAAGAGGTAGAGAGAGAGAGAGAGAGAGCGCTTATTACCTTTTTTTTATAGTCCTAGTAGTGCCACTTAGCAAGTGTTTTGATAGGCTAGGTGGAGTAATCCCAGCAAATATAAATAATGACATAAAATACTTTAATAATTTTCAATGTAAACTATTGGATTCTGTCATAAGCCCTGAATTTGATCTATTACAGATGTAAACTATATGGTAAATGGTAAACCAACGCCACTTTTAATTCACATAAAACTGAGAGTGAACTTCACATTTGTAGGTCTACAAGAAGAAAGCAAAATTCTTATTCTGGACAACAGTTCAGTTCAGTTCAGCTCATCCTCAAGCTAAAACTGTATATTCACTATCCAACAACCAATATTAAAGAATACTGAATATGATGAAAGCTTATTATCAATCACTATCTATAAAATCGACCTATCACCTGTTCTGGCACTGCTGGGAGACTCATGGTTTTTAACTTTTTCATATAGTGCATAAAAAGGGCTTTCCCAGTTAACTTTTAGGCATTGGTTAGTTTTTAGAAGATTCTCCTTGTAAATAAATTATTGATTTTTCTGTACTAAAATGTCTGCCAAGTGATAATACTTCCTATTCCTTCTGCATTTGTTTTAAAATCTGTTTCACTGGTTTGGACCAGAGATAACATTATTGATAACAGATTTACTGAATTTGTTTACAAGTGAAATTAGCCTGAAATAGGTTAAGTGCCGTGATAATCAATGTAAAGAAAACAATTAGTGTTACTGATATCTAAAATGTATTATTTACTCCGTGCCATGATTATTATGTTTGTATACACATTCTATATACTAAGGCTTATGGCCGATCACATTGAATACACCGGTTCTCGCTCGATCACCGAAGTTAAGCAACGTTGAGCCTGGTCAGTACTTAGATGGGTGACCGCTTGAGAATACCAGGTGCTGTAAGCGTATAGTGATGGATGTGCATTGTGGTGCAGTGGATATCGACTTGGAAAAAGAAATCGGTGAGCCGAGTTCGAATTCCAGTTGAATACCCTGCATTCACTTAAGCAATGGTACCCTTGGGAAAGGTATTAATCCGTCCCTTCCCTCCAGTTATGGGTAAAATAACAAGGGTAGAACTTGGGGATCCTGCTCTTAAAAACAAAATCCCAATGAATCTTGATACTCGAAAAGAAAATGTTGTAAAAATAAAATAACCTTACCCAAAAAGTCATTGGTTATGACCTTAAATGATCCCATAAGGATTGATAGGTCGTTAAACCTTGAAACAAACAAACAAAACTATATACTAAATGTAACAAATATTATGGGATGCAGATAATACCTTCTTTTACTGAAAGACAGAAAAATTTCATTAGAAACCAAGATTGCTGAACTGCTATATCATATCTATCTTCCTACATGACAGTGAATGCTTTAAAATGTCCTTACTGATAAAGACACTCAAGGCAACCAAGATGTACTTCTACAAATGGATGTGAAGAAAACCATAGATTGAACATTTAAGCAATGAGGAAGTTTTAAAGAAAACTGGAACTAAAAGGACACAAATACTTAAAATCAGAAAGAGATAGTTGAAATGAGGAAAGTGGGTCTAGAGAATATAACACTCACTGGGCATATTGAAGAAAAGTGCAGCAGTGGGAAATAGGGAATAATTAATTTATGTAAATAGATGGAGTGGGGCGAGTTGGGTTTTAATGTGGAGACCTGAGCATGTACATTCAGGCCACTGGTCAAAATTACTCCTCCATGCGATGACTCACCTCAGTGGGAGGGTAGGGGTGGACAAGGTAAAATACTCTTAGCCTTTTAACTGGAATCAAACTGTAGTATCTGTTCTTCTCAGCTTAATCTGATTCTCTCCTTCCATTTCTTTCATTTTTTTTCAGACAAAGCAACGCCTCTTTTCCCCATCATGAAATTGTGTAATAGTCCAATATTTATGAAGTGTTGTCAGAGCATAACAATGTGTGAACCATCAAAAGGAAGGGACAAGCATAATTATAATAGGATGTTGTTTTTACTACATAATGAAATTAATATCAAATTTTTACTCTATTTACATCACTACGGGCTTGTTTTAGCTGGTTTTAATTGGTTGAAAATTCAAAAACTGTAGGCAAATTTCTTTAATTGGTTAAAAATTCAAGAACTGTAGGCAAATTTTTTTAATTGTTAAAAATTCAAGAACTGTAGGTGAACTTTTTTAATTGGTTAAAAATTCAAGAACTGTAGGCAAATTTTTTTAGTTGTTAAAAATTCAAGAACTGTAGGTGAATTTTTTTAATTGGTTAAAAATTCAAGAACTGTAGGTGAATTTTTTTAATTGGTTAAAAATTCAAGAACTGTAGGCGAATTTTTTTAATTGGTTAAAAATTCAAGAACTGTAGGTGAATTTTTTTAATTGGTTAAAAATTCAAGAACTGTAGGTGAATTTTTTTAATTGGTTAAAAATTCAAGAACTGTAGGCAAATTTTTTTAATTGGTTAAAAATTCAAGAACTGTAGGCAAATTTTTTTAATTGTTAAAAATTCAAGAACTGTAGGTGAATTTTTTTAATTGGTTAAAAATTCAAGAACTGTAGGCGAATGTGATAAATGAACCATTTTTCAGATACACAATATCAAACAACAGAAACCGAGTAAATAGTCACCAAAAAAACAGTTACCATAAATAAAATAACATCATCTTCTGAATTATTTTTAGATTAAGAAAAATGTTCAGAAGACAGGGGAGAGGAATGGCTTGAAAAAAGAAGATAAAAGTGTTTAACAGCTCTTGCCAATAACTCATATATAAATTATTCTGTTTTGATTGTGTAAAAAAACAAGGCAAGAAAGAAAGAAAGAAAGAAGGTAAGATAGAAGCATTTAATATCTGTTTCAATGAAATAGAAAAATTGTCAATTTCAAATCTATTCATTTGTACCCACTTCTTAAAATAACAACCAGCATCTACATTTATGATTATTACTGCAGTATTTTTTTTAAGTTGTTAAACTCAAATATTTAATGATGGAACAGGTGAATTTCTAAGGATATTTTGTTGTAGAACTTGCTATGAGTTTATGCAATCAAAAAAAATACGAAAATTCAAATCGGAAAATGGTGAAATTTTTACAGGTCTTTCTAGTGAAATAAAATTTGACAAATACAATTAAATACAAGGACAGACTGGGTCCTATAGCTTTGGTTGGCATCTGGCCTAGAAGAAAGACAACTCTGAATTCAAAAACCTCCAACTATGGATTAAATAACCTCACCAACCTGCAATTGACCAAGCATCAAGGTGGTGGAGGATACAGCTACACTCTTGAAGACATGGTTGATCAAGAAGGGGTTTCTCCAAGAAGTAAGAATCTATGGATATAGATCTGTTCTAATGAGATTTCATCCATGGTACTTTTTTACTTAAGTACAATTATAATGACAGTGATGTAACGTTACCTGAATATTATCCGCAATGATAATTGTACAAGAGAGTGCTGAAAAGTTCTCAACCATATAAAGAAGAGATTTGAAAAATTATTTGGTCACTGGCTCTGATTTTTAGGAGTGGATACTCCAAGAATATACATGTATATTTCCTCCCACCTACATTCTTTTTTGATATAAAAACGTGACTTTTCCTGAAAATCAGGAAACATTTGAAACTTCATTTTAACTTCAAAATGTGGAGGAGTTGTTCATTCTTTAAACATCAATTATATTTTTTCCTCCTTGCTCTGCGCATTCAATTTGACCACTCCAAACTCGAGTGACCAACACATCTATCCATATTTGTCTCACCCACATCAGTTGCTAGGAAACATATTCCCATCCCCACTTGATCCAACTGACCACTTCTCCCAACAACTGCAATAATTATCGAAAAGAATCACTAAGTGCTGATCAGTCGTAGGCTGGGATTGCATTGAGAGAGAGTGACCACTTGTTGGTACCAATCAGTTTGGTCTTCATTGGCAACATGATACTTAAGGCACAAAGTGGTGAGCCTTCTCAGTGGAGTGCATAAGAACTAGGTCTTGTGAGTCCTGTTAGTGATAAATGCTTCACTTAAGGTTAACAAGATGGAATGGCTCAGATTTCAACTGCAATAACATCAATAACTTTGTTCTGATGAGGAATTGTCAGCAACGTTTAACCTTTGTGTCTGAAAAAAAAAAAAAGTGGTATGTCAAAAAGACTTATTTCCTTGTCACTGCTATTGCTGTATACATTTTGACTCCCCCGTAAACATTTGAAATAGATAGTCATAGGTCTATTCAAATTTTGTTTTATGGTTCATTGATATTTTTTAAAAGAAATGAATAAAAGACTTGTTTACATAGTTACTTACAAAATGATAAATAACAAATATTGCATCAGAATTGGTTTACATATTTTCAAAATTCTGTAATTAATTTTTTTATAAATTTTTGAATAAAAATAAAGCTTGTAAATAAACTGTTGAGGTAGTTAAAAGGTAACAGTAATAGTGATGTTAAAAGAATAACCGTCCTTTGGACAGACTATTTTTGCATGCACAAAGGTTAAACATTGCCAAAATGTTGATATCCTTTAACTTATTTGATTTATCTGAACTACTATTCTCATCTTGATTAATGTATATTAAGGAAGCAATCCTTCATTTATGCGTGCTTCATTAAATATGATGAATAAAGAATATTTTGCAGTATTTACATTATTCTGAAAATTGTACTTATCTTTGTTGCCATTTGTACGACATTTCAGCTGTTGTACACTCCGGCCTTCTTCAGGTGCTAGGAATTTTGAACCAAAACCTTTATTATGATCACTGGGGTATATGAACTCCATTCCTTGTATAGTAGTGTCTCTTTTGGTAGTCATGAATTAAGGACACATGGCCCAGTGGAGATAGACGTTGGTTAGTTCCTGTGACTTGATCCAAAGAGTTGTGAGTTCAATACCAAGATACAGCAGTGGTGAACAAGTAACTGACAGGGTTAGAGGGAGATAACTCATGACTACCAAAAGAGGCACTACTACTAAAGGATGAAGTTCATATAACCCAGTGATTGTAATAGTGTTCGGTCCACAATTCCTAGCACTTGAAGAAGGCCAGAGCCTACAACTACCGAAACGTCGTACAAATAGCTACAAAGATGAGGACAATAGTCCAAATAATGTAAATACTGTAAATACTACCTCATCTCAGAAATATAGACAAATACTAAAGAAATGCTTTGTTAGTTTTTGTTATGTCATTACAATTTTTCTCTTTTGAAGTAAGTGGAATAATGGTCCATAATGTTTATTGTCCTAAGCACTTTTGGCTAATACTTTACCCATTTTCGAGGAAGTGGGTCATTTTCATGGTAACAAAGATCGTTTGTAAATTTGTGTTGTACAAGAATAATAGTAATTACATTCTCAATAGAGTTTTTGTTTCGTTTCTAAATACAGTAACGTCATCTCGGTTAAATTAACAAAAAAGTGGGGGCTGTTAGAGTGGGTCTGTTGCTTTTTATTCAGAGTGATTCTAATTTGGATGTGCATTGTGGTACAATGGATATCAACTCGAAACGAGAACTCAGGGACCTGAGTTCAAATTCCAGTTGAATTCATTGCATTCACTTACACGCAAATACCCTTGGGAAAGGTATTAATCTCTCTCTTCCCTCCAGTTATGGGTTAACTAACAGGACAGATTGGGTTCTATAGCCATGGCTGGCAACCAGTCTACTGCAGAAAGCAATGGCAACCTACTGCAGAATAATCTTCTGCCCAGTCAGTCATGTCTCTTTCGAGACATGATCGTCCAAGCGTGTTTCATGTATGGCACTAAACTGACTGATTCTAATTTATTCAAACAATTTTTTTTACAACTAGATGATCTTAACATGTCTCTGTTATCTAAATGGATTTTCCATATGGATGAGGGGAGTTGGTTGCAAGTGGTTATGTGTTTCTTTCTCCTACTGAAATCACTGTTAAAAGTACTGGTTGTGTGGTCAGTGTATTTGCTTTTAGTTTTATTGACAGGTTCACAATCCCACAGGGATTTGGTAAACTTATGTGAGTGGTGGCTTGGATTTTGGGTTGCATATGTGTGCTGTTATTTGGAATTAGCACCATAGAAGTTTTTAATTTTCTGTAATATATGGTGAGTTTTATGCATTTTGTGGGAACCACAGGGGAAATGCATTGTTTTAAGATAAACCAAGAATCCCTTTGAGTGAACAAAAATGAAAAACTTTGAATGTTATAGGTTCTTGTATGCTCAAATTTTGTATTTTTGTTGCATTCACAGATCTTTCACAAATTCTTCATGAATATGTTTGATTAACTTATATTCTGTCTTAGATTTTTTAATAAGGATTATTATATTACTTATTCTTATGCAACACTTTAATCTGTATTATCTACTCTAGAATACCCAATCAAATTGTTAAAAAATAGGAAGTTTATCAATTCTATAACAAAATCACAAAAACATCATTATTTTAGATCAGAAAATTGGGATTCTTGGCATCAGAAACTGAATTATTTCTAGGTCAGAAAGTAGACACTGAAACTGCTAAAAATACACTTAAGAGATTATTAGAATGCTTTTCCTTGTATAAGTTACTTGAACCTAAAATAAAATGTTTCAAGTGTTTTACTTATGTTATTATGTCCTGGCACTTCACAGTGAAATTAGACATTTTGACCTATTTTAAGCAAAAAATGGCATCATCTGTACAGAGAAAACATAGTGTGATGGGGAAAAAATTTTGGAATCAGAATTTTAAAAAATCCCCAGAAACATGTTTTTATTGCCCAACAACAGTTTTGAAAAAAAAAAAAAAATGTCAACCAGTGTTATCAAACTGAACAAAACACAGTTAATTCAAATTAAAAGAAAAAAAAAGCTAAAAAAGGATTCTTGCTTTCCCTTGCAACAATTTCTAAGAAATTTTTTTGTGTAAACCAAAAGTTAATAATCTAAGAGAATTTTATGTGCAAAATTCCACCTTAAAAATTATTTCAAATCTAAAATTCTGCTAATGATATTTTTGTAAAAAAAAAAAAAAAAAAAAAGTCAACCATTGTTATCAAACTAATCAAAACACAGTTAATTCAAATTAAAAAAAAAAGCTAAAAAAGGATTCTTGCTTTCCCTTGCAACAATTTCTAAGAAATCTTTTTGTGTAAACCAAAAGTTAATAATCTTAGAGAATTTTATATGCAAAATTCCGCCTTAAAAATTATTTCAAATTTAAATTCAGTATTGACTGAAATAAAAATTCTATTTTAAAGTTATCAAAAAATTTCGAAAGATAAAATTCTGCTAATGATATTTAAATTAAAAAAGATTAATATTTATTAATTCAGTATTGTGAATAAATCAAACTAAAAGGTGTTAACTGTGTGTTAATTCCAAAACTAAACAGATTTTACACATAAATTCTTTCTTTTATTCTCTTGAAAAATTATTTTAAATTGGAAAATTTTAAGCAGAAAATTCGACCATTCATTTCTAAAATTATTTTAAATTAAAATTCAGTATTTATTGAAGCAACAACAATTCTGTTTTTGTAAAAAAAAATTATATCTATTAAGACTGGAGTTACTAATGGAAAATTTTTAGTGTAAAATTTCGCCATTTATTTTTTAAAAATTATTTTAAATGAAAATTAAGTCTTAAGACTGAAGCAACAAATATCCTGTTCTAAACTAAACTTCTCCAGTTTATAACTAAAAATCTAACTATATTTTAAAAATGGATGTCTAAACTTATTTATAAGTGGAACTTTGTGCGTGTGTGTGTTTCCGTTACCTATAGACTCCAAAACGGCTGAACCGATTTTCTTGAAATTTTACACAGTTGTACGATAAGCGTCTGCCAGTGTTCTTAGCTAGGTTTTGTGTCGAGGTACCCCTGATAAATATCGAAAATCAATAACCGAAAAAATTGGGTTATGGAAGGAGTGGCCCAATTTTAATCAAATTTGATACACTCATAGACAAAGACATAAAAAACGATATTCAGAAGTTTCAGGGTTGCAGTTCTTACAATAGTGCAGAAAATCGATAATATATATATATATATATATAAATTGATACCAGGAAATCAAAATTTGACTTACATCCATTCATTTTTCTTTCAGTCTACGGTTTCATTTTAACTGAAAACAACTATTGCTTTTTAGTGTTAAAAGTCTGAGCTCTAGGACAATGGATTAGTTTTAAAGCTTTCATTACACCCGAGCAACACCGGACTATACTGTTAGTCATTTATAAACTGAAAGCAAAATGTTCTTGGTATAAGTATAGAATCAATACTATCTTGAATTTAATAAAGACGAAAACAAATGTACTAAACTCCAAATACTTCTTCAGTCTACAGGAGAAAGCTATAGTTAAGCGGTGAAATTCTGTAAAATATTTTACAGATCAAACAATTGATATTTATACTGAGGAAGATTTTGGAAATGAAACTATATGTAAAGTCTGTTATTGTTCCAAATACATTAAAAGTATTTTATGATTTTGCATATCTTTTTGAACTGAGATCTAACTGCTGGATTTTGAGCAGAAAAACTGTCAGTCTGGAAACTTTGCTGGAAAATTCTAAAATTTCTGATGCTGATAATATATTAACTAACTAGCAGTATAGCCCAGCGTTGCTCGGGTGTAATGAAAGCTTTAAAACTAATCCATGGCCCTGGAGCTCACACTCTTTGGACGTTGGCACGAAAGACTAACTGTAGACTGAAAGAAAAATGAATGGATCTAAGTCAAATTTTGATTTCTTGTTATCGATATCAAATAAGTTTTTTTCATCATAAACTGAAATTTGAAGGTTAAATAAGTCCTCTGAGTAAATGGTATCATGGCTGAGACTAAGAACTACAATTATACCTACTTAGAGTCAAACCCGAAGCTAAAACTAAAATAAAAGGGCTGAAAAAATACAGACATACAGGCAGAAAAACAGACACACAAACATCCTGCCTTTTATATATATATATCATTGATTTTCTGTGCTATTGTAAGAACTGCAACCTTGAAACTTCTGAATATCATTTCTTATGTCTTTGTCTATGAGTGTATCAAATTTGATTAAAATCTGACCACTCCTTCTATAACCCGATTTTTTCGATTATCGATTTTCGATATTTATCGGGGGTTGCCTCAACACAAAACCTAGCTAAGAACACTCACAGATGCTTATAGTACAACTGTGTAAATTTTTCAAGAAAATCAGTTCAGCCATTTCGGAGTCTATAGGTAACGGAGACACACACAAAGTTCCATTTATAAATATTAACTAATGTCCCTAAATATTACAAATCTAGGGAACTTAAGGACAATTGGTATGTAAAATTAGCTTGGGAAGAGGAAAAAATTAAATCTGTCTTCAAATGTAGCAAATCTACCATCCACCTGTGTATTGAATCCTGCTGCCACATTTGGTCGGGTGCCCCTGCTATTCACCTCGGGGTTCTTGACAAAATCCAACGGAGAATCTGCAATGTGATCGATACCGACTTAGCAGCTCGACTGCAGTCACTCTCTCACCGGTGGCATGTGGCTTCCCTGTGCCTCTTCTATAAATACTTTCACAGCTTCTACTCTGATGAACTTAGATCACTGGTGCCCACTAGGTATGAATTTACACGAGCTACTAGATTAGCTACTAGGTCCCACCCTTTTACAGTGAAACCAATAAAATGTAACCACAATTTCTACTATAACAGCTTCTTTACTCGCACTTCCCACCTGTGGAATTCCTTTCCATAGACTTGCTTCCCCGGCAGCTACAATTTAAATGTAAGGTCAATAGACATCCCCTATCACACTAACTTGCATCCATTCTCACAAGCTCTTTTTCCATCTACTCCACCCACATCCTCGGTATCCTCATCCATCTTTACCTTCTTCCTGACATTTTCTAAAACTATTGGAAATATTTTCAAACATTTCTATAAAGAATACCTTTGAAGCTGTTAATGCCCAAATAATATTACCTTAGTTTTAATACCTTTAAAAAGTAACCAAGTATCAATGTGTTAAAAACACACTAAAGGATATTAGTAAAAAAAAGAATGAATCAGTGGTTAAATAACATATTCCTTAAATTACTTTATCAGCTAACAGTGAGACTTCTTCTTCTTCTATGTGCCTTGTCCTTTCAGGACGTAGGCGATCATGGCCTTCCACATCTCCCTATTCCTGGTGGCTCTGAGCACACTTTCTCCTGTAACAAACCAAACAACCCCTGTTCATTCATCCACCTGCTCAGGCCCTTTAAATATGTTATCTGCTGCTTTCTTCTGTCTCTTTTTCCCCTCTATCTGGCTCGTTAGTATCAGGTTATCCAGTGGGACAGATGTGTAAAAAAAAAAAAAAAAAAAAAATACATTTTTCTATAAATATGCCCCTATAAAAATAAACTTGCAATAAATTAATATATACTTTTGTGTATAAAATTTTCTAAAAATGTGTTCCTAAAAAAAAAAAATTGAAATAAACTAAATTTGTTTAATGTACATTCTCTTGAAGGGTGAGGATAAAACTTTTATTTTTATTATTTTAAAAATGTTACCATTGTTTAAATGTATAATTGTCTAGATTGTTTTTTTTTTTTGAGAGAGAAGTGTATTTTTTTAAGCACATTCTTTTGAGAGAAGTGTATTTTTTTAAGCACATTCTTTTGAGAGAAGTGTATTTTTTTTAAGCACATTCTTTTGAGAGAAGTGTATTTTTTTAAGCACATTCTTTTGAGGGAAGTGTATTTTTTTAAGCACATTCTTTTGAGAGAAGTGTATTTTTTTAAGCACATTCTTTTGAGGGAAGTGTATTTTTTTAAGCACATTCTTTTGAGAGAAGTGTATTTTTTTAAGCACATTCTTTTGAGGGAAGTGTATTTTTTTAAGCACATTCTTTTGAGGGAAGTGTATTTTTTTAAGCACATTCTTTTGAGGGAAGTGTATTTTTTTAAGCTTTTTTTTTTTGAGAGAGAAGTGTATTTTTTTAAGCACATTCTTTTGAGAGAAGTGTATTTTTTTAAGCACATTCTTTTGAGGGAAGTGTATTTTTTTAAGCACATTCTTTTGAGAGAAGTGTATTTTTTTAAGCACATTCTTTTGAGGGAAGTGTATTTTTTTAAGCACATTCTTTTGAGAGAAGTGTATTTTTTTAAGCACATTCTTTTGAGGGAAGTGTATTTTTTTAAGCACATTCTTTTGAGGGAAGTGTATTTTTTTAAGCACATTCTTTTGAGGGAAGTGTATTTTTTTAAGCTTTTTTTTTTTGAGAGAGAAGTGTATTTTTTTAAGCACATTCTTTTGAGAGAAGTGTATTTTTTTTAAGCACATTCTTTTGAGGGAAGTGTATTTTTTTAAGCACATTCTTTTGAGGGAAGTGTATTTTTTTAAGCACATTCTTTTGAGAGAAGTGTATTTTTTTAAGCACATTCTTTTGAGAGAAGTGTAAAAGAAACAAGGAGGAAATGCAGACAGGTTAAAAAAAAGATGGCTCAATGACAAATGAGCCAAGGTAGAGAGACTGAGCACAACAAATAATGCTGATATGCATAAAAAATAAAGGAACAAAACAAAAGACCTGCTTAGCAACAGGACGTATCAAAGCAAAGGATGGTACACTCATACCAGAAAAAGAAAAAATATTTCAGAGATGGGATGAGTATATTGCTGATCTTTTCCACAACAAGAAAGAGTAACCAACACTACACAAATATACGGATAAACCAGAAATATTAAAAACTGAAGTGGAATCAGCAATGGCCAAATTGAACAGAAATAAAGTAGCAAGACTTAACGGAATTGTAATAGAGATGTTGATGCTCTTAGAAGACTTTGGTATAGACAGGCTCACAGAAATAATAAACGAAATCTACAACAGCGGCAATATACTGGAGGACCTAAGCAGATCAATTTTCATAGCACTACCTAAGAAGTCAGGTGCAAAGGAATGTGAACTCCACCAAACAATCAGCTTAATGAGTCACATAACAAAACTCATCATCTGCATTCTGATGAACAGAGCACGCAACAGAATTGGCCCAGTGTGGCTTTGTTAAAGATACTGGAAAAAGGAATGTGATGTGAATGCTATCTGAAAAAGCAAAAGAAATGCCAAAGAACTGCTAGATAGAGAGATACAAACAGAAAGAATTTTTAGAGCAACAAGAGACAGAGCCATGTGAAAGTCCATGATTGCCTATGTCCTGAAGGGATATGGCACATAAAGAAGAAGTATTTTTATGTAGGTCAGATGGTTTGAGTTTAATTTGTTATTTCAAATATCTGTTTTGGTTCAATGGTTAGAACTTGCCAATATTTGTGAAGGATTCATTTCCAGTGTGCTGTAATTAGAATTGTAAGCACATTGTATCTGTCAATAAACTTGATGGCCTCTAACATGTTGGAAATTTAATCAGTCAGTTTAAATTCATTTTGAAATACAACAAAGTATTCTTGCATATTGGAAATATTAAATTTAATTTATTAGCTTGAAATTAAAACTAAAGTTCCCAGAAAATTTTTTCATTTTTAAAATTTTTAACTTTTAAAATCAATTTTAAACCTTAGATATATCTATTTTTTGGAGGTATATATATGAGTTGAATATATGAACTGAAATCTGACAAGATGATACAATAAAAAAAGAACAAAGTAGGAAATGTGTCTTAATCTAACATGTTTCACTTTTATTAAAGCTCCTTCAGAGTTCTTGTTTGGGGTTTGATTCTTTATCTGACCAATGAGAATCAAACCCCAAACAACATTCCAGTATACTGTTTTTTTTTTTTATTTAAATTTAAAAAAAAAAATTCATCTTTTGTCTTCAACCAGATCTCTGAAGAAGCTTAAATGAAAGTGATACCTGTTAGATTAAGACACATTTCCTACTTTAGTCTTTATATATATATATATATATGTGTGTTTGTGTGTAAGTAAACTTATCGTTATACTCGTTTCAAAAAACCCTCCTAGAACATACGCGGAAGGAAAAAATGGTGATAAAAAAAGAACGAGCTAAGCACTTGAACATCAGTCAAAGTATGCAGCCCCCCCCCAAAAAAAAACTCCGAGACAAGTAACCTAAAACAAAAAGTGCTCAATACGCAAGTAGAGCAAACAAAGTAAATAACTAACCTAGAGAGCCAACGAACCTACCAAGGTTTCACCAAATTGGATCTTCAGGGAAAGTTGGTGAAAACCTTGGTAGGTTTGTTGGCTCTCTAGGTTAGTTATTTACTATATATATATATATATAAAACATACATATTATTCTACGTTGATGGCATAACTCAAAATTTTAAAATTTTAATTTTTATCTCTATGTAATTTTTGTGTATTGAAATTTTATTCTTGATATATTAAAAAATAGTAACCCTGATTATTCCCATTTCTATGTCAACAAATAGAGTAAAAAAGAAAAATGAATATCATGTATTTGGTCCAAAATCCACCATAATTATCATGCTTATAACCACTTTAAGTACTGGCATATCTACACCATTAGAGCAAAATAAAAACAAAGTTGTTTTTAATTAGACCTAATGAAGCTCCATTTCCTACTTTGTTTCATTAAATACAGTTTGCAATTAATCGTATTAATTGTAGCAGAGAAGAAATACAAACGAAATATCACCATAGGCATGTCTAGAAAATATTCAGTGGCTGAATATTTCAAGCTACAAAAAATTTTATTAATCAGTGTAAATGTTACTTGCATCAAGTATAAATATTAGAAGAGTGAGAAAGAGATAAAAATAATAACTTATATTTGTAAGGATTAAGATAATCTTATTTGTTAAGAGGATAAAAGTCTATTTGATCAATTATTTGGGAAGATTACAGATTTTTATAAAATCTGACTTAATATTATGACCATTAAAATCCCATTTTTCAAGGTGTGGTTTTAATAAACGTAGCCGTAAAGTCAGCATTATAGGCTAACTAGAAAAAAAGTTTTTAATGCATGTTATATTGATTTGTGTGGCACAAAGTAGCTGAGATGAAGCACCCAGTAAGGATCAAACTCATTACTCAATTGTCATATGCCTTCTATAATGTAAACAGAAATATCAAACAAGCACATGTAGGGTAATTCTTAGGCAGTCAACAGGCCCCTTTTTATTCTACTGTTCATCTTATACAAGACCGAAGAGCCACTTAATGTAGGAGGTTAGTGAATGAGGTTGTTGTATGAACACAAGAGGTCAGAATGGAAAAAGATAAGGATATGTAGGATAGATAATGAGTGATGTTAGACTTGAAGAAGTTAAGATTATAGTGATCAGGAGGAGTCCTCTCAGGTGTATATTCCAAAACTCTTCAGAAGAAACTGTTCGAATGGAACTTCTTTCTTAACAACGAAAAAACAATCTCCAAGAGCTATCATCTTCCCACTCGAAAATCATTTGCTCTTCCACCTCTCTGTGAAAACAATGTAAAATAATATTAGTATAAAATTTTTTATTCATGTCCTGACCAGACTTAAAGCACTCTACTACACAAAAATCAAACTAGTGATGGCCCTGGTGGTTAGTATAGTCCTCATGTAAATAAGTAATATGTTAGTGTGTGTGTATATATATATATATATATATAGGAAAAACTACTAAAAAGTTGTAAGTTTAAAAATGTATTTTTTTGACAGTATTTGTTTATTTCTATTATTATATTTTTTATTTCAGACCGTCCTCGGTCCTTCATCAGAAACAAATGATTTTAAAATTTAAGTTAGAAACGTATTTCGCGAGAGCGTTTGTGGGGAGAGATTGTTTACATCACGTGACGCAGAAAGCGACAGACTTTTTTAAATATTTGTAAACGTAAACCTATCTTTAATAATACTTATAAATTTTGTTTTAGAGAAAATTTTCTTAATTGTATCTAAAAAATGTTTAGCTATTGAAATATTTATAAAGATTCAAAAACACCTAAGTCCCTATTTAATCCTAGCTTGTGTGTATTTAATTTTATAGTAATATTTTTATTATAAGTGTTTATAATAAAAACATATTACTGCAACACAAGAGCTGTTGTTTCGGTATTAACTTATTAGCACTTACTGCCTGATGAGGTACTAATATACCGAAACAGAATGGCTCTTGTGTTGCAGTAAACTATGTTTTTATTATAAACACTTATAATAAAAATATGACTATATATAATGCTCTACTAAGTATCAACAACTCTTAAAAATGTAAATCACTACAAACAGTGGAATGCTAACCCATTAGTTTGCACTACTTCTAATATATATATATATATATATATATATAATTTTAACATTTTTATCTATATATAATAATAAAATATTTAAATTTTCAAATGTTTGTATTATGATTTATGCCCCTTTGATTTCTTCTCCCTACATTTTAATATTTTTATTTTTTATTTTTATATTTTAATTTTAAATTCATCTATATGTAATCTCAAAATATTTAAACTTTTAATCTTGTTATTAAAAAACACTAACTTAACTATATCAAAATTTAATTCTCATGAACGTTAAGAGAACTTAAATTATCACCTGAATAATAATACTATAAATATGTGCACCCTCATTTTTATATATATATGAATAAAGACAAAACGAAAGCTTATCTTGGCCAACTGATATGTTAAAGTTCCTCTGAGGAACTTTAACATATCACTCAATAAATCCTAGGTCTAACTAAGAAAATAATAATTTTTAGGCAAAATTTAACTTTATTCATCAACATAGTGTATTACCCTAGAAGCAGACTGATTCCAATGCTTCTTTAACAATTCGATGTGTTTTTTGTAGAACGATTTTTCTTTGGCCTCAAAATACACCCTAGTTTCCAATATCACTTTTTCACTGGAGCCAAATCTCTTTCTCCAGAGCATTCTTTTGAAGTCTGCAAACAGCCAGTAGTTGCTTGGGGTCAGATCTACAAAATAGGGGGAATACAAAAGCAATTCTAAGTGTAATTCATGTAATTTTGCCATCGTTGTGATCGACTTGTGACATGGTGCTTTGTCTTGGTGAAAGATCACTTTTTCTTCTTCATTTTTAGCAATTTCTACCTTCAAATGTACTAATAATGCTATATAATATTCACTATTGATGGTTCTTCCTTTCTCAAAGTAATAAATGAACAAAATACCTTGCATATCCCAAAATACGAAGGTCAAAAACTTGTCTGCTGATGTTTGCATCTTTAGTCGCTGTGGATGGCTTTCACCAGCTGCTGTCCACTCAGCTGACTGCCAATTTGACTCCGGAGTGAAGTGGTGGATCCATGTTTCATCCATTGTCATATTTATGCAAAATTTCCTTTTTGTTGCATTGAAACAGTTGCAAACAACTCTCTGAATTGTTAACATATTGCTTTTGATTGACTGTGAGCAAAAGCAACATTCAATTTGAACATAACTTTCTCATTGATAAATGTTCATGCAAAATAGTGAATATGCTGCCTAATGATATCCCATGCTATTCAATTTACAATCAACCAAAATGAGTGTGGATTTTTTTTGTGTTTTCTAAGACAATTGACGATTTTTGGTGACTTGAGCATTCAGCATCATTTGTGTCTGTACAACTGCATTTAAAGTAAGCATACCACCTCTTAAACATTGTTTCCAACAGAGCAAAGTTCAAATAACACTTATCAAGTCATAGTTTTACTTAAACAGTATTTTTTCCCCATCAGAAAGTAATGCTTAATCAATGCAAGAAATTCAGATTTTTCCATTGTTTTGAAAATTTCCAACAGTAGCTTCACTTAAATAACTGTAATTTGTAAAATAATAATCTGATAGGGTCCAAATTTTGTGACATACCATTTGAAGGTTAGTACTTCATAAAAAGCATATGGATTTTTTATTAGTGGCACCATCTATATGTGATGAGTGATGTGTTATCAAGGCAGATAATGCAAGTATTGTATTTTGTAACTAGTATCTATATACAAGAGCAAAAGAACACTAATATATATATATATATATATATATATATATATATATATATATATATTATGCTCATAATGATCACATTATGATGAACATTTGTAAACTTTTAAATTTGGAAAAACCAATAACATTTTTGCTTTTGTATATAGATAAATAAGATGTGTATTGTAGTGCAGTGGATAACATTTATGTACAAATACTCTTAGGAAAGGTATTATTCCTTCTCTTATCCCTCCAGCTATGGGTTAAATAACAGGACAGATTAGGTTCTATAGCATTGGTTGACAAGGAGTCTACCACAGAAAGTAATGGCAACCTACTGTGGGAAAAAAACTTCTGCTCAGTCAATCATGTTTCTTTCAAGACATGATCACCTAAGCATGTAACCTTGTATGATACTTAACTGATATAAGGACTTGCTACAAAATAAAATCACTGCATCTGCATTGATAGAGTTACTCAGAGAATGAAACGTGTTGACTAAGATAAGTTTTCCTTTTGTCTTATTCATATTGTCCTTTTACAGATATACTATCTGAAATTATATATATATATAACAAAAGCCAGCATACAAAATAAATGTGCCAAAAATAAGTAAATTAGCAGGATGTTCATAAAAAGAGAAAAAAATATCAGACTTAATTTTTAATCAAGTGATGTTATTAAAAAAAGCAACTTTTTGCTTTGTCATTTATGCATTGTCTATCTATACATGCAGAAAATTTGAAAATAAAAAAAATAATCTTCATAAAAAAACTTAAACAGACATGCAATCTCCTTTTGTAAGCCAAATAAGAACAATTCTTAAAAATTAATGTTTCAATTTTACTCTTGACTGAAGAAACTTATCAAGGACCATAAAGATCATATTAATATCTATTAATATCTAATAAGACAATTTCCTGCATTCATCTGGAAAACAAGGGTAATTGTTTTACCACTGATGGATAGGCAAGTCTGAACTAAATCTTATACTGTGATATATCCATGGGTAATTTCTTTTCAGTACTGTTTCAAAGGAATATATTTTGTGTCAAATCAATTGACTAGATCCTGGAAATTAAGGTATCATGTAGTCATCATTAAGCCTATTCACTATTGAACTATTTACCAAATTTTCCTTTTTCACGAAAGAACTTATAGCCATCAGCACTAAGTAAGAATACATTAAAATTGTGTGTCTCCAAACATGAGTGGTCTAATAAATCTGTTATCTGACATTGCTACTAGCTGAATTTTGATCTGAAATTTCTGGTGTATTATGCTTAATCTATTTTTTTAAGTAATTTATGGATTTTTAAACCAACATTTTTTCCTATTACTGTAAACACTTGGCTTGAAGGTAGTTTCTCAGGCTAAACAGAATGGAAATTCAATTTCTATTGAAATCCACATTTTCTTAAGTAAGACTTTCAATATCAAGGCTGGTAGATGCTAATTTCACTGTAAAGAAAAATAGAATGTTTATAATACGGAGAAATGCTTACTCCATGACTAATATTCACTGAATTAAATCCATTGAGAAGGAAGGAGATTATGTTGAAAAATTTATGGTTGTTATGTAAAATAAATTTTTTAAAATAATGTTTTATAATCAGCATAACCCCATGCAAGGCAGTAAACCACTAAGACACAAGGGGTTACAGAGTGTGGAATAATTAAGAACTGAAACATTAATAATGAGAGGAAAGAGTAATCAAGAGTACAGTAAACCTGTTTTTTCCTCCTTTTAATCATATCACACCAAGCAAGGCAGGACCACCACTAGTGCATATGGGAGACTCAGAAGAAAGAAAAGATAAAAAGATGACATTCAGGGTGATAGAAGATGGCAACTGATGTTGCGCTTAAACTCTGGGAGGTTATAGCTATCAGGGAAGTAAGTAAACATAAAGGAGTTCCACAGAAAAAAAGTACAAGGAAAGAAAGTGTCACAGTAGAAGAGGCGGTTGCATTTAACTATTTCAACAGTAAAATGGTGAGATCTAGGTACCAATCTAGAAGCACATGTAAATTGATGTGGCCGAGGTACCAGGGGAGAAAAGCTCATCAGAGCACTTGCAATGAAAATATTTGTAAGCCAGAATCATATCCAGCAGTGAATTCCCAAATTACCTTTTCAATTTCCATAAATTAAATAAAAGACAGAGCAAGCTTGACTGTCGTCAGAGAAAAAAAGATGAGTGTAATTAACATGTACCCTTGATAAATGTCAAGAGATCGCTATTATTACCTCTCTTTCTCTCTCACCTCCTTCCTCTTCAATCGTTCACCCATCTGTCTCTTTTTATACTTGATAACTGAATGGAACCCTTTAAGACTGAGCGAATACTTCAATAACATTCCTACCCAAAGATAACGCTTGTACATACATACGTACATTCCTGCCTACATCCACACAAGTTACTACTATGAACTCTTGATATCCTTTACTACTGCTTTATCATTGAACATTTAACTTCTACCAATTCATGCTATTCTGTTCTATTAATAAATTTCTATTTAAACATACAAAAGGTATACTTTTATTCTTCCACAAATCCACCTCCTGATAACCTTCTGATAATTCTGGATAAAACCTGTAAATTGTAGGAAGTTTGCTTATGTTTCACGCAAGGCCAATTCAAAAAACATTAACCATCTCCCTACTTCTACATACTTAATCATTTTTCTTGAAATTTTACAAAAAAGGTTTCAAAAATTAAATTAACCTAATTTTTCCTTTTTGTTTTTGTTGCTAAAGGATAGTTAAAGAACTTAAAATCAGAACAGAATATTAAAAGAAAGAAACTTTAAAAACATGAAGATATTATATAAAACAGTATATTGAAAAGTATATTATTTTAATGGGTGGATATGTTCAAATGTGCCATAAGTTAAAAAAATTGAAAAACAATTCTCTAGGTCTGTTATATATATATCTATGAACATTAATGGGTAGGTCTCAATCTGCATAAATATGTTGAAAACCATTGTGAAGTTGGGAATATTGCTGTCTAGCAGTTCACTACTAGCAGTGGTTATCTACTTCACGCAGCTGGTGAGTATTGTACTTTGTCAATGTTATAAAAATTACTATTTCATTTTCCAACCTCTGTTTTGGTTATTTCTCATTCAGTAACCTTTTTAGGTTACAACAACGCCAGAGTTTACCAACCTGAGCGATATCATTCACCCATAGACGATTTCAACTGTTGAATGGGTGATGAGCAACTGAACAGAAAATGGTGGGCGATTAAAAATTATGGTGGGTGATATTGGATTTTGAGTATTAAAAAGGTATTTCAACATATGCTATCCCTAAAATATTCAAAGGAGATATGCAAAGGACCTAAAAATCCTGTATTCCTAGATAAGAGATAAATATCCCCACAACTAAGAATATTTTGGTATTTTCTATAAAATTTTCAATGGTCATGTTTGCTTTCACTTATTCTTTAATACAGTAGTAGCAGTAGCAGATGCATAAGTCAGTGTTATTGGTGACCTCCCTTTTTTACTACATAAAGTAATTTTATAAACCAGTACCAAATTTGTTCCAAACAATTTTGATACGCTTTTGAATATTTACTATACCAGTAGGCAGTGAGAAATTTTCCCATGTGAATATGGCTGGACAATGATGCAAAAATGATTGGGAAATCCTGCTCTAGGATAAAGTTATTACTGATAATAACAACAAAGATGAGGATATTAGTCTAACTGTAAATAATTCTAGAATATTTTTTATGGCATCTGAATAAACACTGTCAAGAGGTTTGTTGTATCATGGAATAAAGAGATACACAGTGAAATGTAGATAAACTACTTTATTAACAGAGTGGTACAACCAATATGTATATACAATATTTACAGTCTGTCGCAGTAGTAGGTATTACTTCCTGAAGTCCGTGATAAGCATACAATTTTTTTTATACATCCAGGTGACCTGGTATGAGCCACGATACAACAAGGTTAATATTTATTACCTCCTGATAATGGGAGCCATTGCTCATATAATCAATGTAAACAATCTTTTAAAGTCTTAATATTTTATGGATTTATAAAATCATTACAAAAATATAAATAAATAAAAATATCTATAAATTTTATTTCTGGTGAAAAACATTTCAGCTAGCTGTCTACTTGATGACATTAAATCAAAAGAAAAAAAATTGGTTGATACGATATATATATATATTTTTTTTTTTTTCTAAACATATACTGTTAAATATAAGAGACAATGAATGTCTATTATGTTTAATCATGAGCCGTTCTAAACATTGTATTTTGGCTTTAATTTCAGTTGAAAATAAAGACAAAAATTCTCCAACATTTGGATACTTTTTTATTAATTTGGTTCTAAGCTTTCGGTTCACATGAGCCATCTTCAGAGAGGTTATTAAGATGGTAATACAGTAACATCCACCATCACCAACAATTTTATTTTAAAATCACTTAATAAAATCACTTTTAACCCTCTAGGGCCATTCGCATCATATTTGATACAGTATTTCCCTATAAGGAAACATTTGGTATTTCCCTATAAGGAAACATTTGGTATTCATTGACTGAGCAGTCAGTACTGCTTTCATTTGAAATTTATAAAATATTTCTCTTAAAAAATTTTTCAGGAAAATATTTCTTTCAAGGCTTGTTTTCATACTGTATCAAATATGATACGAATGGCCCTAGAGGGTTAAATCCGGTCATAACACGTTACATTGCATTTGAATACATGGTTCTGTTGTCATTTCGTGCTATCACCCAGTGTGACGTCATAGAACCACATTGCAAATTTGCGGACTGTGTTTGTTATTTTTGGTAACTATTGCTATTGCTTAGCGGAGTTTTATATCAACACAAAATAAAATTGTCGGTGATGGTGGATGTTACTTTAACAAGCTTCTTCAGAGATTTATTAGAGATGAATGATTTAAATATGCAAAAGATAGTATGTTGATTGAGGTATAGTTTCATTGATCAGATACATAATGTGTAATAAAGCAATGAATGAATATTAAATGTAGAAGAAAAAACTTGTGTCTGTTTAAGTGAGTGTGCCAATGCATAATAAAATCATTAGTTATTTATTATGAATATAAGTACATGTAAGCAAAAATAATGTGTTTTAAGCACATCCAAACCATAGACAAGCTAAGTGTGTGTATATGTCGATAACATTATTATACGTGAATGAAAGTGACAAAATACATTTCTGTTCAAAAGGCATAACAATTATTGTACACATGTGTCAAGTGATGGAATGAATTTTCTTTTTAAGTAAAATGAGAGAATCAGTTGCGAAAGTGTGTTGAGAGAAATCATGTGTGTATATGTGCGTTTATGAGTCAGTAAAGTTAATATGTGAAATGAGGTATACACGTGTCAAGTGATGGAATGATTTTCTATTCTAAATAACATGAGAGAATCATGTATGAATGTATGTGTATATAAGTATGAATTGTAAATGAAATATATTTCCATTTAAAATTCTAGTGGAAATAATGTATAAAAGTATTAAGCGAACTTTTTTTAATAAATAAAAAGTAACTTTTGGAAAAATAATGTTTACAGTTAGAATCTTTCAATAAAATAATAAAATACTATTAAAATTATTAAAATAACATAATTAAGTAATAATATATAAAAAAATACATATAAATTACCATAATAAATCATTGCAATATTAAAATTAATCAGTATAAATGATGTACCATAATAAATAGTCAGTTAAGTGCCATACGTGATACACGCTTGGGCGATCATGTCTTGAAAGAGACATGACTTGACTGAGCAGAAGATTATCCCGCAGTAGGTTGGCATTGCTTTCTGCGGTAGACTGGTTGCCGACCAAGGCTATAGAACCCAATCTGTCCTATTATTTAACCCATAACCGAGGGGGGGGAAGAGACGGATTAATACCTTTCCCAAGGGTATTTGAATTAGTGAATGCACAGAATTCAACTAGAATCGAACTCGGCTCTCCAATTTATTGTTCCGAGCCCACATCCACTGTGCCACAACGCATATCCACATATAATAAAAATAAAAAATTAAATATATAATAATAATAATAATAATAATAATAAAATTAATTGTTTTGGCCCCAGAATAGGTCCGGAAGAAAACTCGAACTCGGATATTAGTGAAACATAAACAGAAAAAAATACAAGAGTGTGACATGTCAGTCTGACTGCCAAGTATTAGACTGGGGTGACTCAATCCAACTCCACCCCAAGAGGCATATTCTCCCGGTATTCATAATAATAGGAAGAGTTCATTATAGTCCAAAAAGAGTAGGTCCCATAATAGTAATGTTATCAATAATAATAATAATAAGACGAAGAAGAAGAAGAAGAATGATAATAATAAACAACTATTTATCAGTCAAGTGCCATACGTGATACATGCTTGGGTGATCATGTCTCAAAAGAGACATGACTGACTAGGCAGAATATTATCTCGCAGTAGGTTGCCATTGCTTTCTGCGGTAGACTGGTTGCCAACCAAGGCAATAGAACCCATTCTGTTCTGTTATTTAACCCATAACTGGAGGCAAGAGACGGATTAATACCTTTCCCAAGGGTATTTGTGAGTAAGTGAATGCAAGGAATTCGAACTCGGCACCCCGATTTATCATTCTGAGTTGATATCCGCTGCACCACAATAAAAATATATAATAATAGTAAGTAAGAAAAAAATAGATAATAAATAGGAGAAATAGGAAAAATAGGGAGAAAATAATTAAATTAATTATGGAATCTGCTCCATATGGGCAAAAAAAATGTTACAGTGTTAAGAATACAAGGAACTATCTTTAACTTATTTAATAATATCTGTTGGTATTTTGAATTCATTAATTATGTATTTGTGAAAAAATTTGGAAGTAATGCAATGTTTTAATTGTATGTTTATGGTTGGTAGTAATGTTATTAATATGTTTTCAAAGTACTTCCTCCTTAAAGGGTGAGGTATCTTTTTAATTAAAGTTGCATTTGAAAAATCAAAATTGTGTCCTGCATTATTTCAATGTAATACAAGAGAGTTTTATAGGTGGTCCTATTTGATCATGTAAAAAGACACACAAAAATAACTCCCGAAGGAGTATGTTAAACTAACGCACCAAGACAAGAGCTTAATACAAAAATAGTAGTAATAGCCAATCAAATGAAAACCTGACTTTATTATATAACTAGCTGTATAGCCCAGCACTGTCCAGGGTTTTTTAGTGGTTATGTTGAAATGGTTAGGTTAAGTGCTTATTCAAAAAGCTTCAGTATGAAGTTGCCATGACTCTTAAGTTAAAAAAATACAAACTAAGTACTGTTTTTGTTGTATTTGAAAATGGGATTCATGCGTATTGAATTTTGCCAATAAATGGGAATTATGTATATACAATTGAAAGAACAGGGTCAAATGTTATGGAAGCCTGTAATGTGAATCAATGGCATTGAGATACAGAAGAAGTGAATGCATTATCCCTGCAACACCAGAGGGGGTGGCACCTTGTAGAAAACGTGAAATTATGGCATACTAGCAGTATAGCCCGGCATTGCTCGGGTGTAATGAAAGCTTTAAAACTAATCCATGGTTCTGGAGCTCAGTCTCTTTGGACGTCAGCATCAAAGACTAAAATGTTTCCAGCTAAAGCAAAACCGTAGACTGAAAGAAAAATGAATGGATGTAAGTCAAATTTTGATTTCCTGGTATCGATTTATACATATATAATCAATTTTCTGCACTATTGTAAGAACTGCAACCTTGAAACTTCTGAATATCGTTTTTTATGTCTTTGTCTATGAGTGTATCAAATTTGATAAAAATCGGAGAACTCCTATAACCCGATTTTTTTTATTATCGATTTTTGATATTTATCAGGGGTACCTCGACACAAAACCTAGCTAATAACACTTGCAGACGCTTATAGTACAAATGTTTAAATTTTCAAGAAAATCAGTTCAGCCATTTCGGAGTCTATAGGTAATGGATACACACACACACACACAAAGTTGCATTTATAAATAAGTTTAGATGAGATAAGGTAGAAATTACAAAAAAGACCTGATTTTGTTGGAATATAAATAAGCGTTTCAGAGAAATAAATGATCACAAAAAGCAACATATTCCTTTAATTCATGCTGCACCCTGTATGTCAATTAAAATTTTTGTTCTCATATCTACCTGAAATTATGTTTGTCATTGATTTTTGATGAGTCCTGTACATTGATTCAAAAATTTTTTGTGTACTTCAAAGTTTTGAATCTTGATCTACAAGTTACCCGATTTTGATAAGGCATTTCGAAGGAGAAGTGTTCATAAATTCTAAGCATTTTGGTAATTTCTTCCATACCCTGTAAACTGATTCGAAAAATTTTTGTGTACATCAAAGGTTCATGTCATGATCAACAAGTGACCCAATTTAGATTGAAATTGGACTAAGTGTTTCAGAGGAGTAAGGTTTATTAGAATGGAAACACACAAACACGCACAGAGACAGACAGACATAACTATTTTTATATATACAGATGTGTGTGTGTGTGTGTGTGTGTATGTGTGTGTTAAGAGTATCCTTTGTAGCTCTTAATAAATTTTGTCTTTTTGTTATTGTCTAAACCTTGTTCCATCACCCATTTACTCAAGTTCACTTGGTAGCTTATGTATTGTTTTCCTCTGCCCCTCTTACTTTCAAGAGGTCCTAGGAGTATCAAATTTTCCAAACCCACTTTTCTCATTATGTGGCCAAGAAATTTCAACTGTCTGTTACTGATGTTAAGTATAAGTGTCCTTTTTGTTTCCATTTTCTCTAAAACTGTCATTGCTCACATGTTCGGTCCATGGTATCCTCAGCATCCTTCTGTAGAACTATATTTCTGTTGCTTCAAGTCTCTTCATCTGAAAGATTGTCCAGAATTGACTGCCATATAGAAGGACTGTTACTTCATCTGTGTGGAGATTGTCCAGGATTCACTACCATATACGAGGACTTAGGATGTTTGAAGAAAAAAAAAAATTAATCTTTTGTATAGATTTATAAGATAGGGCAAAAAAAAAAACAAGTTTCAATATTGATGTTTCTTCACATCAACAGAAATAACATTTTTATATATAATATTCTTTCTCGGAGAATTTGACAGGGATTTTTACTCCCAGGGCTACACTCGTATTAACAATAGTATAATCAAAAGGAATCTGTCATCCCTGAAGCATATGAAGAGTAGTAGTCATAGTATTACCTGGAATCTGTAGATATCTCATTATCACCTGGGCGTTATCAAGTGTTTTATTGTTAGAACATCTCTTATGACCTTGTGCCAGATTAATCCTACCACACAGTCTCTTTACAATAGAGTTCATCTTCAATAGCAGAGTTACTGGCACACTGCAATTTTTAGAAATATGAATATGTTTTTTTTTTTTCTTCTCTTCTATGTGACTTGCAGTGATATATAGAAGCAAAAGGTTAATTTTATATTATAAAAAATTAAAAAGTCCATTTAGATGTATATAAGAGTGTAGTAGTCATAGGAGTTGCTATGGTAACAGGAAGTAGAAAGAATACATGTGCAGATTAAAATATGCAAAGTCATAGACTACTTATTGTAAAAATAGTGAAGATTCTTTGATAAAATTTTTCAGTATCAGTGGAAATAATATATATAACAATATTTTTATGATAATTGGTTATAATAAAATCATTTTACATCACTACACAAAAGATTTTATGTTTCAATACTATGAATTATACTTCATAAGTTGATAGTAACTAATATCACCTGAGGAAGTACAATTCATTATCAGTCAGTTTAGTGCCATATGTGATACATGCTTGGGCGATCATGTCTCAAAAGAAACATAACTGACTGAGCAGAAGATTATTCTGCAGTAGGTTGCCATTACTTTCTGCAATAGACTGGTTGCCAATCAAGGCTATAGAACCCATTCTGTCCTGTTATTTAACCCATAACTAGAAGGAATAGACAGATTAATACCTTTCCCAGGGATACTTGTGCATAAGTGAATGCAAGGAATTCAAATGGAATTTGAACTTGGCTCCACAATTTCTTATTCTGAGCCAATATCCACTGCACCACAACGCACATCCTACAAGTCATAGTATTGAAACATGAAAGCTTTTGAGTAGTGATGCAAAATGTTTTTATTATAATTACTTATAATGAAATTATAATAATATATTGCTCTACTTTGTCTTGAGCACTTAAAAAAAAAATATGCTACAAGCTGTGAATTTTTACTCCATTTGTTTTTACTTATATCATCATCATCATTTATCCATCACACCCAATGGTGCATAGGGCAGCAACTTTTTGTTGCTGTTTCTGTAACAAACTGATTTTTACGGGGCAGGGTTGTTAACCTTGCACCCAACCCCCAAACCTGGAGGACTGGTGGACCATTCTTGGTCCTTACATTTACAGCACCTAGTATTCCCAAATGGTCACCCATTTAAGTACTAACCAGGCTTGATGTTGCTTAACTTCAGTGATCGGCCGGGAACCGGTGCATTCAACATGATATAGCCGTAGACCTTACATAATCTCTCACCAATGATGAATGATATGTATATTTGTTAATTTATACTTAATACTACTGAGAGATGAGAGTAAGAAAGGGGTAGATATTGTCAAGGAGAAAGAGAGCACTGAAAGGGAGAAGGCATTGAATATATGAGAGAGAGAAAGAAAATAGAAAAAATCATCACTGATAAAGAGAGAGGGTAAGAGAAAATATAGTCAAAGGAAAATTGTATTGAAAAAATAAAAGACATAAGGAAGAGAAGCAAGGAAAAGAAAGAAGCAGCAGTAGCGACACACAGACAGAATTATAGAAAAGAATTGCATTAAGAAAATGAACAGATGTACTTATGACACCTAGAATAGGCAATGATAATATGCAGACACATATTCACAGATTAAAGAGCGCACATTTGTTTCAGCAAGTGCTTATTTCTAACTAGCAGTATAGCCTGGCGTTGCTCGGGTGTAATGAAAGCTTTAAAACTAATCCATGGTCCTGGAGCTCACACTCTTTGGACGTTGGCACGAAAGACTAAAAAGCAATCGTTGTTTCCAGTTAAAGCAAAACCGTAGACTGAAAGAAAAATGAATGGATCTAAGTCAAATTTGAATTTCCTGATATCGATATCAACTAAGTTTTTTTCGTCGTAAACTGAATCTATTCTCCTGATCTTTAGCCACTGCTTATCCTTTTTTAAGCACTTAAGCAGATTTTTAAATGGTAAAACTTTTAGGTCCAAGCCATAGGTGAAATCAGTGTTCAAAGATTTTGTTGCATCACAGCCAGTAGCTTTTTATCAATGAAGAAAAAGTAATCTTGTTGATTAATGGCAGAGGTGTATAGATGTGCAAGGTGACTAATTTCAACACTGCTACATTTCATTTTTCAAAAATAAAATTATGTCTCTGAAATCAACCATTATTTTTGTAATAGTTTGTGTATTCAGTCAGTTAAGTGCCATACGTGATACACGCTTGGGCGATCATGTCTCGAAAGAGACACGACTGATCGGGCAGAAGATTATCCCGCAGTAGGTTGCCATTGCTTTCTGCAGTAGACTGGTTGCCGACCAAGGCTATAGAACCCAATCTGTCCTGTTATTTAACCCATAACTGGAAGGAATAGGGTATTTGCACGTAAATGAATGCAATGGATTCAGCTGGAATTCGAACTCAGCTCCCCGATTTCTCGTTCCGAGCCGATATCCATTGCACCACAACGCCAATTTTTATTCCACTTTTAATGTTATAATCACCGTATCCTCAAACAGTTCAGTATTTTTTGGTATCAATCTTGACAAACCATCCACATATCCTAATTTTTTGGATGGCTGGCAGTTCATCTTAAAAGTGTAATTTAGTAAGATGGTACTCCATCACTGTAATCTATTGGCTGTATGCATAGGAATTACTTTTTTTTTTCCAACCATAAATTGATAATGTGGTCCATCCTCAACTGAAAAGTACTTCTGTGTATAAATCTATGAAATTTTTTCACTGCAAATATGATAGCTGACACCTATTTTTTGATTTGGCTATAAATTTTCTTTCTGCCAGTAATAGTGAATGCAAAGCATGTGATGGTTTTCATGTTACAGACATCATCTTTATATAGAACTAGCAGTATAGCCCAGCGTTGCTCAGGTGTAATGAAAGCTTTAAAACTAATCCATGGTCCTGGAGCTTAGACTCAGCCTAAAAAATATTTGAAATAATAAAATAGTTGCGACAATTTACTAATCGCACCTAATCTATATATATATATATATATATATATATATATATATATAGATATTACTAGCAGTATAGCCCGGCGTTGCTCAGGTGTAATGAAAGCTTTAAAACTAATCCATGGTCTTGGAGCTAAGACTCTTTGGATGTTGGCACGAAATACTAAAAAGCAATTGGTGTTTCCAGTTAAAGTGAAACCGTAGACTAAAAGAAAAATGAATGGATGAGTCAAATTTTGATTTCCTCGTATCGATATCAAATTTTCTGCACTATTGTAAGAACTGCAACCTTGAAACTTCTGAATATTGTTTCTTATGTCTTTGTCTATGAGTGTATCAAATTTGATTAAAATCGGACCACTCCTTCTATAACCCGATTTATTCGATTATCGATATTTATCGGGGGTACCTCGACACAAAACCTAGCTAAGAACACTCACAGGCGCTTATAGTACAAATGTGTAAATTTTCAAGAAAATTGGTTCAGCCGTTTTGGAGTCTATAGATAACGGGGACACACACACACACACACACACACACACACACAAAGTTCCATTTATAAATAAGTTTAGATTTAGATTAGATAGATTAGATTTAGATATAGATTATCACTCCTGCACTACAGTCACTAACAACTGAAGCCAATACAATTTCTGCTTTTGATCATAATGCGCTAATGATAATTCTGACGTTAATATTTTCTTGATTTATTCAAATGCTTTTGGCACTTATCAGTCCAGTTCCACTTTACACCTTTTTTAAGCAAACTGTTCAGTGGAGCTCTCAAATTCTGCATATTAGGTATGCAGGTTTGATAATTTGTTAGTCCTAGAAATGTTTGTAACTTAGTAACATTTGTTGAAGGTACATTCTTAATTGCACTTGCCCTGATCGGATCTGGTTGACAGTACTTTTGTCAATAATTTGTCTGAGATAATTGATTTTACACAAAAAGATTTGCGCTTTTCTTTACTCAGTTTGAATCCATAATTTTGTGTTTTTTCAAAAATTATTTTTACATGTTCAATATGTTGTTCTTTAAATACATTTTTAATCAATATATCATCCAGAAAAGCAAATACAAAATCACAATCCACAAGCATAGTGTCCATCAGTCAGTTAAGTGCCATATGTGATACACACTTGGGCGATCATGTCTCGAAAGAGACATGACTGACTGGGCAGAAGATTATCCTGCAGTAGGTTGCCATTGCTTTCTGTGGTAGACTGGTTGCCGAACAAGGCTATAGAATCCAATCTGTCCTGTTATTCAACCCATAACTGGAGGGAAGAGACAGATTAATACCTTTCCCAAGGGTATTTGCGTGAAAGTTAATGCAAGGAATTCAATTAAAATTTGAACTCAGCTCTCCAATTTCTCATTCCAAGCCGATATCCCCTGCACCATACATAACTTGTTGAAATATTGCTGGAGCCACTTTTATCCCAAGAGGAAGTCTGTTGAACTTATACCATGATATCCACCCCCCGTCGCTCCATATTCAACCATGGTCCTCTTGGCTGATCTTGGAGCTGATTGCTTTGTTTCAAGTTTTATTTCACCCCAACATTGTGTTAATTGATGGCAAGACTGGCTTGGTTAACTGGAATTGATGACTTGGTTTGGTCTGGGTAGAGTAAAGTCACACACACACACACAAAAAAAAAAAAAAACCAAATTGGATAAGGAAAAAATGTATTAATATACAATTCCGGTATACAAAGTTGACAGTACAGTTATTGATAGCTTAAGCAGGCCTATATTCTCCAATAACTATTGACCCTTCCTGATTATTGTGACTCCGCAGTTGTTGTCATGGTTTTGAACAAGACTTCTGGAACAAGTCTTTAAGCCAGAAGTTTTTTTCTTCAGGGTAGTAAATCATATCAGATTAAACAAAATAAATATGGTCTAGTCTCTGCAGGGTTTTCCTCACTCTACTCGGCATTCTGTTTTTTATGGATACCTGCGCAAGGGCTGGAGTGAGGTGTGATGTGCTCTGGGGATGCCAGCATTACCTAAACAACCAATCAGGGCTCTCCTTGCAAATGTCCAAATATGGATAAAGCCTCTCCTCCCTCCTTGGAATTCTACCTGGGCCTCTTCCTCCTTTTGGCCATCTGATCAAACCAGTTTTCTTCCTAATTTGTGTGAGTGCCTCTCACCATCACTGCCTGAGGGACGTGAAATATTCTCCACCTTCCCTGAAATTCCACCTGGGCCTTTTTCTCTTGGGTCACCTGATCAAACCTGTCCTCCAGGAACTAGGTGTGGTCTAGCCCAAACAGCCAAATTTTAATTAATTATCAGGGCTCTCCCTGCAAATGTCCAAATATACATGAAGCCTCTCCTCCCTCCTTGGAATTCTACCTGGGCCTCTTCCTCCTTTTGGTCATCTGATCAAACCAGTTTTCTTAATTTGTGTGAAAGTCATTCTGCTGTTAATTACATGACTTCATGATAATTATGGGAGACAAAAAGTGCGAGATGAAGTTAGATTTTTTTTCTGGTTGTTAAGATCAATAAAGGTAAATTTCTTCAATAACTAATTGTTGATTTGAGTTCAGCATATACATTTGCACAGAAATAATGCTATTTTGGATAAATTTGAAGGAGGAGAAAAGCCTTCGGGACCTAAATGAAAATTTACCAGATTCATATACTTACAACAAGTATTGAATAACAAACTTTTCTTCATAAAAAAATTTAGTCAGAATAATTACCACTTCCTCAAAGCAAATTTCTCCTGGTTTTCTTGATAGTACAAAATTACAGTATTTTTTCATTCTACTAATGCTAACTTTCTCAACAAAATTTGTCTTCCTATTTGCTGCATTCTACTCTGAAAATTTGCTTGTATCTTCTAAAATAAGCAAAAAAAGGTAACTCCATCATCCAAATTGTATGTGAATTCAGCTATGTCATTTGCCAATGTGTTGGGAGTGAAAGTAAGTGGAGAATTTTCTGTTTTCTTCTGAATTATTTCAATTGACTTTTGTTGTTCTGGAGTTCCACTAACTGCTGATGTTGCTATTTTTACCATTTGGAGTAATAATTCTTCCATATTTAAGAATATTTTTTTACATTATGCACAGCAAAGAAAGATAAAACAATGTGGCTCTAATTTCTTATACTCACTATTATTATGTCTGTTGCAGCAAAAAAAGGTAATTTTTCCTACTCCATAAATGTTTCAGTTCTTCATCATCATTTTATAACTCATTAATAACTGTTATAATTTTATGTCTCAACTGATTCCAACGGTACTCTAATGAATCTGTACCTGTACCTGTTTTGGCATTCACCCTGGTCAGGTTGAGCTGGCTTCCTCCTTTTAGAGAAAGATCCGTTGGAATTTGTTTAAGGGAAGAGTCCCAAGCCCTAATCTGTACAGACCTCAGGCATTTTAATTATCCTGCAACACATTGCCAATACCTGCTGTGGTAGACTAGTTGCCAGCCAAGACTATAGAACCCAATCTGCCCTGTTATTTAACCCATAACTGGAGGGAAGAGATAGATAAATACCTTTCCCAAAGGTATTAACGTGTAAGTGAATGCAGGGCATTCAACTGGAATTTCTCTTTCCGAGCTGATATCCATCCACTGCACCACAATGTATATCCGTCAAGAATCACTTACAGTACCTGGTATTCCCAATCAGTCACCCATCTAAGTACTGACCAGGCTCAACATTGCTTAACTTCAGTGATTGGATGAGTCTTAGTAAATCTACAACAGAAAGACTGAAGTGGTTTCCTTTTGCCTGCTCCAGTTTAGAATTTAGAGTTATCCTCCTCATAGACTGAAGGCCTCCTAAAGATAGAGAAATCAGTCTACTCTGCTTTTTGATTTATTGATGGTGGAAGGTGAAATGAATTCATACCTTTTCCTAAGATATTAGTGTTAAAGTGAATAAGTGAGGACAAAATACTTTTACCTTCTTTCTAGTCACAAAAAAAAATAAAAATCAGTCTACATCAGTTGTTCCCAAACATACCTCAGCAAAAATTTCATATTAAAACACAACCCTAACATCCACCCACCTCCAAATGTATAGTCAACCTTTAATTGAAATTTCCTTGGTGCTAATATTGCATGTCAAAAGAGTACCCCAAAATAATTGTTATATAAACAGGACACAGTATAAAATGAAGGTGGCACACAGTATAAAATGAAAGCAAGACACACTTTGAGCACAATGTGTGGGTTTGGTGCATATTATGGTTCAGATATTTGTAGATGAGACATTAGTTCAAATGATTAAAACAGTGGCTCATGAATTTAGTGGCACAGTAATTGTGGGCTTAATCCTTGTTCCAGGAAGCACAGAATCAGGGGAAACAAGGCTAGCCATCACTCAGCAGTACAAAAATTAATAAAAAGAGATATCCTGAGAAATGGACTGCAGAAAGAGAACAATAGGCCCTTGTGAATTAAATAAAGGATTCAGTTTGTAGATTACCAGGATTGATTGACACCTAAAAAAAAGCCAGTGTACATAACACCTTAAATATTGTTATAATGAGGAGGACATTAGTTTGGCTGTAAATAATGGTTTGCTCTTCATCTGAGAAATTCAGACACAAAGTTTCTATAGATTTTATAAACTAGTGCACTCATGCTGTCAAAAATGATAACAATTGTTACAAAGTTTTGATATTGAGATGTAATCAAACAAAACTTTTAAAACAATAACCTGATACTAACAGGCCAGACAGAGGGGAAAAGGGACAGAAGAAAGCAGCGGATAACATATTTGAAGGGCCTGAGCAGGTGGATGACAGAACGAGGGTTGCATGGTGTAACAGGAGAAAGTGTGCTAAGTGCCACCAGGGATAGGGAGACGTAGAAAACCATGATCACCTATGTTCTCAAAGGACAAGGTACATAAAAGAAGAGGCCAATGAACTTTTTAATTAATTTGGTTCTTTTATATTTTTAGACCAGCAGTTGCCAAAACTTTTTGGATTGCTCTCCCCCTTGCATAGCTGAACAAAACCCTTACCCCCTAACCTTGTATAGTCAACCTTTGATTGGATTTTTCTGATGCTAGTATTGTATGTTAAATGAGTATCTTAGTATTTCCAATAATATTTGTGATATAAATGGGACACACTCTAAAAGGATGGCAAGCCATACTTTAAGTACTGTGTGTATGTGTGCGTGATGGTTAAGATGTATGACTGCCTCTTTCTGGCTTCCCACTTTTTCATCACTGCCCCCACTATCTTTCCTGCACCCCCCCGGTTGATACTGCCCATTTTGAGAATCACCGTGATAAACTTTATGTGATTATGCATAGTAATATAATTGTATATATATAAGTTCTATATTGTTCCTTCATTTCTCTCTTTCCCTTTTTCCTCACTGCCAAACCCTGGATCTTTCAATCACCTTCTTTGGTGATCCTGCCCAGTTTAGGAATCGATGGTTTATTCCAAAGATTCTCAAACTTTCTTAAATCCCAGCACACAGTAGAAGGATTTTTTTTTTGTTCATAATGACCTAAGTTAGAAATTACTGGATAACCAGATTTTCTAAGTTTTCTTTGTAAATGCCATGTCCAGAAAGGACATGGCTGACCAGAGACATTCACAGATTCAAATTTATTTTTAATTATCTGCAAATTGTCTTTACCATTAACTTTTGCTTTGGTTTTCAATTCATAATCATTCTTCTCCTCGACTGCCTGCCAAGGTTAGAGAGTTCAGTCTACCTTGTTTTTAATTCATAGATGGTGAAAGATGATGATGATGATTTTATGATTTTTTCCAGGGTATTCATGTAAAAGTGAATGCAACAGGACAAAATTTTAACTCAGTTCAATGTTTCTACTTCAGGTACCAATAACTGCTATGCTATCAGCACATCATCCACTAGTTGTAACTTACTTTTCAATTACTTGCTACGTAGAACTTCTGGAAGCTACTTTTAAAATAAATTAGGCTAACTTGGACTACTAATGAGAAGACAGTCAATTTGAAACTAAGTAGCACTCAGCTTTCAAATGTATTGTTCAAATGGAGTGTTCTCAAATTAAAATTTGAAATCTTAATGTTTTCCCTCTACTTTACTTCTGTTCATAAATATAACTTAAAAAATCAAATTTCCATTTTGTCTAATTACGCACACATTGTATAATACAGGGGCAGACAAACTTGCTTGATGTAAGAGCAACATATGATATAGTTCAGATGTTTGAGAGCCACAAGATATGAACAAAATTTACACATACATTTTTATTATATACACACTAACATTAAACTTATGTTTTAATCCAATGAAGTTTCAATTCAAATCCACTAAATAATTATGAAGTTTGAATTTTTTCTTATTTACCTTTTTATATTAACTATGATGAAAAAAGAAGCTCAGGCAACATATTTTCATAAGCTGCATATTAAAGGTCAAAGAGTAGTGTGTGGTTCATGAGGTGCAGTCTGGCCTCCCTTGAGATTATATATATAAATATTTCAGATTTTATATATATATTTCAGCATTCTTACTAATTTCTGTTTGATAAGAGTGCAGAAATAAAAATGTCTAAACAAGTGACTGAAAAAACTTAGGACAATGGACAACATGGACAATTTTTGCATTCCTTTACTCTCACCAAATAGAAAAATGTAATAATGCTGGAAAAACTAAATAAAAATTAATTAAATTTTCTTTGTCTTTCATATTCAACAAAACATGTTTAAAAGAAGGGTTGATGCCCAAATATACTTCAGTCTTATCACAGTTAAAATAAGTTTATAATTTATTCCTAAAGATGATTTTAGAAAAGGTTGAAAGTACTTGAGTTTAAAAAAAAAAACAACTATGGTACCTTCCTTGATTAATTTTATCTTAACATCAAGAAACTTGATTAAACAACTGGAAGGGATCAGTATGAAAATAAGTAGACACAATATGTCTACATTATTCAAGGAAATATGTTTGCATGAAGAGATGCTGCCTATTATATATTTTCAAATAAAACTCCAAAAACTACATTTGTTGTATGGCCATTTCAGCAAGAAAAAAATCTTGCTTCCTCAGCAGCGATCAAAATCAAAATTTTATTGCAAATATGAAGCAAAAATTCACATTCCGGAAAGTCACTCAAAATAAAGCCATACACAGGAAGTTTACATTAAAAGAAACAAGAAAGTAAATAAGAAAAAATAAAGAGAGGGGAAGTTAAGAAAGAAAAAAAAAATTTAAATTTAAAAATTATCGACTCTTTAACCCCTTTTTCTGTCTTCCCCCCCTTTCTCCTCTACCCTCCATAACAATGTCTAGACAGCAAATTTTTAATTTTTTTCTTTCTTAACTTTCCCTACCTTTATTTTTTCTTATTTACTTTCTTTTTGCTGTTACTGTAAACTTCCTGTGTTTCGTGTTGCTATAAATTACTGTCATTTTTTGGGGGTTTGAAACTCCAAAAAGGTTACAAAATATGACAACCCACCAAATAAAACTGAAGGTACAAGGACCGAAATATTATGAGTATAATAACCAAGATGAGTATGCTAGTCTAAATCACAAAGCATGTAATAAGACCAACCTGAAGAAGGACAGTGGATACAATGGCTGAAACATTATGAATATAATAACTGAGATGAGCATACTGGTTTGAATTACAAAGTATATCAGATAGACACCTGAAGAAGGCTAGAGAGTACAACAGTTGAAACACTGTGAGTATAATAATGAAAATTCTTTCTAAATAGCAAGTCATACAATATTGATTTACAGCAGTTTTTTTTAATATTTATCATAAATTAATTTTTTTTTAGAAATGTTGCATAATGTAAACCTTTTTTCAATGAGACTGTACTTTCTCAGTCTAAAACTCCATATATATATATATATATATATATATATATATATATATATATAAAGATTTTTCAGATATATAAAAAAAAAGTGTTTATTAACTTACATGTCTAATAATTTGTTTTATACTACAAAAGAGTAACAAAGATATTAAAAATAATTAAATTGATATTTAAATTTTTAATAATTAAATAAATATTTTTTAAAAATTGTATTATGATATTAAAAATTGTATTAGAATATAATAATGATATAATAGACTTTATAAAAATAAAATGAATTTTAAAATTTTTAATAAATAGATATTAAAAATTTTCTTTACAAATTAAGAGTTTTTGGAAAAATTAGAATAAAATGCATTTTGAATTGAAATAAAAATAGTATAATTACACTCAAAGTTTCCTTTAAATCAGATCAAAAATATAAAATGTTTTCTTTCTTTTCTTTTTTCTTCTAGAAAATGATGAGATACAGAGAAAACTAAGAGAATAATTTTTTAACAATAATGGATGCATCAACGAAAATGAAGTATAAACAGGGGTTTTGATTGACAGACACTTTTGCTGTTAAGATTGAAAGAAATCATGTATTCCCCAAAAAATATAAACTTTTTTCAAATTTAAAATGGATCTCTATTCTGATTAGTTAAATTGAACACACATAAATTTTTCTACCTTTCTACATCCATAAATAACCAATGTATTGTTTCTTATATTCAAATGAAAATCATTTTCACAACAATGAGCTAACATTGACTGATGATGAGGTAAAAATCTCAAAATATAGAAATTTCTGTGTGGTAATGTAAACTATATTAATTTCAATTAAAATAAGTTTAATTTATATATATATATATATATATATATATATAAAAAACACAAACTGATATACTCGTTTTGAAAAACCCTCCACGTATATACGTTGAAGGAAAAAATGGTTGTAAAAAAAAAAAAAATATAAGCACATGAACATCTTCCCTGAAGATCCGCTTAGATGAAACCTTGGTAGGTTGTTGGTTCACTAGGTTTAATTTACTTATATATATATATATATATATATATATATTCTGTTAAATAGAAGAGACAATGAATGTCTATTATGTTTAATCATGAGCCATACTAAACGTCGTATTTTTGCTTGAATTTCAGTTGAAAATAAAGACAAAAATTCTCCAACATTTGGATAATTATTTATTGATTTTCTTCTAAGCTTTCGGCTCACATGAGCCATCTTCAGAGAGGTTGTTTAAACTGAAATATTATAACATCCACCATCACTGACGATTTTATTTTGTGTTGACATAAAACTCCGCTTTTGTTTATGTCAACACAAAATCGTCAGTGATGGTGGATGTTATAATATTTCAGTTTAAACAACCTCTCTGAAGATGGCTCATGTGAGCCGAAAGCTTAGAAGAAAATCAAATAATTATCCAAATGTTGGAGAATTTTTGTCTTTATTTTCAACTGAAATTAAAGCAAAAATATGTTTAGAACGGCTCATGATTAAACATAATAGGCATTCATTGTCTCTCATATTTAACAGCATATGTTTAGAAAATTACTTGCTGCCTCGATATACTAAATATATATATATATATATATATATATATATATATATATATATATATATATATATATATATATATATATATGAGAGAGAGAGAAAGAGAGTTTTCTTACTGCACTCTCTGTAAGCATGTTCATCTGAAAAATGAATTAATAAAGGAAATATATGTTTATTTAAGTACATTGGAGTGTGTTTAAAAGCAAGGAAATAAATAAAATAAGATTATTGAAGGCCTTGCAAACTCAAGGACCAGAAGCAATTAATGACAATGTATATTTGATCAACCTCACTCTTACAAAAATATACTATTCAGCTTTGCTTATATTTTAAATTGCTCTTTAAACTGAGTGAATAAATATGTTTAAGTAATTTGAGACAAGTCAGTTTTTTTATGCCAAGATTTTTTCTTTTTAAACACTATTGATCCTATACTACATTGTTTTGTCTGATCCATTCTACAACCTTGTTTACAGGTTTAATCAATATGAAATCAGAACAAATGAGAGTCACTTATTTCATTAGTCTTAAAATCTAAAGAAAAATCAGCAATACCCTGATCTGGCGCCTCGGCTTGAGAAGAGTCTGCAATACCCTGAACCGGCGCCTCGGCTTGAGAAGAGTCTGCAATACCCTGAACCGGCGCCTCGGCTTGAGAAGAGTCTGCAATACCCTGAACCGGCACCTCGGCTTGAGAAGAGTCTGCAATACCCTGATCCGGAGCCTCGGCTTGAGAAGAGTCTGCAACACCCTGATCCGGAGCCTCGGCTTGAGAAGAGTCTGCAACACCCTGATCCGGAGCCTCGGCTTGAGAAGAGTCTGCAACACCCTGATCCGGAGCCTCGGCTTGAGAAGAGTCTGCAACACCCTGATCCGGAGCCTCGGCTTGAGAAGAGTCTGCAACACCCTGATCCGGAGCCTCGGCTTGAGAAGAGTCTGCAACACCCTGATCCGGAGCCTCGGCTTGAGAAGAGTCTGCAACACCCTGATCCGGAGCCTCGGCTTGAGAAGAGTCTGCAACACCCTGATCCGGAGCCTCGGCTTGAGAAGAGTCAGCAATACCCTGATCCGGAGCCTCGGCTTGAGAAGATTCAGCAATACCCTGATCCGGCGCCTCATTTTAAGAAGAATCAGCAATACTCTGATCTGGCATTTCAGCTTCAATCACTTTTCCACTGTTACAAGGCGGTCTCCCTGTGCCTTTTCTATAAATATTTTCATGATAATTATTGTGAGCCAGCCTTGCTAGGTACCTCAACTTTAAGAATTTAATTGTATTACTAGATTGACTACTAGACCTCACCATTTTGCAGTTGAAATTGCTAGAAATAACAAGTTCTATGCTAATAGTTTCTTGTCTCACACTTCTCACTTGTGGAACTTTCTCCCAGCCTCTTGCTTTGATCTTCAAAAATTTAAATGCATGTCAATCATTATTTTCTGTCTTCTTAATTCTTGTTATTGTTCTCTCTCCTTAATAATTTTTTTCTCTTGCTCATCTTCTTTCATGCTCAATAAACTTTTTATTGCCTAATAAAATGATTTTTTAAAAAAAGGCTATAAGAAATAACTATCTTATCTTTCCTAAGAATACACGGCAATTAGTCGGTCAAAAAAATAAAATAAATTTATAGAGACATGATTGCTCATTTCTTGAACAGAAATGGTATTAAAAAAACAAAAAAAGACAAAGTAGATGCTATCTTTATTTTCACTATTAACATTAAGACTATTATTTTTTTTTTTTTAATCATATCACCCCAAGCAAGGCGATAACGCCACTGATGCACAGGGGGCTACGTAAGGGTAAAAAGAATGGAAAAGAGAAAGCCGGAAACCGCATCCTAAACAGGAAACAAGGGATGAGCCTCTTCACCTGTTCAATAGATGTGGGTGGAGTGTGAACCGGGCGATAGTTTAGTCTATCTACTCCAATTGGAAAAAAAAAAAATAAATAAAAGAGTGAAAAGATTGGAAAAGAGAAAACCGGAAACCACATCCTAAACAGGAAACAAGGGATGAGCCTCTTCACCTGTTCAATAGATGTGGGTGGAGTGTGAACCGGGCGATAGTTTAGTCTGTCTACTTCAATTCCTCATCTCTGTTGTTGTGCCCTCCAGCTTTTATTAAGTATCTTTCAATCTGAGTAACCTAAAGGAAATTCTGAACTGAACCCTTTATTCAATCTACAGGGATAGACTGTTCTCATTCTACTGTTCATGATATCTTGTCTAGTTCTTATTTTTAGTACTGCTCAGTTTCCACTAAGTACACACAGCCTGAGATTGAACTCACAATCAATAACTGACACCAAAATTCACAAACCAATGTTTTAATCCAGTAGGCTATTGTCCTGTAGGATAATTCTCTGTTACGAGCTTGGAGCCTTAAAACTAACCTGCCTGCTGATTAGGGCTGTTACTGCTGACTGACTGACTGACCAACTTTCTATGGTGAACTATTTTCACAAAACACTGAAAAGTAGGCATAGTCACTTTTATTGGACTAATGTAAAAGTTTAATGTTTTGAACAATAGGTAAAGAAAATAGAGAAATGCCTTTCAAGTTTATTCAGCAATTTAATATTGGTACAAAGTATGATGTTAAACTATGTGCATTGTGGTGCAGTGGATATTGACTCAGAATGACAAATCGGAAAGCCAAATTCGAATTCCTGTTGAATTCCTTGCATTCACTTATGCTCAAATACCCTTAGGAAAGGTATTAATCTGTCTCTTCCCTCCAGTAATGGGTGAAATAATAGGACAGATTGGGTCTTATAGCCTTGGCTGGCAACCAGTCTATCGCAGAAAGCAATGGCGATATACTGCAGGATAATTTTCTGCCCAGTCAGTTGTGTCTCTTTCAAGACACGATCGCCCAAAGCGTGTATCACGTATAGCACTTAACTGACTGACTGACTGACTGAAGAGGCTTTAGCTTTGGATAGTAACTTGTTTAAGAAAAGGAAATCTCTGAAATAAAAACCTCTATACCTACTCTGTGTAGAAAAGGGTAGGTTGAACTCTTTAACCTTGGTAGGTAATCTTCCTAGAGATGGTGTCTCAAAAAAAAAAAAAAAAAAAAAAAATCATTGAGCTTCTAGTCTCCTAAATAGGTTGGTGTTTGTGAGGGCATACAGCTGTAAAACTTGGTTTAATATTTCATGATGGTTCCATTACATATGATGGGTAGACTATGTAAAACATAGACCCAGCTTATCAAAGACGATTTTAGGAAGTTGAGATTACAGCCGAGCCTTATGCAAAATCGGGTGTCCCATAAAAGAGCCATTAAGAAAACACCATTCAACTCATTCTAGCTTGGAAACAGATGTTAAATGATGATGATGATGATCATGTCAATCAGTCAACTGTAAACAGCAAGGAACATGGGTTTCACAAAAACTTCCAGAAAAGAACAATGGTCAGCATTTAAATATACTTTAGTATTTGTCTATATTTCTGAGATGAGGTAGTATTTACAGTATTTACATTATTCGGACTATTGTCCTCATATTTGTTGCCATTTGTATGCAGTTTCAGCCATTGTATGCTCCGGCCTTCTTCAGGTGCTAGGAATTTCAAACCCTTTATTACAATCACTGGTGTATATTATTCTCATTCCTTGTGTAAAGCCCCGATTGAAAGTCATCAGTTATCTCCCTCTAATCCTGCAAGTTACTTCTTCACCACTGCTGTAGCCTGGTATTGAACTCACAACTCAAGTCAGGTACTAACCAACATCTATATCCACTAGGCTATGTGATTTAAAATATTCTTATTTTTCTTTTATTTTTTACTTAATGCAAAAAAATAATTCATATTTGATAAAGAAGTTACAGATGTTGAAAAATGTATTTATTATGAGAATCAGAAATTAAGGAAATTATGTCGAAATCACCTTTAATGTTTCAACTTAAACATAATATAAATAAAAGGAAAATCTTTGTGTTTGGTTGTGTTATAGGGGAACATCCTGCCATCCCCGAGAATGGAATACTCTAGACAGTGACAAAGTGGGGGAACAAATGTCTTAGGCAAAGGCATTCTCTATTTGATAGTTTATTCCACTCCTACTTGTTGATTGCTTATCTGTATCTTATTGTTAATTGTACAGTAGTACAATAAATCCGTTATATCTATTTCCTGTGTCAAGTACCATTCTTCCACTAATCTTTTCACTGATATTCCTTTCCTGAATATATCAGATTGGAATCAAAAGGAATTTGTTTTATAAATTCTTGTAACTTGGAGAAAATGTTATTGAGACAATAGGTGAGATTTCTGTATGACATTCTTCAATCAACATATGGACACGATGAAACAAAAATAAAATGCCAACTAGATGCACACACCTTATCAACCAAATCTTGCATAGGCCAACTAAAATTATGATAGAGAAACAAGAATTATACACACAAATGCTACTAGACAAGACAAATACATGAGGTCTACTTAATGAAATTTTTTCAATGACTCTAAAAGTTCTTCCTTCATTTTTTGAATGGAAAGGTGTCACCCTTCTGTCAAGTTCAGCTCATTTTAATTCTGGGGATGGCTTAAACTTCTGAACAGTAGTGTATACACACACACACACACACACATTATATATATATATATATATATGTCATCTGCAGACAGATACATTTCGCTGTATCACAGCTCATCAGTACGGTTAGACTCTGATTGCCTTTAACCCAAAATTGAAACCCGACTGAATTGGCGTCAGTTGGCGATTCTACCTCTGAGCTATGGGTGTTCGGTAGAAGAAGGCAGACTTTTTAGCAAGTATATTGTCATTATACATATTTTCCTTCTGATTCCATGCGCCTATGGCTTAGGGAGTAGCGACTCTGACTGACACCAAATCGGTTGAATTTCAATCCCGGCCACAAGCAAGTAGATGCCTAGCCACACTGATGAGCTGTGATACAGCAAAACAGGCTTGTATGTGGATGACTAATATATATATATATATATATATATATATACATACATAGGGTGTGATGGGTAAATTATTGCCATTATATATTCTTAATTTTGTGCATGCACATTGTTTTTGTTGACTGCACAATATAATAGGCTCAGTGAGACACTGTCTGTGAGAAAAAGAGCACCATGATGCAATTCACTTCACCAGAAATTTGAAAACAACATGATGTGCTACTTGGCATTCACATTAGAAGCTCCTATATGAACATTTAAGAGTATTTGGGTGTCAATCTGATGACAGTGCAAAGGATTTGGAAAGAGTTGGACAATGTATTCAGTCAACATCATGATGTCTGGAGTGATCACTAGTGATGGTGACATTATGCTACCATTCATTTTCCCCACAGAACTTCCAACTCAACAAGGAGGCCTACATCAAGTGTCTTGAGGAGGTAGTGCTACTCTAAAAAGGGTGGCTGCTGAAAGATCCTATATTTGGCAACAGCACTCTGCACCATGCCACAAAAGCAAGAACAGCCAGTCATGGTTGTCAGACAAGTTTTGCAATCAAATCACCCCTTACATTTGGTCACCTAACACCCCAGACTTGCAACTCCTTTGATTATTATGTGTGGAGCACAGTTGAGTGAGAAACCACCAAGATTTCTTGTAATGCCAAAGATGAACTGTATGCAAGGATCATGGTAGCATTCTCCAACTTAAACAAGTAGACCATCCAGAAGAGTTGCAAGAGATTTCAAACTCACCTGCAGACTGTGGTTGAAGACAGTTTCAATTTTATTCAATAAATTTGTAACATTCCAAGATATTTTTATGTAATTTTGGCAAATATATCTGTTAACATGAAATGAGATGTCAGTATTGTTTTCATTACTGTGTAATTTAGACGACAATTTATCCCTCGCACCCCATCTGTGTGTGTGTGTGTGCGTATGTGTGTGTGTGTGTGTGTGTGTGTGTATATATATATACACACACACACACACACACACACACACACATATATAGTTTCTTTCAGCAATAAACATTCTTTTATACAAGTTTCATTAAAAACAACTGACGAGGTATTGTGGTTAAGCGTTTTATTTAATTTTTTTTGTTCTTATAATTTTATTTTCTGAATGCGAATTATGGAGGAATTATGCTACAAATGTTTCATATATCTGACTACATTTCACTATACTTTTATCCATTGTCATAAATAAAAAAAAATTAACCACAGTACCTTGTCAGTAAATATGTACACACAGAGAGTTTATATATATATATATATATATATATATATAAATAAACTGTCTCAGGTAATGTCACTTTTATTAATCTCACCCAATTATTAAAGTGCGGATGTGCGTTGTGGCACAGTGGATATCGGCTCGGAATGAGAAATCGGGGAACCGAGTTCGAATTCCAGTTGAATTCCTCGCATTCACTTACACGCAAATGCCCTTGGGAAAGGTATTAATCCGTCTCTTCCTTCCAGTTATGGGTTAAATAACAGGACAGATTGGGTTCTATAGCGTTGTTCGGCAACCAGTCTACCGCAGAAAGCAATGGCAACCTACTGCGGGATAATGTTCTGCCCAGTCAGTCATGTCTCTTTGGAGACATGATCGCCCAAAGCGTGTATTGCGCATGGTACTTAACTGACTGACCCAATTATCCCAGTATCACCAGTATCCTTACCACTTTATAAAAATAACCTGGAAAAACCCTCTTTCAGCATGATCATTAGTTGAATTATTCTTAATCTTGTCCATAGCATTTCAACACTAATTTTAGCTATGGTGGAAGCAAAGTTGCAGAGAACCAAATCTGGTTTGTTAGATGGTGGAGATGTTTTGATACTACGTTTTGAAAAAAAAAAAAAAAAAAAAAAAAAAAAAGACTTTGCACGACGCAAGAATATACTCAGTCAGTCATTGAAATTGCAATGGTCACCGAGTGACATCTTACATATTACTTAGTAACCCCACAGGCTCTCAGATCTGTTTACATGTTTACAATAAGGTTCCTCCTGACTAAAGGCATATTTAAAGTTGTGCAACTGATTTAAGATATTTAAAACAGTTGGGTTTTTTGGTAGATCTTACATAGTGTTCAATTTTTAAATTTTTACTGAGTTCTCCATCACTTTAGTCTCATGCCAGACAAAGCTGAGTAAATAACCATAATTGTGCAATTATCTAGCATAAGGTTGAGCAAGACATTCTTGTAGTTTAATTTATAAAAATAACAAGTTCAATCTTATTAGGCACCCAAAATTGTAGACTAGACAAAATTTAGAAAGTCTTTTCCAGTTGATGGCCCTGGAGTCATAACTAGCAGTATAGCCCAGCGTTGCTCGGGTGTAATGAAAGTTTTAAAACTAATCCATGGTCCTGTAGCTCAGACTCTGCCTAAAGAATATTTGTGTAAAGTTTGGTGAGAATCAGATAAGAATTGTGGATTTGTATAAAGGACATACGGACAGATAAACAGACACACAAACAAACATCTTGCCTTTTATTTATATATATTATTGATTTTCTGCACTATTGTAAGAACTGCAACCTTGAAACTTCTGAATATTGTTTCTTATGTCTTTGTCTATGAGTGTATCAAATTTGATTAAAATCAGACCACTCCTTCTATAACACAAAACCAAGCTAAGAACACTCGCAGACGCTTATAGTACAACTGTGTAAATTTTGAAGAAAATCGGTTCAGCTGTTTCGGAGTCTATAAGGTAACGGATACACACACACACAAAGTTTCATTTATAAATAAGTTTAGATTTCAAATTTGAAATAACATTAGTAATAAGCCCACTAAACATCATTAGTTGAATTTCAATTATATTTCAATAATTATTTATCGCCAAATGGTTGTAATAGCTGGGTGATTTGAGGTTTTTTTTTTTGTTTTTTTTTCTAGTGTTTTTCAAATTTAATTTTATCAAAGATTTAGAAATTAAAACAACCTCACTACAACATCCTGTTACAAAGGGAGTTATGTTCACATTTATTTCTTTTGCAATGAGACTAATTTACAACTGGACTGGAGTCTGTGTTAATTCTTTTTTAGTCTTTTATTCTTACTAATTGTCACCAGACAAGCTATGCTATTGCTACCAAACAGATTTTTTTTTACAAGGTTTGGAGCTAACATTAGAAGTTGATTTTCTAAGTACCACTTAGTGTGGCATAAGGATGAAAGTATGGGGTACCCAGTGAGAATCGAACTCACTACTCAGTTGAGTAGTGAGTTCTTGTGACACAAGCTTGCTAACCACACTACGTCAAAAATAGTCATCTCTTAAGAGTAGAAAGAACCAGAAACATTTCTTCATGTTTTATATTGTTCTTTTAAGAAAGATGCATTGAGAAAAGCTTGATAAAGAAAGATCCTCTATATCTCCTACTGGGAGCACAAAACCAATGACTATGTATGTATGGAGAAACCGTGTGGTGTAAAAAAAAAAAAAAAAAAAAAAGAAGGAAAATTGTGGGCTGCTAAAAGGAATGTCTTAGTTTTATTGTCTTAAACCTAAAAGCAGTTTTTTTTTTTTTCAAAATTATGTTGAGCTGAGATAAATTATTTTCAATTGTAATTGTGATACAGTCGGCAAATTGAACAATATATTTTGATTCGTTAGAACTGTTATAATTTCCCCATAAAATTGTTCTTGATAAATAAAATTTTAAATTAATGTATAATTTTCCCATAAGACATATAAACTAAGTAAAAACTGTAAAAAGAAAGGAAAAAAAATGACAAAATGTCATACACCCTCCCCTGAACAAAAAAAAAAAAAAGCAAGACCAATTCTAAAAGTCTAAGTAATTCTTTCTTTAGAATTCGATGCTTGTGGTGTGTTTGAAAGAATGTCCTACACTTTTACAGTCAGTCAGTTAAAGTAGCATACGTGTACACGCTCGGGCGATCATGTCTCGAAAAAGAGACATAACTGATTGTGCAGATTTTCCCACAATAGGTTGCCATTACTTTCTGCAGCAGACTGATTGCTAAACATGGCTAGAGAACCCAATCTGTCCTGCTATTTAATCCATGTATAGGGAGAAGAGACGGATTACCTTTCTTTACCCAAAGGATATTTGCGCGCAAGTGAAAGCAACGAATTTAACTGGAATTCGAACTCGGCTCTCCGATTTCTCGTTCCGAGCCGATAGCCACTGTTCTACTCGGTGCATATTTTTCCATGTAGAAAATATCTTAAAATTTTTCTGAGGACTTTTTGCGACTAACAGGATTTCTTTGAATTATCATTTATTCACTGTTTTCTTCGCTCTCAATTTGAAGAAAGAAAGAAAAGATTTTTTCTGTTTGTGTGAGGAGAAACAGATGTAAAAACACTAAAACAGCTACAACGAAAAAAAAAATCAAACAGCTTATTTTTTTAACATAAATATTATTTACAACAAAACTTAAAGAAGAATAGAGACTATTTAAAACTTCAATATGCAACAAAAATTACAAAAAAGTTTAAAAACAGCTGAACAATAAAACCAATTTATTTTTCAAATAAGTTTGTTTGTTGAACATGTTTTTTTTCAATGTTTTCTGCGGGTGTCTGGGAAATATTTAATCAAAAATAGAAATCAGGTTTCTGTTTAAGAAGTGGAGTGAGAACTGGATGATTGAAAAAGATTTTTGGCTTGGGAAAGTAAATACGAAAAGTCAAGAAAATTTAATCAAGATAAATTTATAGTAAATTTTATTTGTACATCTATTATCTTCATTTTAAAATGTAAATAATGATTTTTTGGAAGGGCATAAGTTACTGCTAGTAAAACCAGTCCCATAAGCAGCGCCAATAAATCCTATGATTGTCCCGAAAAGGCCTACCTAAACATTTCTTTTTCGGAATTTTTTATTTGGTACTATCTTCTTTTTTATTTTTTTACGATACAACCAGTTTTCTCTCAACAGTATCTTATCATTAAGACTAAGAATGTATAAGAATTCAACACAAGCATAGAATTGTACAATAATGTATTGTACATTTATTAAATTCTCGCTTTGATCGTTAAATTTTAAAGGTCGGAAGAAAAGCTTTTCTAATCGCCTCCATTTGTGTTCCCATCGGGCCGATACCGATTCCAATAATTTCTCTCTGAATTTCTGGGATGAGGAGTTTTCTTTCACATTATTATTGTACCCATCTGGTATCCGAATTTAAATAGTGTCTGAAACTCCTCATCAAACAGGAATTGTTGGAAGAAAATGAAAAGTTTTAAAAAAATTAAGATTTTATGTCCCATAGACACACAGGAGTACTTTTTTGTGTGTGTGTAACTAAGAGAGATTTTTTCCGGATTAAATTCAATAAGGGCATATAGATTGTGAATGTTATTTGTAAATATTCATACTCAATACGTGTACTATTGTGAAATTCTTAAATTCTTCTTGTGTTATCCCGTTTGGTAATGTTTAGTTTTGTAAGGGAATTAAATTTTTAGTTAGTAGAACCCATTTGAATAGACAGTGCATAGTTGCATTTTTTATGGTGGGCCATAAATTAAAAAATAACACGTTTCTTTGGCCACTGTTTCTTCATCTCTCCGACTTCAACCCTTTCTTTCCAGGTGACAGGGAAAGTGATGTCGGGAGATAGAGATCGAATCAGCGGTCACCAAGCATCAATTGTGTCTTTTTTGTGGATACGGCCCGATATCAAACACTCACAAACCGAAATAAAAATTAATAATCAGTGTCAGTGTTCACGTCAGTATTAAAATTGAGTGTAAGTGTAACTGTTTAGTGTTAAAATTCTAACTTAAAAATAAGTGGGGAATGATGAATTTTATTTTTAATAATGCGGTTAGATTCAATAAAATTAAATTTCAGGTAGTTAACGTTGTCGTTGATTAATTACATTTTGAAAAAAATGTTATTGTTAATGTTAACTTAGGAAACATTTATCAAAATTATGATTAATTTTTGTATGCTTCATTATTTTTGGAGAGTAGAAAATTGAAATATAAAATTAATTATTATTATTCGAGTTTAATTCTGTAATTAAAAATATTTATAGTTTTTTTTTGTTTTTCAAAAACTATAACATTCTGAAGGACTTTTTTTTATCGGTGTGAGATTTCAATCAATTAACTTTTTTTTTTCTTTTTTTTTTTTTGCCAGACAAGGAAATTATTATATTAATTGTCTTCTCTGGCAAAAAAAAAAAAAGGAAAAAAAGTTAAATGAATTTAAAATTTAAATGTACTAAATAAGTAACTATACATTATTCGGACTTATTGTAAAAAAATCGTATCTTTTAATTTGACGTTTATCCAACCTAAATCAATCATCGATTCACTGAAAATGTGTAAGGTTCAGTTCTGTTCAAAAGCTTCCTAAAACAAAATAAGGCTACTGCAAAAAGATTGCCATTCTTATGTGTGTGTGTGTGAATGAAAAGAAAACTGAATGATCGGGTAACGTTGGGCTGTTTTTTGTGTCCCTTTAAAAGTCAAGAACGTATTTTGTTGAATAAACCAAAAAACACTGATCAAATATAAATAAAAAAAAGGGTAAAATAGAAAAAAATTCTACAAACCTCATACAGAATCCAAAATATCTTAAAAGCTGCATGGCCCCAAAATAAACTAGTAACAGTTGGTGAAGAAGGTTGGTTGTTTAATGTTTTATGTATGCTTTTCAAAGTCCCCCTTTTTCTTTTCTTTTAAACCTTGTTAAATGTTATTATTAACTTTCTTATTTCAAAATAAAAAATACTGCTTTTCCATCAAAATTGGCACATTTTCATCATCAGTCATGTTATTTACAATCACAAAAATCATAACAAATAAAGCCGGGCCGAACTTATCTGGGTCCTTTTTTTTCATATTGAAGAGACTAAGAATCGTACGAAGCACTTGTTGTAGTAAAGTTATTATTGAGAAGATCTTCCAGGGCTAATTTTCTGTTTAATGTAGAAATCCGATTTTTTGTTCGCATAATTGTTAGTTGGACATTTCAGAGCCGACTCAAAAAGCCAAATACTGTTGCCTGGAAAAGTCAGTTTTCTTTTGGTTAAAAATAAAGAAATAAAATTTCCGTGAATAGGTTTGTTTTGTTTTTTGTTATATCCTTATTCTTGCTTGATGATTTTTTTTTCCTTTTTTTATGTAGGCGAGTTTTTTGTGTTTTTTTTTTATGTGAGAAAGATTAAATTTTCGATCATTGTTTCTCTTTCGTGGAAACTAAATGTCATGGTATAGAAAAAAAAAATTAAAAATATAAAAAATTAAATCGACAAAAAAAAATTAATAAAATAACATAGGCCAACTTTGTTTGTAGTTTCAGAATTAAAATAAAAACAAAAAGAAGGTTAATCACACACTTTTTAACTCACAATAGTTGTGAAGACCACAGTAAATAACTGAAATATGGTTTCCGTTTAAGCAAGAAATAATAAATAAGCGAAATTTAAGTCGATGGTTGTTTTTTTCTAGTTGGTCAGTTTCTTTTGTTATAGTGATTTTTTTGTGTAGGTGGGTAACAAAAAAGTTTGAGGGTTCACAGTTTTTGTAATTGCTGTAAAAACAGATGTAAAAGATAGCAATAGTGAAGATTAATATGTACTATCTAAAAAAAAAGATCCTGGTTTGTAAGACTGGAAAACCTTTAAGTAATTGTTTGTAATGTATTGTAATAGTAGTTGTATAAAGCGAGTCGAGCAATTATGAATGAAGGACTAGCAAGTAGCAAAGCTGACAATTATCCTGAGCACCAATGGGAGAGACGGACAAGGATTGGGTCATTTTGGGGGTTGTTTTTAAAGCAACATTTATTTTTCTCTTTTTTAAATTTTTTTTCTTTTTCTTAATGAGATTTTTTGTTTTAGCGATAAAAAAAATTGCATAATTTTTTTTCACTTAAAAAAATTTAAGGAATCAACCATCAATAGCAACAGTGTATTGAGCTCTTTTTAATCATAAACTTAATAAAAAAAAGACAAAAAACACCCTATGTGTCATCATTTTTCAGTACTTTTAATCTCCCTCAATGAATGAGTCATCATAACATTTCGTTTGGAACTGTGTTGCGCCTTTTCTATGCTTTTTCAGTTCTTTTTCAATGCAAAGGAAGGAATCACCAGGGCTTATAAAAAATCAAACAAAAGTATTTTAAAAAAAAATTAATTTAAAATAAAAGTTTAACTTTATGTACGAATATTCAACAAGAGAACCAACCAAAATAGCAAGTTTTAAATTGATTTTTTATGCAGTCGTGAAGTTGTTTTTTTTTATTGTTTATTTATTTATTATTTTGTAGATTAGAGGGAAAAAAAGACTTCGAAATACGATAATTCCTTCAATCAGATTAGCATGGCTTAAGTCAAAGTATACTACTAATTAATAAATAAAAATTCATTAACTTGCAAATTCGATCTCACCTGAACCTGGGTATTTATTTTATTTATTTATTTATTTATTTATTTTTATAGAAGTACCAAATTTTTTAGACTTTTTTTTCTCGAAATGATAGCATATTTTTTTTTCAGTCGTTGGTTGATTGATAAAATTTAAAAATTTTGTTTATCCGACGAAATTCAACTTGGTCGGGTGACGAGTACTGTTAGTGTTTGCCTCTTGAAATTTAATTCTCTCATTCTTTTATGCGATGCAATTAAAAACTTGATTATTAAACTAAAGCACTAAAAACAGTAGTTTCATAATGTAATGATATCGCACAAGTAAGTTGATGATACCCTACCAAAAATAAAATTAAAATAACGGGATTCATATGTAAATCCAGAACAACCAACCAATTGAACTGTCATATCATTTAATTCCACGCGTAATTATGTGAATTATGAATTTTAGTTAAAAGCAATGTACACGCAAGCAGGACATCCAAAAAAAAATTTTTTTTCTTTAATCCACGAGACACGATTCATTCATTTCATATGGGTAATTTTTTTTCCTCGGTCTGGCAAATCAAGAATTCCAGCAATATACGAAAAATTATAAAAAATACTTTTTGAAAAACAAAAAATTATAAATTAAAACATATTCAAGGTCATATCAGTCACATTTCCAAAATTATTCTGTAAGTAAAATATATCTGAATGGGGAAGCCAAATAAAAAAATTGCAGAAAGCAAGCGGTTGAACAGAGACAGTGTGTGATTTCCTTGTTATTTGAAAGTGAAAGTAAGCGTGAAAAGCAGGAGCATTGAAAGCTGGGGTTGCTCTCTGGAGGGCATCTTTAACCAAGGGGTTCTAAAAGGCCCGGTCACATCTGTGGTCATTTTGATCCCCACCAGCACTTACCACTGGCTGGAGAACAATCAGAGTTTACACGAGCCTAACCATCATGTCTTTCTCTGTACAGACACGTGACTGTCATTTTCACAGCCACGAAGCAGCTTCGGCTGCTACTAGAAAGAGAGAGGACACCGATAATGTACAATTTGTACATTACTATGCATGCCGGCTGTAAGCAAGAAATGATGACGTAAACACACAACAAATGTACATTTTTGTAGAGAGATAGTGGATGTCTAAGAGTGGAGGATGAAATAGGAGTAGGAAAAGGTTGTGGAAGAGAGAGTAGGAAGATGAAAAAAGGATAATCAAAAAAAAAAGAAGAAAAGGAGTGACTAAGGGAGGGGGAAAGAAAGAGTAGGAAAAGAAAAAGAGTCGAGTGAGGAGAGAGGATAAGACAGGGAAGATAGAGAAGAGAGAGGGAAGATGAAAGAGAGGAAGAGAGAAGGAAGATGAAAGAGAGGAAGAGAGAAGGAAGATGAAAGAGAGAAGGAAGATGAAAGAGAGAAAAAAGAGTGAGAAGAAAGAATGAGAAGACGGAAGAGTAAGTGAGAAAATGGAAAAGAGAGTGAAAAATGATAAAAAGAATAGAGTGAAAAGACGAAAGAGAGGATGAGTGTGAACAGATAAAAAAAGGAAGAGAATGTGAAAAGATGAAAGAGAGTGTAAACAAAGAGGAAGAGAGGAAAAAGATGAAAATATTAAGAGACAGTGAAAAGATGAAAAAGGAAGAGGGAGATGAGAAGATGAATAAATGAGAGAGTAGGTGGGGATAAGTGAAAAAAGAAAGGAAAGAAGAGAGGGAGAAACATATAGAAAAGATGGAAGGTGAAAAGGAGGAAGCGAAGTTGAAAAGAAGAAAAAAGTATGAGACAGGAGAGTAAGAGAAATAGAGAAGATGAAGGAGATTTGATGAGAAAACAAGAGAAAAGTAAAGAATGGTTGGGGATACAAAAGAGGAGAAATAAGAGGGAGAAAAGAGGAGAAATGAGTAGATGAGGGAAGAAGAGGAATAAGAGAAAGAGAGACACAAAATAGGAGAAAAGTGTAGGAGGGAAAATAAAAGAGCAAGAAAGAGTGGGTGTGATGTCAACAAAAAAAAAAAAAAAGAAAGAGAAGGAGAGCAAAAATTGAGGAAATAAGGTAAAATTTAACTTATGAGAGAATATTAAAGAGATTACTAGAAACAAAGGTGCAACAAAAAGAGAAACATTTTCATGAGTGATGGATTTGTTTTTTATGGTTTATCAACCCTTTGTGTATTATTTAGAGTCAAATAATATTTAGGATTGTACAAATAATTCTTTTTTTTTTTTTAAATCGTATCACCCCGAGCAAGGCAGTAACACCACTGATGTGCAGGGAGCTACGTAATAGTGAAAAGATTGGAAAAGTGAAAGCCGGAAACCACATCCTAAACAGGGAACAAGGGATGAGCCTCTTGACCTGTTCAATAGACCTGGGTGGAGTGTGAACCAGGCGATAGATAGATCTATCTACTCCAATTGAAAAAACAACAAAGTGAGAAGATTGGAAAAGAGAAAGCCGGAAACCACATCCTAAACAGGGAACAAGGGATGAGCCTCTTAACCTGTTCAATAGACGTGGGTGGAGTGTGAACCGGGCGATAGATAGATCTATCTACTCCAATTGAAAAAAACAACAAAGTGAGAAGATTGGAAAAGAGAATCCTTGGATTTTATACATCCTGTTGAGGAGCATGTTCTTCGTCCTCTCAGTTTTCTTACTTGTTTAACCTTTCTATTTAATTTTTGTTGTGTTTGTACAAGTGTTTTCTTTTCTGAACAAAAACTGTTCAAATGTTCTATGCATCTGAACGCTTTTGGCTATCCTTCTAGCCATTATCAAGGATAATTAATTAATTTTTTTCTTTAACCACTATATGCATATTTTAACAACTCAGCATATCCATATCCAACCATAGGTCAATTAGGACTCATTTATACATGTACACAGAAAGCTACCTAATTCCATCTGCACCATATTAGTAGAATATATAAGAATAATAGCCCCATGTAAAAAAAAAAATAAAAAATAAAAGATTACAAATCACATAAAGTTTTTCTAAGATATTAATGATTTTTCTAGATATAAGATCTACTATATAACCCATAGTTGAGATGAGAAGAGATGTTTACAATGACTGAATGATGAGATTATTAACATTTTGTGAAGGGTTTTTTTTCCTACAAAAATGGGCATCATCAAAATCTATATGTACTCAAACAATCCAAATTGAGTTCCCAACAATTTCTGGCATTTCTGAAACCTGAAATACCATTAAAATAAACCTGATGTGGTATCTTTTATTTATCAAGACATTTCAAAATGGAAGGGGTCATGGATCTCCACAACTTCCTGTCTTTACTGTTTTACCTCCCTATTTTGCCATTCATTCAAACAGACTCATTAAGTAAGTTACCGTTCTTTTTTTTTTTTTAATCATATCACCCCCCACCCACCCCGGTAACACCTCTGATGTGCAGGGGGCTACATAAGAGTAAAAGGGTTAGAGGAGGAGAAGGATAAACCAGTTAGGATGGATCAAAAGAAGGATGAGAATACAGGTGTGATGACAGTTGTGAATGTGGAGAGAAAGGAAAGGATCTACAGAACAGTGTGGAAAGAAGTAGGGTCAAGTAGTTAAAAGATGAGTATTGACCTTCCATTTAAATTCCTGGAGGTTGTAGCCATCAGGAAAGCAAGAACTTTCTGCTTCCCTTGTTTTCATTATTATCTGTGAGTTAGATTCTCCAAACCTTCTTTCCTTATTCAGTCAGTCAGTTAAGTACCATACGTGATACACACTTAGGTGAGCATGTCTCGAAAGAGACATGACTGACAGGGCAGAAGATTATCCTGCAGTAGGTTGCCATTACTTTCTGCGGTAGAGTGGTTACCAGCCATGACTATAGAACCCAATCTGTCCTGCTATTTAACCCAAAACTGGAGGGAAGAGATGGATTAATAGCTTTCTCCAGGGTATTTGTGCATAAGTGAATGCAAGAAATTTCATTGAAATTTGAACTCAGCACCCTGATTTGTCGTTTCAAGTCGATATCCACTGCACACGATGCACAACCTGCACCACAACACACACACAGTAATTTGTTTTATTTCATAGCTAATTATTAAATAAATAAACTGAAGCATACTTCAATAAACAAAAAGTTAGAATGCCAGGGTATTGTAATTCAATAAATAAAATTCTACAAAAAGAAAATGATAAAAATAAAAGATCCCCTACTATCTGAAACTGAAATTCACCACTGGCTGAAATCCCTGTAAAAAACCATATCTTTTGTATATTGTTATAAAATTTAAAAATCTTTTAAATATATTGATGTAGCTAAGAAAATAATTTAAAAGTTAAAATAGAGTCAGATAAAATATTGGTGAAAATATCACTGCCATTATCTTTGTACAAAATGTAAAAATCTTCAATATATTGATTAAAGTTGGCTCTAGCTACAAACTGCTCTGACTTGAAACATTCAAATTTGATAATTCTTAATTAATATCAGATCAAAGGTAAGTTCTCTTTGATCTATTGATAAATAAAGACAGATCAATAATATAGTTCTTTGTTCATTGTCTTATGCTTAAAAGCTAAAACAAATTCCTTGTTCTCAAAAGAAGTTCTTGCCAAGGCCTTGATGCAACAAGAGTGGTGAAAGAGAATCAGCTTATTTTCCTTCCCAAAAACATTGTCAGAAAAGAAATAAAATGTTTGGAAAATATAGAAATCATTCAATCAGAATTTGTTTGTAAAAATAAGTTATATATATATATATATATATATATATATATATATATATATATATATATAAAATAAAAAACTCAATGCATCATCTAAGGCAGTTTTCAACGGGTAAGTGTTTTGGTAGCCATTTTCATCAGACTGTAAATTACAAATCATATATTGCTCTGGATAGTATCCATTAAGCTTTCTGTATGGATTTATCTCTTTAATATATATATATATATATGGGATGTGCATTGTGGTGCAATGGATATCGACTCGAAATGACAAATCAGGGAGCCGAGTTCAAAATCCAGTTGAATTCATGGCATTCACTTATGCACAAATACCCTTGGGAAAGGTATTAATCCATCTCTTCCCTCCAGTTATGGATTAAATAATAGGACAGATTGGGTTCTATAGCCTTGGATGGCAGCCAGTCTACTGCAGAAAGTAATGGCAACCTACTGCGGGATAATCTTCTGCCCAGTCAGTCATGTCTCTTTCGAGACATGATCGCCCAAGCGTGTATCACATATGGCACTTAACTGACTGATATATATATATATATATATATATATATATATACACACACACACACACATATATTTTCTAAACATATACTGTTAAATATAAGAGACAATGAATGTCTATTATGTTTAATCATGAGCCATTCTAAACATCGTATTTTGGCTTTAATTTCAGGTGAAAATAAAGACAAAATTCTCCAACATTTGGATATTTTTTATGTTGGGTCTAAGCTGTTGGAGAATTTTTGTCTTTATTTTCACCTGAAATTAAAGCCAAAATACAATGTTTAGAATGCCTCATGATTAAACATAATAGACATTCATTGTGTCTTAACAGTATATGTTTAGAAAGTTATATGCTGCCATGACACACTATATATATATATTTTGCTATAAGAGAAGCTCTGTGAAATAAGAATCTCTTTCCTACTATCAACCTCACTTTATTTAACAATGGTAGTAGTATGCTGAAAATTAAAAAATAAAAATAAAAAGATGATCACTCAAATTCCAGCCATGATCAACATATGAAAGCTCAAAATAAACACTCCTAACTGTATTCAAAACAACACAAAAAATACATCTCATACAGTCAAAACATAAAGAGAAATTAAGATTGCCAAAACAAAACCCCCTTGAAAATGGCTAATAAATGACCTAATGAGCTTGGGACAATAACACCCACCAAAAAGAAAAATGTAAGAACACTATTCTCCCTGATGGGTGTTAAATTTACCTTTTGAAATGGCCATCTGATCTAAGAAAATTTGAAATTTAATCTAAAACTAATCTAAATTTCATCTAAATCTAAACTTATTTATAAATGGAACTTTGTCTGTCTGTATGTTTGTCCGTTACCTATACACTCCGAAACGACTGAACCGATTTTCTTGAAAATTTACACAGTTGTACTATAAGCATCTGCGAGTGTTCTTAGCTAGGTTTTGTGTCAACAAACCCCCGATAAATATTGAAAATTGATAATCGAAAATCGAAAAAATCGGTTTATAGAAGGAGTGGTCTAATTTTAATCAAATTTGATACACTCATAGACAAAGACATAAGAAACAATATTCAGAAGTTTCAAGGTTGCAGTTCTTACAATAGTGCAGAAAATCAATGATATATATATATATATATATCTAAAACGCAAGATGTTTGTGTGTGTGTCTGTTTATCTGCCTGTATGTCTGTATTTTTTCAGCCCTTTTATTTTAGTTTTTGCTTCGGGTTTGGCTCTAAGTAGGTATAATTGTAGTTCTTAGTCTCAGCCATGATACCATTTACTCAGAGGACTTATTTAGCCTTCAAAATTCTGTTTATGACGAAAAAAATTATTTGATATCGATACCAGGAAATCAAAATTTGACTTACATCCATTTATTTTTCTTTCTGTCTATGGTTTCGCTTTAACTGGAAACAACTATTGCTTTTTAGTCTTTCGTGCCAATTTCCAAAGAGTCTGAGCTCCAGGACCATGGATTAGTTTTAAAGCTTTCATTATACCTGAGCAACACCAGGCTATACTGCTAGTTTTATATATGTTAAAAAATGTTTTTCAATAAAACGTTTATTTTCATCATTATTAAATATCTGATAAGACATTGTTCTTTCAATGTTGAAACAAAATGTACAATTTTGTAGTCATTTGTAGTTTGTACATGTTCTTAAGTAATAATTAATAATAAATATATTATACTGTGTCTAAAGCATGATTTGAAGCTTTATGCACTACACAATCATCAGGTGCATATGCACCTGATGATTGTGTAGTGCATGAAGTACATGAAGCTTTGAGTTGAGCTTCAAACATAGGACAATATGTATATTCATTAATATGTACATAATAACTGTTATATTACATTGACCACTCTTCTATTGACATCTGATAAATATTTATATATCGATGTGGATCTGCATGTATGTATATATTCTTATATATATATATATATATATATATTGATACAGTGAAACAGGCTTGTATGTGGATGACTAATATATTATGGTCTTATTACGATTGAGCTCTCTAGAGAACAAAATTTTAAAAACAGTTTCCATTTCTGTGATTTAAGCATTACTCTTCAGAAATGAATTGAGTTCCTTTGGTGACTGGCGTGTGTATACACTGCTTATATACAACACGTTAAAGTTTCCCTTCTCTGATTCTATGTGCCTATGGCATAGGGGTTAGTGACTCCAACTGACACCAAATCAGTCGAGTTTCTATCCCGGCCAGAAGTAAGTGGGTGTGTCTAGCCACACTGATGAGCTGTGATACAGCGAAACAGGCTTGTATGTGGATGACTAATATATATATATATATATAATCTTTTGTTTCAATAAATTCCTTATTTGGTTTAAAATTTGAAGAGGTCTTCAGTTTTTAAAAATCTAATAACAATTTTATTGTATCAAAGCTGGTTTTGTTTGGTTAATGGCATATCAACTCCTTATGGGTCATTAAAAGCCAAAATTTTATTTTCTTGTGATTTGTTTCTATTTCTTTTTCAAATAATGTATGACTGATAACTTTTTTTTTTCCAGCAATGTATTACTGGTAATTTATTTTTTTAATATGAAAATGTATTGCTGGTGATTTTTCCTAATGTGTTTTAAGGGTGAACCTAGAAACAACAGCAATTAAGATGTGATTCCATACTCTTCAAAACCTCCCAATCAGAGAACTTGCTGCCAGATGTACTAATATATATATATATACTAGCAGTATAGCGCATTATTGCTCAGGTCTAATGAAAGCTTCAAAACTAATCTATGGTCCTGAAGCTCAGACTCAGCCTAAAAATATTTGTTTGACGTTTGGTGAGTATCGGATAAAAATTGTGGATTTGTATGTAGGTCATACAGTCAGATAAACAGACACACAAACATCTTGCCTTTTATATATATATATATATATATATATATATATTATTGATTTTCTGCACTATTGTAAGAACTGCAACCTTGAAACTTCTGAATATCGTTTCTTATGTCTTTGTCTATGAGTGCTGCCAGATGTAGTTTATCATCATGCTCAGGATGTGCATCAAAGCTGGTGGTGTTTTATCAAAATTAAAAAACTAACAGAATGTTGACCTGATCAAGGAAAATATTTTGATTATTAATAAATGTATACACTACCATAGTTTTTTTGTATATAACCCCAAATTTGATGTCAAAATTTCAAAATTTGTTTGTGTCTTATGCATCAAAAGTATGAATAATTATATATATATATATATATATATATATATATATATTATTCCATTTGGGATAATTTTCTCGTTCTAATGAACACTAGCAATTTGTCAACCATTATATTTGAAGCAGGAAAAAAATGTACAGTAATTTTTAGGAACAGAATTTTCTGGTTACATTTCTTACAGTAAATCACACTCCTGAAAATGACCTCAAAAAGAGGTTGAAAGTACTTGGATACCTTAAGAAATGTATAAAAATAACATCTGTCAACGTTACAGCTCATTTTTTACGTCTTTTGATTGTAATATATGAAAGATTATCTGTGAGTATGAATGGGTTTTATTAAAAATAAGCAAATATATTGTTTGCCATTTATTTAATCTGACATGTTTAAAAAAAAATTACTGCCTAAATACACAAAAGTATATAAGTGCACCTGTTGTATTCTTGAATTTTGTCCCTTTAAACCATTTTTGCTGTTCCTGTTATAAATAAAATAATAATTTAAGGGTTGGCTGAAAGGTTTCTTATGACCCTCCCACCCCACCCATTTTAACATTAAAATGTTGATAACACATCACTCAATAAATCCTGGGTCTAATAAAACAACAACTTTTAGGCTAAATCTGACTTTATTCATCAACATAGTCTCCTTCTAGGGTGATACACTAATTCTAACACTTCTTGAACAATTTGATGTCTTTTTTTGTAAAACAATTTGTCTTTTAGCATCAAAATACACCTTAGTTTTTGGTATCACTTCCTCATTGGAGCCAAATCTCTTTTCCTGGAGTATTCTTTTGAGATCTGCAAACAGCCAGTATTCACTGTGAGCCAAATCTAGAGAATAGGCTGGATGTGGAAGCAATTTGAAGTGCAATTCCTGTAGTTTTGCCATTGTTGCGATCAACTTGTGACACAGTGCATTATCTTGGTGAAAGATCACTTTTTTATTCTTCATTTGTGGCTGCTTTTTGGCAATTCTTTCTTCAAATGCACCAATAATGTTATATAATATTTGCTATTGATGGTTCTTCCATTCTCAAGGTAATCAATGAACAAATTACCTTGCACATCCCAAAATATGTAGACCAAAACCTTGCTTGCTGATGTTAGTGTCTTTGTTCGGTTTGGACAGCTTTCACCTGCTGCTGTCCACTTAGCTGACTGCTGATTTGACTCCAGAGGGGAGTGGTGGATCTATGTTTTATCCACTGTCACATATTTACGCAAAAACTTCTTGTTGTGTTGAAAAGTTGTAAACAACACTCTGAATCGTCGATGCATTGTTGCATTTGATCAACTGTGAGCAAATGTGGCACCCACTTTGAACACAGCTTTCTCATTGACAAATGTTCATGCAAAATGATGAATACACTGCCTTCTGACATGTCAGACTCCTCTGCTATCTCACACAACTTCAATTTATGATCAACCAAAATGAGTTTATGGATTTTTTGGTGTTTTCAGGAACAACTGCCTATTTTGGGCGACCTGAGCATTCAGCATAATTTGTATCTATACGACCGCATTTAAAGCCAGCATACCACCTCTTAACAGTTTTTTCTGATGGAGCAGAGTCCAAATAACACTTATCAAGCCATTGCTTTGCTTGAACACATACAGACACTCATGTGAGCCATATCAAGAATAGATATTTGAAATATTTATTCTCGATATAGGCACGTGAGGGTGTGTATATGATTCTTTTTTTGGCTGATTTTGAATATTAACTGTTGTATCATTTGGGCCTGATGAGCAGCAGATTTGGCTGTGAAATATGTATTACCCATGAAATTGTAGAATATCTAAAAATTTTTCTAGAGTGTATATATATATATATATGTAAAAGTATCTTCAGTTATTATCCAAGGAAAGGAACAGTATAGTTAAATAAATAGGACAAAAAAAATATACATAGTTTTTCTCTTGTCATCTTTATTTAACCACATATGTGTGTGTGCGTGTATTATACTGAATATTTTATTATATGAAATGGATTAAATTTGACATTTTTAATATATTTGTTTAAATGTTATTTTTTCAGAGCAGATATGGTTATTACGATGAATTCGAAAATTATGTTACAGGCTTAATTTGACTTTGTTTAGACTGATCATCATTCGTGGTCGAGAGGTCTAAGACACGGCAGATCACTTGGTGGCTTCCCCTATGTGGACAGGGGTCACAGGTTCGAATCCTGCCAAATGATACACATTTTTGTAAAAACATATATCAGGCTAGTAGAAATAAGTTTATAATAATGTTTGATTATAAACAGAATACCTACTTAAATACTAGTATCAATCAAAAATAATGTTCAATCAAATCATTTCAAATTTATATATATTTTTTTTTTTTAATGTATGTACATATCTTGTGTTCGTGTGTATGTTTTTAAATGAAGCTAAAATTTTAAGAATTCAACACACATAGATCCCATGAAGTAATATGTGACACCCATGCAACTATTTATATATACCTGACATAATTACATACAACATAAAATGTATACATGATGTATACCCAAACAATGAAAATAAAACAATATAGAATTTGAAAATCCAAATAACTGTTATTTTTTTTAAATTTCTAAAAGATTTTCTACCTTTTTTTATTTAATTGTATGTGTGTGTGTATATATATGTATATATATATATATTCAAAAAAGTGAAAGAACACGTAGATTAAAACCCACTGTTCAAGCATTTACTTTCATAAAATAGTGCTCAATACAGAGTAGAACTTGATATTGTAATTTTGTTATTACAATGGTTTATAAAAGAATATCACTATACAAATTTTTCATGTTTCAGAACAATACTGTTCTTCTTCAGGTGATATGTGAAACTAAATGTTTTTTTGTTGTTTTTTCACCATTTATTTAAACATCTCATCTGAAGAAGAACAGTATTGTTCTGAAACATGAACATTTTTGTGTATAGTGATATTTTGCTTTAATAAATCATTGTAATAAAGTTATATATATATATATATATAATTGCACTACCTTCGTATTGAGTGCTTTAGTGTTAGGGGTTTTGTCTTGGGGTTTTTTCTTTCTTACGAGTGCTTGACTTTTTGTTCATGTACTTCGTTCGTTTCTTTTTTTATTTCCCCTTCTTTTCCCTCTGAGTCCGTTCTCGGTGGGTTGTACAAGACGATCTAAATTATAGCATTATTAATACTAGTTTCAGCAGAATTAGTTATGTTATTATTGGTATTATTATAGTTAATATTATATATATATAATATTAACTATAATAATTATATATATATATATATATATATATATATATATATGTATATATATATATATATATATATATTTATATAGTATAATGATGATCCACGTATACTGTCTTAATATGTATAGAAAAAACTACTAAAAAATTGTAAGTTTAAAAATGTATTTTTTGACAGTATTTATTTATTTCCATATATATATATATATATATATATATAATAGAAATAAATAAATACTGTCAAAATACTGTAAAAAAATACATTTTTAAACTTAGAACTTTTTAATAGTTTTTCCTAAATATATATATGTATATATATATATATAGGAGAATTAATGGATTCATTTTTCTAAACTGATATATTTAAAAAGGTTTCTTAGCACTTTTTATAGATTTGATATATTTGACTTTAAAGTTTGGTGAAGTTTTATGTTTTTCCTAAATTGACACAAACATGTCTTTACAAACTATATATAATTTTCTCAGGATTAAATAAAGACTTTTGTATAAAAATATAAAAGGGTATAAAAGAGAGAACATAACATGGTTCATAACTTAAAAAAAAAAAAAAAAGAAACATCCAAAAATTTCAGACAGAATCTTTTTAATCTCAGATGATCAGCTTTTGTATATATCTAACAGATCACTGTATTTCTTGATGGAAGCCATATATTCACCTGCCCAAGCATCAATACTGCCCAGCCAAGAACACGTGTTTTTCACCTGAATACGCCCAGACAAGGCACAGATATTTTACAAAGAGGTAGAGGAGGTTGAACTGAATAGAATCAATATCTTAGCAAACCAACAGCAACATCTGTGTCACAGTGACCAGAAGACATTGTGAAATATGTGAAGACAAATGGCACTGTGAGAAATTTGTAGAGTTATTAACATACAAAAATAATGTGTGCTGAAAACAGATTTAGTTAACTATGCGCTTCTGCCTTTCAGATGACTATTTATAGAAACTGTTAATGCTAATCCTCCCAAGAATTGAACTCTTCAACCTTGGTTAACAAATAATGTTGAATTACCATGTCCCACCTGCTTATTAAAAATTAGCCCACCTTTTGTATAAAAGCTTCTAAAAATTTTTTTAGAGAAGTGAAAAATTGTTTGCCTCTGGAATTGTTGCATTCCATGTCATCACTGGCTTCAGCCCTTCAGACTCCAATGTCAATTTATAAATTGTATGAATGAAAGATTTATTTTATTATATAAGGAGGACAGATGTGATAGCACCGATTCTAGGAGACAATGGGTAGAAGAACTTTGGGAGAATACATGTCTGCTTGTTGGCTTAGCATCCAGCCACAAGCAGCCATAGACTGTCTATTAAATCTTGCCGTAGAAAGTATATTGACACTTAAAAAATTCCTGCAGTCATCTGCCAGCTTCACCCCATTTTGGTCTTACTTGATAACTTAGACAAAAAAGATTCATCACTGTCAGAATAACATGCCCACAAGATATTCTAACCAACTGTTGGCTATTCTGGCCCAGCCTCTGCTTTCTGTAACATAATTACAGATCTTAAACAGATTTCTTTAGCAATATAACTAAATATAGTAACTTCTACTCCAACAGTTTCTTTCCTCGCACTTCCCGACTGTGGAATTCTCTTCCAAATGATTGCTTCCCCGACGGCTACAATCTCCAGGAGTTTAAATGTAAGGTCAATAGACACCTCCTAACACACTAACCTGCTCCCATTCTATCAAACACTCTTCCCATCTGCCCAACCCTCATCCTCGCTATCCTTACTCATATGTCACCTTCCTCCTGACATTCCCTATGTCTAACCACTCCTTCTCTTTACCTTCCCCTATGTAGCCCCATGCGCAATAGTGGCAGTGGAATGCCTTGCTTGGGGTGAGATGATTAAAAAAAATATATATATATATGTAAAAATAAACAAAAAACAAGGAAGTGAAGATGTACAAACTTTTCAAGCAAAAGAATGAAACTAATTACATTTGGATACAATCAATAATCAGGTAACAATTTTGACTGTTCTTTTCCACTTATTCAGATCCAGTCATGATAATATCATTTTTTATGATAAGAAAGAATTGGACAGTCATATACTTATAAGCTGAATGTTAATGTTCATCTAAAATGTCCAATCTATTTGATTAATGTCTGCCATAAATCTAGGAAAGATATTATGTTGAAAAATAAATATTTGTTATGCAAAATAAGTTATTTTTTTTGCTTACAGATTTACCTACCTCTATTTACATGATTGGATCAATAAATCTTTAGTAAAAGTAGTTGTTAGCTGAATTTTGATCTGAAATTTTCACTGTATAATGTTATATCTCACATATGACCCTATTCAAAATCATAGACCAAATTATTAACCTAACAAGAAGATCTTGGACATTTTACTTCAATAATCCACTAATCATTAGCATCAATGGCAAACCCAATGCATAAACATGATTATTGAAATTTTTCTTTAAATTATGAACTTAACCCTCTAGGGCCATTCGTATCATATTTGATACAGTATTTCCCTATAAGGAAACATTTGGTATTTCCCTATAAGGAAACATTTGGTATTCATTGACTGAGCAGTCAGTACTGCTTTCATTTGAAATTTATAAAATATTTCTCTTAAAAAATTTTTCAGGAAAATATTTCTTTCAAGGCTTGTTTTCATACTGTATCAAATATGATACGAATGGCCCTAGAGGGTTAATAATATAATATGATTAAGGCTTCTACTTGCCATAAAGTGGGGGATCAGTTCTATATTGTTATGAAGTAATAAACAGATCCCCCACTAATATGATACGAATGGCCCTAGAGGGTTAAGAATAAGTTATCCTAAAGGTTATCACTCTGATATAATTATTGTTATTTTATATCTATAAATAATGTGAGTATTAGCAAATACTTAGAAAAATCAATACAAAATCAAATTAAGAAAAGACCAATTAATTTATTAACCAAGTGAAAAAAAAATGGCAGGAAAAATTTCAACAACATCAAACAGGCAAACAAAGACCGTAGTAACTGTAAAACCGATTTTAATTGGCTGAATTCCCAAAAGTAACCAATATAAACTCAGGCCAAATTTCACAGATTTAACCAAGAGAGCCGGTAAAGCTGACCAGGAGGTGAATGCTCATAGTTGGGTTGCCTGAAAGAAGGAGTGATGTTATAGAGACCTGAAACCTTCAATGACACCAGGAATAAACATCACAAACGAAGTGTCCTGGCACTTAACAAGGGTGTTTGAGATATGTGTAAACCTGTTATTAATATTCACTACTGAATGAAATGCATTGACAAGGTAGTAAATTAGATTAAAGTATTTAAAAATAAAATTCACTTTCTTATTTTAAGGTCTTATAGATTTACCTCAATATTTATTTTATAGAAAACACTTTTTATCATTTTTTAGTGTCATTCATTGTGGTGCAGTGGATATCAGTTTAAAACAAGTGATTAGGGAGCTGAGTTTTAATTCCAATTGAATTCCTTGCATTCACTTACACACAAATACCCTGGGAAAGGTATTAATCTGTCTCTTCCTCCCAGTTATGGGTTAAATAATCGAACAAATTGGGTTCTATAGCCTTGGCTGACAACCAGTATACCGCAGAAAGTAATGGCAACCTACTGCAGGATAATTTTCTGCCCAGTCAGTCATGTCTTTTTTGAGATATGATTGCCCAAGCGTGTATCACATGTGGCACTTAACTGACTGACTGAAAGTCCTTGCTACCTGGGTAAACATTAAAAATTAGATTTAACCAAATCAGAATTTTACCATGAAAGATAAAAAAGAACATATTCATTAACTAACTAATTCAAATATATGCTAATTCAGCTATTATACATATAATATACTACTAGCAGTATAGCCTGGCGTTGCTCGGGTGTAATGAAAGCTTTAAAATTATCCATGATCCTGGAGCTCAGACTCAGTCTAAAGAATATTTGTGTGAAGTTTGGTGAGAATTGGATAAAAATTGTGGATTTGTATAAAGGACACACAGACAGATAGACACACACACACAAACATCTTGCCTTTTATATATATATATATATATATATATATATATATATTATCAATTTTTGGCACTATTGTAAGAACTGCAACCTTGAAATTTCTGAATATTGTTTCTTATGTCTTTGTCTATGAGTGTATCAAATTTGATTAAAATCTGACCACTCCTTCTATAACCCGATATTTTCGATTATCGATATTTATTGGGGGTACCTCAACACAAAACCTAGCTAAGAACACTGGCAGATGCTTATAGTACAACTGTGTAAACTTTCAAGAAAATCGGTTCAGCCGTTTCGGAGTCTATAAGTAACGGACACACACACACACAAAGTTCCATTTATAAATAAGTTTAGGTTATGTTTACTTTGATTTATTGTTTCAAATAAATGCTTTTGTTATCACCAGGTGATGGACTTAATAATTTGCCTATATAATAAGGTTTTGGTTTAGTTAGGTTGTTTTACCAGCATATTAACCCTCATTAGTAATTTAATGCTGAAAACCAGATTTTTATTCAATATTTTAGAAAGTATTAAGTTTTATATTTCATAAAGAATAGTTAAAAACTGGCTTTATAGTTCATTCGTAAGTAAAGTTGTCTGGGTTAAAGTTTAGTATATAATTTAGTTTCCTTCAAGTAAGTCAAAATAGTTTTTACATTTATGTTTTGCAATTTCCTTAAGGGTATTCACCTTATAAAACTGGTCCTGGGTATGATGGTAAACTGCATCCAGCAGCAAGGCCTCTGATTGGGAGGTTGTGAGGAGCATGGAACCACCTCTTAGTTGCTGTTGTTCCCAGAGCCACCCTGACCCGGAGTGGTAGCACCTGTTAGGGTCCAAGCTATGAGTAAATAGTTAACCTCCAAACTGGGGTCAAACAATATGAAAGTATAAAAATAGACTTTTATAGAAATATATATATAAATAGATTTTTATAGAAAAATATACATTTTTGAATGAAAAATATTAACAATACATTTTTTGAAAAAAAAATTATTACCATTACATATTCTTGAAGAAAAAAAAATTATTGCCTTCATACATTTTTGAAGGAAAAAAATTATTACCAGCAATACATTTTTGAATACAAAACTAGAACACATCTTCAGTTTTCTAAAGTAAAATAAAAAATGTTTTCATCAAAATCTGACTAAATCAACCTTCTTATTATAACCGAACATTAAAAATAATATCTTTAAACTCTACCTTTTCGGCATTAAATAACTCACTGGGCTGATATGCCATTAAACAAAACTCAAACTCAAACTTATAAAATTGTTTATGGTCAGAGGCAACTTTGCCACAGTCATAAAATGTTTTTCTATGTCTCCTTCTATTCATTGATGTGGAATCTCATCCTTTAGAAAGAATGAATGCATTATGTTGGTATGACCAATTCTAATTCTTGCTAAAACTACTTTTTCTTTTTGGGAAAGACTCTTGTTATGGTGTCTTATCCTGAGCCTAGCTTTGATTTTGTACAATTTATTATTTAGGTGAGTATTCTATAACTCTTGCCACTTGTTTCAATTATAAGGAAGATGAAAAGTTCTCAACCTGACCAAGAAAGAAGACAAAAACAAATTCTAATATTTGGCTCTTTGAACAGATTTTGTAAAGTGGATCAAGGCAATAAACATAAATATATATGGGTAGATCAATACTTCCATAACCTGACATGTAATTACTATCTAAATTTTGATCTGACATTTGTGCTGTATAATATTTAATCTACTGATGCATCAACATACACAGATGCTAATCTGAAATCAAACTGTAAAATAAATTAAGCTTAATCTTTGATTTAAGCAATAAAAAAAAATTATTCACTACTGGCACAGGTATTTTTATTTTAAGTGAAAAAAACTCAGAGATCAATGTTCAGTTCTGGATCAAGTGAAAAAACTCAGAGATCAATGTTTAGTTTTAAAAGTTGACTCTGACAATTACCAAAATGGTTAAATTATATCAAGTTTTTGTTCACAGAAATCTACTATTATATTTAAATATATGTATATGAATATATTACTATTTAAATACTGCATTATCAAAAATATTTTTTCCATTTATAAAGTGAAATTTTGACACTATTAAATTCATTTCAAAAGATCATTTCAAATAAAGTTATTAAAGCTAAATAGTCCTAATGCCATTTAACAACAAAAATAGAAATAACTTTTTGAACAGCTCAAAAAAAATGTATTTTGATTTGACAGCAGTCACAAAAGAATCAAAAGCAATCTTATTAATTGAAGGCATTTAAAACTAAATACTCCTAATAATATTTAACAAAAAACACAGAGTTTAAAAAGAAAAGTAATAAAATTATATATACTGATAGAATCCAAACAAAATCAAAAGCAATCTTATTAAATTAAATTAGTTAAAACTAAACACTCATAATATCATCTTATAAAAAATGCAAAATTAAATTTTTGGTCAGTCCAATAAAAATATATTCTGATTTACACTTACAATAGAATGAATTTAGTTAAAACTAAACACTCCTAATGCCATATAATAACAAACATAGAATTTAAAAAGAAAATGATGAAATATAATAGAATGAAAAAGCATCGGTTAGTTAACGCTAAATACTCTTAATTGCTGGCTTATGGCCATATCACGTTGAATAACCCGGTTCTTGCTTGATCACCGAAGTTAAGCAATGTTGTGCCTGGTCAGTACTTAGATGGGTGACCGCTTGGGAATACCAGGTGCTGTAAGTGTTTAGTGACGGATGTGCGTGCTTACAGCCATATCACATTGAATACACCGGTTCTCGCTTGATCACCGAAGTTAAGCAACGTTGAGCCTAGTCAGTACTTAGATGGGTGACCGCTTGGGAATACCAGGTGCTGTAAACGTTTAGTGACGGATGTACGTGCTTACGGCCATATCACGTTGAACACACTGGTTCTCGCTTGATCACCAAAGTTAAGCAACATTGAGCCTGGTCAGTACTTAGATTAGTGACCACTTGGAAATACCAGGTTCTGTAAGTGTTTAGTGACGGATGTACCTTGTGGTGCAGTGGATCTCTGCTCGGAAAGAGAAATCGGTGAGTCTAGTTCAAATTCCAGTTGAATACCCTGCATTCACTTAAGCACTGGTATCCTTGGGAAAGGTATTAATCTGTCCCTTCCCTCCAGTTATAGGTTAAATAACAGAGTAGGACTTGGGGACCCTGACCTTAAAAACAAATCCCAATGAAACTTGATACTCAAAAAAGAAAAAAAGTATTGCTAGACACAAAACTTACATAAAAAGAACAATAAATTGTTGAAAGAAAAAGGTATTACCAGCAATAAATAAATAAAATTTAGTTGGCAATAAATGACCTGCCAGGGTTGATATTCCATAAAAACAAAACAACCAACCAAAAAATCTTAATTGCCATCTTATGACAAACATCGGACTTTTATGAATATCTTCACACTTTCAGAAGCAAAATAGAACGAAGTATCAAATGAATTCTTTCTGATTAAACCATTAATATTTAAAATATAAAGAAACCATCTAAAGTTTCTATTGGGCCGCTCTCCACCTTTCCACCAAAATGGACTGTTTGAATCACTAAAGAAAATAGTAGTGATTATACCTTGAAGAAAGAAGTCGAGTGAGCGAGTCAGTCGGGTATTTCCGGTATTGCACCGGAAGTGTTCTACTAGTCAATCTATCACGTCTCTACGAAGATACTGTATACTAATTACCTTGTTCTGTATTCTACTAATCCTCACCTCTTGTAAATACTTCTCTTTCCTGTCAATACACCTACTTTTATACTATTACGTTGTTTTGTATTATTTCACATAATTCTGTTACCCAACGTAACAATTTCTAAAAAATATAAAAAGATAATTTTTTTTCTTTTTTTTTTTAATCATTTCACCCCAAGCAAGGCATTCCACTACCACTTTTGTGTATGGGGCTACATAGGGGACGGTAAAGAGAAGGAGTGATTAGACATAGGAAATGTCAGGAGGAAGGTGATAGATGGGTAAGGATAGCGAGGATGAGGGTTGGGCAGATGGGAAGAGTGTTTGAAAGAATGGGAGCGAGTTAGTGTGTTAGGAGGTATCTATTGACCTTACATTTAAACTCCTGGAGATTGTAGCCATCGGGGAAGCAATCATGTGGTAGGGAATTCCACAGTCGGGAAGTGCGAGAAAAGAAACTGTTGGAGTAGAAGTTGCGGTTGCATTTTATCAGTTTTACTGTAAAAGGGTGGGATCTAGTTGCTAATCTAGTATCTCGTGCAAATTCGTATCTAGGGGGCACCAGTGATCTAAGTTCATCGGAGCAGAAGCCATGAAATTATTTATAGAAGAGACACAGGAAAGTAAAAGTGTGACATGATAGGTCCCTCACATAACTGCTTTAGAACACATGTGAAGTCAAGTGTATCTTAAATGATTTTATCTGTGGCTGAAGTGTATTGTTCTTTTATGACCAGCAGTAATGTCTGCAAAGTACATTCTTCAAAGCAGCCACTTACTTGACCAAAATGAAATAAAATAATAGATAAATAAATTAAAACTTTCAGCGTCAAGTGCTACTTCGACAGAAGTTTTAAATTTCCAATCACAGCTTTATATAAATTGGTACAGTTAGAACTGAGTGTAGTCCTGGGCCACCAATTAGCGGGTAGGAGCTGTCTGTTGAGAGAGTTTTGTTACATCCTTTTGCTGGGGTACAGGTTGCATTTCAGATTTTTTTTATTTTCAAAATCGCTAGTTAGGCAGTACAAGCTTTTCATCAAGGTAGAATTTTGATGCCAAGTTGCCAGCCATGAATTGTGATATAGAGAATGGCTGAGGAGCGATAATGAGAGAGGGTCCTAGTTCTTGCTAGTCAAAGGGAAAACTGATCTGTTAGTCTAATATGAACGAAGTAGTCAGTCAGTTAAGTGCCATATGTGATACACGCTTGAGCAATCATGTCTCGAAAGAGACATGACTGACTGACTGGGCAGAAGATTATCCCGCAGTAGGTTGCCATTGCTTTCTACGGTAGACTGGTTGCCGACCAAGGCTATAGAACCCAATCTGTCCTGCTATTTAACCCATAACTGGAAGGAAGAGATGGATTAATATCTTTCCCAAGGGTATTTGCCCGTAAGTGAATACAATAGATTCAACTGGAATTCAAACTCGGCTCCCCGGTTTCTCATTCCGAGCCGATATCCACTGGACCACAACACTAAAGTATCACTTACCTATTCATCTCCAGGCCATGGTAGCAAATCCATGAATAAGAAAACCAATATATCAGAAATAGGATTTGCATTTCTATTTTTCACCTTCAATTTCTCTTTTTGAATGCACAATAGGCCTTTCTTTGATTATTGCGCATATTGATGCAACCAAGAACAGAGATCCAATGTGGGATTAGTTATTCAACTGGTGAATGCTCGGAGAGGGACTCATTATATTTTTTTTAAAAGTTCCCAGCAGTATATATATATATATATATTTTAATCATTTCACTCCAAGCAAGGCATTCCATTGCCACTATAGCGCAGGGGGTAACACAGGGGAAAGTGATGAGAGAGCGATTAGATATAGGAAATGTCAGAAGGAGGGTGATAGACGAGTAAGTGGGTACATAGGAAAAGTGTTTGAGTGAATGGGTGCCAGTTAGTGTGTTAGGAGGTGTTTATTGACCTTACATTTAAACTCCTGGAGGTTGTAGCTGTCGGGGAAGCAAGTATGTGGAAGGGAATTCCATAGGTGGGAAGTGCGAGAAAAGAAGCTGTATAAGGTAAGCAAAATCTTGGAAGTGTCTGTGATGCCTACTACATCTTTGTAGTATATTATTTACAAGTCTTTATGGTAGCGAATGCTGAACAACCTTCTAAAAAATAAAGAAGAGATTTGATGCAACAGAAATGTGGTTCAACAGATGTATGCAGAGAATACCATGGACTGAACATGTGAGTAATGTCAAGGTTTTAAAGAGGATAGAAACAAAAAGAAAACTTATACTTAATACATCACTCAACAAGTCCCAGGCCTGATATATAGATGGCACAACTAATAAAAAATCCATATGATTTTATGAAGTACTAACCTTCAAATGGCACATGACAAAATTTGGGCCCGATCAGATTATTAGTTTACAAATTACAGTTATTTAAATGAAGCTACTGTTGCAAATTTTCAAAACAATAGAAAAATCTGAATTTCTGATGGGAAAAAATACTGTCCAAGCAAAGCAATGGTTTGATAAGTGTTATTTGGACTCTGCTCCATCAAAAACAATGGTTAAGAGGTGGTATGCTGACTTTACATGCAGTTGTACTGACAGAAATGATGCTGAGTGTTCAGGTCACCAAAATCGGCAGTTGTCCCGGAAAACATCCAAAAATTCACAAACTTGTTTTGGCTGATCGTAAATTGAAGTTACATGAGATAGCAGAGGAGTTGAACATATCAGAAGGCAGTGTATTCACCATTTTGCATGAATATTTGGCAATGAAAAAGCTGTGTTCAAAGTGGGTGCTGTGTTTGCTCACGGTCGATCAAAAACAACAATGCATTGATGATTCAGATCGTTGTTTGCAACTGTTTCAATGCAACAAGAAAGAGTTTTTGCGTAAATATAAGACAATGGATAAAACATGGATCCATTACTTTCCTCTGAAGTCAAATTGTCAGTCAGTTGAATGGACAGCAGCAAATGAAAGCTGTTCAAAGTGACCAAAAACACAAACATCAGCAGGCAAGGTTTTGGCCTCTATACTTTGGAATGGACAAGGTATTTTGTTCATTGATTACCTTGAGAAAGGAAGAACCATCAATAGCGAATATTATGTAGCATTATAGATGCATTTGAAGGAAGAAATTGCCATAAACAAAGAAGAAAAAAATGATCTCTCACCAAGACAACGCACAGTGTCACAAGTCAATCACAACGAAGGCAAAACTACATGAATTGCACTTAGAATTGCTTCCCCATCCCCCCTGTTCTCCCGATCTGGCCCTCAGTGATTTTTGGCAGTTTGCAGACCTCAAAATAATACTCGAGGAAAAGAGATCTGGCTTCAATAAAGAAGTGATATCAGAGACTGAGTCATATTTTGAGGCCAAAAACAAATCATTCTACAAAAAAGGCATTGAATTGTTAAAGGAGCGTTGAAATCAGTGTATCACTCTAGAAGGAGACTATGTTGATGAACAAAGATGAATTTTGCCTAAAAGTTGTTGTTTTATTAGTTAGGCTCGGGATTTATTGAGTGATGTGTTAACATCAAGAAGAGACAGCTGAAGTTCTGGGGAATGTAATGAGGAAAGAAGGCTTGGAGAATCTAATAATCACAGGATGGACAAAGGGAAAGAGAGACAGGGGAAAGCAAATAATGTAAAGGACAAACATGTATAAAAATATTCCGTTTCACATTCCTCCCTGATCTTTGGGACAGAAGCAGTGGTTTATCCCTTGTTTCATGTTAAAAATTAGGTTTCCAGTTCTGTCTAAAGTCTTTTTCTTCTCTATCACTTCCAGTAGCCCCTCATATCTTAGTGATGTTATTGCCTTGTTTTGGGTGATCTGATTTAAATATGAAATATATGTATATTTTTGAAAATACATGCAAATGATATTAAAGATCAGTCAGTTAAGTGCCATACGTGATACACGTTTTGGGTGATCATGTCTTAAAAGAGACATGACTGACTGGGCAGAAGATTATCTCGCAGTAGGTTGCCATTACTTTCTGCAGTAGATTGGCTGCCATCCAAGGGTATAAAACCCAATCTGTCCTATTATTTAATCCATAACTGGAGGGAAGAGACGGATTAATACCTTTCCCAAAGGTATTTGTGCATAAGTAAATGCCATGAATTCAACTGGAATTTGAACTCGGCTCCCTGATTTGTCATTTCGAGTCGATATCCATTGCACCACAATGCACATCCGACATAAAGGTCAAGTATGCATAAAAATATATGCATTCTTTGAAGTCAGTATTTAATTTAATTAAATGATTTCTTTTTGACAATCCACACTCAGAATATTGCCTCCACATGATCCAGTGCCCCTCTTATTTACCTTGAGCTCCTTGGTAAGCTTCAAAGAATAATCAGCAATATTATTGGTCCTGATCTGGCTGCCAAGCTTCAGTCACTTTCCCATCACTGTAAAGTTGCTTCTCTGTGTTTTTTCTATCAATACTTTCATGGTAATCGTTTGGACAAGTTTTTCATTACGGTAACTGGACATTTTTTAATTTAAGTGTAATCAGTCAGCTAAGTGCCATACATGATACACTCTTTGAGTGATCATGTCTCGAAAGAGACATGACTGACTGGGCAGAAGATTACCCCGCAGTAGGTTGCCATTGCTTTCTGCGGTGGACTGATTGCTAGCCAAGGTTATAGAACCTAATCTGTCCTATTATTTGACCCATAACTGGAGGGAAGAGACGGATTAATACCTTTCCCAAGGGTATTTGTACATAAGTGAATGCCATGAATTCAACTGGAATTTGAATTTGGCTTTCCGATTTGTCATTCCGAGTCAGTATCCACTGCAGCACAACGCAATCCTAGACATAATGAATTTATGCACCATGGTTGAGGAGCATTTAGATCTCATCAATGTACAGCTGAGCTGGCTAGATGTAACCATAAGTTCTATGCTAACAGTTTCTTTTCTCGCACTTCTTGTTAGTAGACCTCCCTTCCAGCTCCATGCTTTCCAGCCAACTTTAACCAGCAAAAATTTAAATGCAATTTTAATTACTATCTATTGTACTCCTGATTACTCTTTTCTCTTTCCGTTCATCATTAAAGTTTCTGCTCCTTAACTATTTCACATTCTATAACCCCTTATGTTTGCATGGGGTGATACCAATTAAAGAAAAAAAAAGCTTTTCGACTATTTTATAGGTTATTTAAAACCAAAACATATTTTAGAATGTAAGAATTGCTTTTTGGTAAGCAAATATTGTATTAACAATTTTCTTTTCTTTGTATAATAATGGTTTTTCAGATATAAATCCTATAACCTTTACTGGAGTGAGAAGAGATGAATTAATAGTTTTCCCAAGGGTATTTGTGCAGAAGTGAAAGTAACAAACTGGAATTCAAACTCAGTACTCCAATTTCTCAATCCAAGCCACTTCACACCACCCACACATCTGATAGTAGTTAATGAAATCACAGCATTCATATTTGTACATATATATATATACTAGCAGTATAGCCCAGTGTTGCTTGGGTGTGATGAAAGCTTTAAAACTAGTTCATGGTCCTGGAGCTCCAACTCAGCCTAAAAGATATTTGTGTGAAGTTTGGTGAGAAGCGGATAAAAATTGTGTTACCATAACACCTTTTTGAATATAAAACAAGTTTAGTTTTCTAAAATAAAAAGAATAAAAACAAAAAAATTTAAATTAAAATCTGACTAAATCAGCCTTCTCACTATAACTGAACTTTGAAAAAATACCTTAAAACTCCACCTTTTTGGCATTAAATAACCCACAAAGGTTGATATGCTGTTAAACAAAACTCAATCTCAAAAACTCATTTGGAGTGACTACACCAATCTACTTGTATGTCAAATAACTTGCTATTAACCAATATCCAACACTGTTGAAATAGCTAAATGCAACTGCCTCTTCTACTTCATCAGTTTCTTTTCTCGTACTTTCCATCTGTTGAATTCTCTCATTTTCTTGTTTCCCTGAAAACTAAAACTTTCAAAAATTTAAATGCAATGCCAATCACCATCCTTTGTCTCCTTGAACCCTGTTCCTTTTTTGTTTTTTCCTCAATCCTTCAAATTCTCTGTCTTTCCTTTTCATTCTCTGTAATCTAGTGGCATTACTGCCTTGCTTGGGTGAAATGATTAAAAGAAAAAATACTTGCTTTCTGATAACTACAATCTTCAAAAATTTAAATGAAACATCAATTGCTGTCTTCTCTCTTCTTGAAGCCCATTCAACTTTTGTCCTTTTCTCAATTCTCCCTATTTATGTTTATCTCTCACTTTCACTCTCTGTAACCTCCTGTGTATTAATGGCATTTTTACCTTGTTTGGGGTGAAATAATTTTTAAAAAAATACTGAATGGCAATTATCTAAATCTAAACTTATTTATAAATAGAACTTTGTCTGTGTGTGTGTGTCTATTACCTATAGACTCTGAAACAGCTGAACCGATTTTCTTAAAAATTTATACAGTTGTACTATAAGCATCTGCAAGTGTTTTTAGCTAGGTTTTGTGTCAAGGTACTCCCGATAAATATTGAAAATTAATAATAAAAAAAAATCGGGTTATAGAAGGAGTGGTCTGATTTTAATCAAATTTGATACACTCATCAACAAAGACATCAGAAATGATATTCTGAAGTTTCAAGGTTGCAGTTCTTACAATAGTGCAGAAAATTAATAATATAGACTGAGTCTGATCGAAATCAGTTTTTCAGCCCTTTTATTTTAGTTTTTGCTTCGAGTTTGGCTCTAAGTAGGTATAATTGTAGTTCTTAGTCTCAACCATGATACCATTTACTCAGAGGACTTATTTAGCCTTCAAAATTCAGTTTACGATGAAAGTAACTTAAATCCATTCATTTTTCTTTCAGTCAACGGTTTTGCTTTAACTGGAAACAACTATTGCTTTTTAGTCTTTTGTGTCAACGTCCAAAGCTGAGCTCCAGGACCATGGATTAGTTTTAAAGCTTTCATTACACCCGAGCAACGCCTGGCTATACTGCTAGTAAAATATAAGTGAAGAATTTCTTTACATTCTCCCACAGAAGGATGTGTGCTCACTCAGAAATTAACAAAACAGCATTTGAAAACAGTTGCAAGATCCAACTTCTTTGCCTCAAGGATAATAAAAAAGGTGAATGTGTTTACCTAGTGATGTTGTTAATGTACCAATACTGGTTATTTTCAAGAAGAAACTGAGGGTTCTGCTCAAATGAGCTGAAGGACTATTGAAGAATTCCAGTTCAAATTCACCAGAGTTCAATTTCAGATCAAGACATTTTATATACACTATATTAATACCTTTTGGAAAAGCCCAAATCCAGTTCTATTTTCAAAGTGTCTTATTACTTGTGCACCTGATAGTTGAAGAAGAAATATGATTAAGTAAATTGCTCTCCCGTAAATACTTCACCTGCTCAAACAAGATCATCAAAAAGATGTCATTCTTACAGTGAGCCTGACAGGAATTCAGTCAATGCTATTAAATCTTGCCTTTTTTTTTCTTTTTACATTAAAAATACTTACTTTAAAATTTTTTTTAATGAAATAAAATTTACAAAAACCAAGCTAAGAGACATAACGAGCATATTTTCATAGTGTGTCTCATTTGATCAAGGGTGCAGTATATTACTTTTTGTTCAAGATAAAATACTCGTTATATGTGTCAGCACTAAAATGTCACTTATTTCATTCACCAGAGCAATATCTGCAGTTCAGGAAGTGTGCAGCAGAATTGGGTAAACTGACTTTGGTGATGCAGAGGAAACTGAAATAAAATCAAGTGATCATCTTTAAATAACCACCCACATGTTTTTATGCTGTTTCTTATCATGCTTTTTTTAAATATATAATTTCACCGTTTTTTAAGCAATTATATAAGGCTTGAGTATTTGATAACTACTTTGGACACTTCAGTAAAAACTATACCCCTGACCATAGTAAATGACTTATCATGCCTTTTTTAAATATATAATTTCACTGTTTTTTAAGCAATTATATAAGGCTTGAGTATTTGATAACTACTTTGGACACTTCAGTAAAAACTATACCCCTGACCATAGTAAATGACTTATCATGCCTTTTTTAAATATATAATTTCACTGTTTTTTAAGCAATTATATAAGGCTTGAGTATTTGATAACTACTTTGGACACTTCAGTAAAAACTATACCCCTGACCATAGTAAATGACTTATCATGCCTTTTTTAAATATATAATTTCACCGTTTTTTAAGCAATTATATAAGGCTTGCGTATTTGATAACTGCTTTGGACACTTCAGTAAAAACTATACCCCTGACCATAGTAAATGACTTATCATGCCTTTTTTAAATATATAATTTCACTGTTTTTTAAGCAATTATATAAGGCTTGAGTATTTGATAACTGCTTTGGACACTTCAGTAAAAACTATACCCCTGACCATAGTAAATGACTTATCATGCCTTTTTTAAATATATAATTTCACCGTTTTTTAAGCAATTATATAAGGCTTGAGTATTTGATAACTGCTTTGGACACTTCAGTAAAAACTATACCCCTGACCATAGTAAATGACTTATCATGCCTTTTTTAAATATATAATTTCACTGTTTTTTAAGCAATTATATAAGGCTTGAGTATTTGATAACTACTTTGGACACTTCAGTAAAAACTATACCCCTGACCATAGTAAATGACTTATCATGCCTTTTTTAAATATATAATTTCACCGTTTTTTAAGCAATTATATAAGGCTTGAGTATTTGATAACTGCTTTGGACACTTCAGTAAAAACTATACCCCTGACCATAGTAAATGACTTATCATGCCTTTTTTAAATATATAATTTCACCGTTTTTCAAGCAATTATATAAGGCTTGAGCATTTGATAACTGCTTTGGACACTTCAGTAAAAAATATACCCCTGACCATAGTAAATGACTTATCATGCCTTTTTTATAGTAAATGACTGAAAATTCAAACAGCAACCATGTACACACACACAAAGAAAAAACAATCAACCTAACACATAAATTAGTTTAATATAAAAATAAGAAAAATAATTTAAAAAAAAAAATCAACTGTCAATAGCCAAAACCTCCTGATGATTGTCCCATACAATTCCAAAAAGATTTGTCTATGAAGCTCTGAAGTCAGGATGCTGAATATAACATCAATCAGTTAAGTGAGAAATTTTATATTTGTATTAATTCTGTATATATTTACCTTTCTTAGATATCATGCTACACTGTATTAACAATAACTTAAAACTTCACCAAAAATCAACTTATAGAAACAATCTAATAAATTTGTATTCCCATCATAACAACAAAATAAAATCTGGGATAGTCATCAGATTCTATGTAAGTGCATTCAGAATTTGCAGCCCTCAGTATTTACATGAATAGGAGAAATACATTGAAAACACTTTCAAGCGTTTTCAATACACTAATTTATATTCAATGCAAAACAAAAGGCTCAAAAAATATTTCAAAATAGAAAAACAGTCTCTCCTGACAAACAAAATGAATTAAAAGAATATATTGCCCTACAAACTAACTCTATCATATCTACAATTGAAAAGATTTTATCTAAACTCAACATACAGTTTGTTACAACTACAACCAAAACAATAAAAGACTTAGTCAATGCAAAACAAAACAATAAAACTTGAAGGAGGAAGTTACTCTATCACCTGTAATAATTGTCACAGAAAATGCATTAGACAAACGTCAGGATTATATGAACACAAAAGGGACTTTTTACAAAACAATACATTTAATAAATTAGTTGCTCACCATAACAAAACTGACCACAATTTTGACATAAAAAAACGCTATCCTTATCAAAGGAGAAAACAATTCACTACAATAAAAATGTCTAGTGAGTGCCTTGATCCCAAGGCCATATATGGTAAATTTGTACTTGGGCTCTTATAACATTTCACCATTCCAGGCGGAACTTATATTTTCACAGTTTAAGATATGTGCATTGTGGTGCAGTGAATATCGGCTTGGAACGAGAAATCGGGGAGCCGAGTTCGAATTCCAGTTGAATTCATTGCATTCACTTACACACAAATACCCTTGGGAAAGGTATTAATCCATCTCTTCCTTCCAGTTATGGGTTAAATAACAGGATAGATTGGGTTCTATAGCCTTGGCTGGCAACCAGTCTACCGCAGAAAGCAATGGCAACCTACTGCGGGATAATCTTCTGCCCAGTCAGTCATGTCTCTTTCGAGACATGATCGCCCAAGCGTGTATCACATATGGCACTTAACTGATTGAATAACAAAAGTGATGAAAAGAAAAGAATCTTAACATAATCAGCTTGATTATATGCCAAAAACACAAAAAAATAGTTGAAAAAAAACAAAAAAAAAAAAAATCAAAAACTCATTCATATGCATGTATAGTCATACCAACATAAATAGAATTAATCTGAAGAAGTCCTAAAGAGTGAAACATGTCACACAAAACCATTTTTCCAATTTGTCATACATTTTTCCCCCCAAACATGGGATCATGATATATAAAATTTTAAATTGCTGATACACCCTGAACAGTGGAAGAACATGTTTACCTACAAAACTCTCAAATCAGGATGCTGAAAAAAAACATCAATCAGCCATGTGACAAACTTCTACTAATAATAATTCTACACACACAACTGATGCATGTTCCAAACAATTTAAAGACTCATGTAGTGGGTCAGGCTGAAAACATTCTTTACATCTCTTTCTTTATTGACTGATATTAAAAGAATCCAAATGCAGTTAGGAATTGTGAAATATGTCTTTCAGAACCTAAGTAAAATATTAAGAGATGAGAAAATGTCATTAGAAACAAAGGAAATAGTGCAGAACAGCTATGTAAAATCTATTTTCCTGTATAGCAGTAAATGCTGGACAATTTCCCTTACAGATTAAGAAGAGACCTGAAGTGTCAAAGATGTGATTCTCCCAATAAATGATGAAAATGTTGTGGACAGAATATGTGAGCTATGAGGAGGTTTGGAAGAAAATAGGAACTACAAGGAAACTTAGCCTGAAACTGTGAAGAAATAATCAAAGATATCTTCCAGAAACTAATGTTAATGATAACATTAGCTGTTTTCTTATAAGGAAATATTTGGTTTTCATTGACCAAGTATCCCTAATTCCAACTCAGCAAGCATATCCTCACCATAATGGTGTGAGAGATTCTCTAAGTTTTGATAAAGGTTCTTTAAGTGACTTTTCATGAAGCAGCATACCATGTTTTGTCGGGAACGGAGTCAGTCAGTTTTGTACCATATGTGATACAAGCTTAGGCTTATGTGATACAAGCTTAGGCTTATATGATACAAGCTTAGGCTTATGTGATACAAGTTTAGGCTTATGTGATACAAGTTTAGGCTTATGTGATACAAGCTTAGGCTTATGTGATACAAGCTTAGGCTTATGTGATACAAGCTTCTGAGATGTGACTGACTGATTTTTTCCTCAGTAGGTTGCTATTACTTTTTGTGGTAGACTGGTTGCCAACCAAAATTAGTGTCCTGCTATTTAACCCATAGATGGAGAGAGAGAGAAGTGATGGATTATACTATTATATTAATAAGTGCTAATTAGTAAGGCATCAGTTTATTACTTCATAACAATAGAAAACCGATCCCCCATTTTATGCCCAGTAGAAGCTTTACTTATGTTTCCAACTATTATCATCAGTCAGTTAGTTAACTGCGATATGTGATAAACGCGTGGGCAATCATGTCTCAAAAGAGATAAGACTGACTGGGCAGAAGATTTTCCTACAGTAGGGTGCCATAGCTTTCAGCTGTAGACTGGTTGCCAACCAAGGCTCTAGAACCCAATCTACCTAGCTATTTAACCCATATCTGGGAAAGGAGAGATTGTCTTTAAGTGAATAAAGAAAATCTGAGGGCATCAACTCAAAGGCAGTATTAACAAGCTTGGATCTCACAGGTGTTACTCCAATGAACTGCTGAATGAAAAAACCTGTTTCTGCAGAAGATGGGGGCAACAGCTCATACAAGAAGAGAAACTATCTGATAGGAAGCAAAAACAAAAATCAAAGAAATAAACACTTTTGATTTTTTTTTTCACACTCCTCTTGAATAAGCACAAATATCAAAATCTATTTTTTTTCTTTTTCAAATTTTTTAAATTTTAGGAAAGAACGAGAAGAAATAAACTGATACCTTTCCCAAAGTTACTTGTGATATGTAAGTGTGAATATTTAATAGATAACAAACTTGTCTTTCTGTTTCTGTCTACTGAATATTTCATTATAACCATGTATATAATGGGGTGCTGAAAAGTTCTTTATCTCACCAGGAACTAACTAAAAAAAGACTAAGTTTTGATCATTTACTCACGTTTTGGGAAGTCAGTTAAATTGCTAACTTTTCAGCACACTCTTTTGTTTTAACTTGAAGAACATTTTAATTTTTATTTTATTTATTCTATTAAGTAGATTGTTGATGCTTTACAAGAATATTTTTATTTGCTTAAAAGATCATTTTTTTGTGTGTATGTGGGATGGAGATTTGCATATTCACAATGTTTCATTCGTTGTACACTCCAGCCTTCTTCAGGTGATTGGAATTTTGAACTGAACCCAAAAATGTCCCAAAAACTTCAGCTGTCTTTTCCTGATGTTAAGTATCAGTTTCCTTCTTGTGTCCATCCTCTTCAAAACCTCGTCGTTGCTCACACATTCCATCCATTCATTAAGTATGTCATACATTGCTTTCCCTTGTCTTGCTTCCCCTCTATCCGTCCCATGAGCATAAGGTTTTCCAAGCCATCCTTCCTCATTACATGTCCCAAAAACTTCAACTTTTTTTTTTCCTGATGTTAAGTACATTTTAGTGTCCATATTCTCCAAAACCTCATCATTGCTTGTGTGCTTCATCCATCTGTTTTTGGCTTTTACAGGAAAATCAATTTATAATGATTTTTAGCAGCAAACTGAGCCTCCTCTTAAAACTTAGAAATTTAAAAAAAAACAAAGAAAATCATATTTGTGATCTAGTTTTTGGTTTACATGGATGATAAATTTATAATGATTTTAAACAGTAAATTGAACCCCATTTTAAAACTTAGAAAATTAAAAAAAAAACAATTATTTCTTTGAGAAGTGCATTTCTGTAAAAACACTAGAAAAAGAAATCAAAACTATTCTATATTGTTTTAATGAGTTGGGCTGCATACCTATCTATAGATGTTGTTTATAATTTACTTAGTCATGACACTTTTTTTGTAAATAGTTCTCTTTATTTCAGCAGACAGAGGAACCAAATGGGTGGTGCCTAAAATGTGTGACTTGTGAAATGTTTAAAAGCTGTGAATGAGTCAATGATCTCTTGATATAAGTATGTATGAGATGTTGAAAGGTTTCCATCTCAATCCCCCTCCCAAAATCTGACCAAATAACTAAACAACAGCAGAACTATTTTCGGAGTTTGTTCTTGGTTGAGCTGAGAACTTTTCAGCGCCTTCTTATTGGACACCCAAGATAGCATGTTAAGCACACAAAATATTGCTTGCAAAATATTTCTGATTCTAATCTCTCTCTCTCTCTCTATATATATATATATTTTTTTTTTTAATCATATCACCCCGAGCAAGGCGGTAACGCCACTGATGTGCAGGGGGCTACGTAAGAGTGAGAAAATTGGAAAAGAGAAAGCTGGAAACCACATCCTAAACAGGGAACAAGGGATGAGCCTCTACACCTGTTCAATAGACGTGGGTGGAGGGTGAACCGGGCGATAGTTTAGTCTATTTATGCCAAATGAAAGAAAAAAAAAAAGAAAAGAGTGAAAAGATTGGAAAAGAAAAAGCCAGAAACCACATCCTAAACAGGGAACAAGGGATGAACCTCTTCACCTGTTCAATAGACGTGGGTGGAGTGTGAACCGGGCGATAGTTTAGACTATTAAACTCAACTGGAATCAAACTCGGCTGTCTGATTCCTTAATCTGAACTGCTATTCATACAGTGCCTCCTAATAAGCACACATAATAATAAGAAAGGAGAGATAGTTTCATGCCTTTTCCATGGGCATTAGAACGTAAGTGAATGTAATAAACTCAACTGGAATCAAACTCAGCTATCTGATTTCTTAATCTGAACTGAATATATATAAACCATCTGCAGTCAGGCCTGTTTCACTGTATCACAGTTCTTCAATGTGGCTAGATTAACTGTTTTGCTTCAAGCAGGGACTGAAACCTGACTGATTTGACAGTCAGATATTCATCCACCAGGCCATAGGCACAATGTCAGAGAAAGGCTGATTTCATAGCTGTTATGGTGCCCTATTCTATAGGAATGAACTCTTCCTCTGTCAATACCTAATCAGAATGACTTCCAGGGATGCAGTTGTGAGGCAGTCTAGAGACAGTTGAGATGCAGCGTAACTATACCATTTGAACTTACACTTCTATTTGCTGTGAAATATAAATTTTAATTGTAATTTAAAATAATTTCAAGTTAAATTTAAAAAAAATAATATTAATATAATTTAAAGCCAATTGTTACGTATATTTTTTATTGTGCTGTTTTTAAAATAATATTTACATCCAAAATTTTAAATAATTTCAAAATGGCTATGAAGTATAAATTTTGACACTCTTACTTGTATATATGTTCTGTTATTCTAATACACTGTTTGAACCTACCTTCTTGTTTCAGTGTTTTTCTTCCTGGTCCTAACAAGGCTACAACAACTTGGCGATGAATTTAGCATGTATTTTTTTTTTACAAAATGTAAACAACGCCAATAGCAAGAATGTTTTAGCTGATAACCACTTCAAATGAGTGTTCTACCTGGTAACCAGCATAAAGCCGTAAATAGCTGCTGTTTATGAAATTTTCCTCTCTCTACAGAGTTCAATCACAAGCAAGAGCATAAATTTTATCACCTGAAGAACAGTATTGTTCTGAAACATGAAAATTTTTGTGTAGTGATACAATGCATTTATAAACCATTGTAAAAACAAAATTACAATATTAAGCTCTACTTTGTATTGAGCACTTTTATTGCAAAGTGGATAATTCTAAATGAAAATAGAATGGTTTTGTTATTATTACTTTGCAAAATTTTACAAGGCAAGGAAGCAAAGATGAACTCGTCCGAATCACCCTAAATTTTCTTCATTCTTTTATTGATGAAACTGCAATATGGGTAATTATTAAGTATTTATAAATTCATTTGATGCACATGTTATTGTGCAATATTATTGTGCAGTATTAACAAAAGATCCATTCTATTTTCATTTACAATTATTCACTTGGCAATAAATACTAAAAAATTGTATGAAATACATCATTTTTTTTAAAACACTGGAGTGGCTTAATAATTATGGCTGGTAGTATAGTACTTTGAGTCACCTATAACTTTTGCGGAATGAGTTAATTTAATTGCACTATTAATCAACCTTGGAATGGTGAGAAAATAATGTGTTACAGGGTGTCATAGCAATTATGATGAACAGAGCAAAACAAGGTTCAGGTATGTTATATATCTAAACAGAGTGAAATACATATGGTTGCAAAACAGATTCAGACAACTCAGCAATTAAATATAATGGCAATGAAATATAATGACAATTCTTTGCGAGAAATATACACATAAAATATTTATTTCTCTTCGGTGTTTGAACGACGAAGGCAGTAACAAGTGAAAGACGAAGAAGTTTAAGAGTTCATACAAATTAATACAGTTTACAGCAATATATCAACGAACGTAGTTCAAGGAGTTCATACAAGTGATTATAAGTAATATCACAAAAGAACGACACACTTAACTTAGGTTTGAAGCGTCGTGGTAGGGCATCGAAAGTCTGTTGATAGCAGCAGCATGAATCTCCCGTAGCGGGTGAAGGAGGAAGACTGCCTGATTTTCATTTCTTCCCCTTTTTATGTTTTTGGAGTGGCTCGACGAGCAGTCCCTTTTTGTCCCGTGGGAGATTTTGCGATTGGCCACTAAATTGATTCAGCGGTCACACTTCAGTGATCAAGTAGACGGAAGTGATGCGTGGAGCCACTTGCGTGGTGGTGTGTTTTGTCATTTCAAGACTGGAACTCCTGAAGATCACTTCCGTTTATCAAAGCAGGGTACGATCTTACTTTTTGTTAGAGAACGTAACAGATATTTTGTCTCCCAAAAGATCAGAATGAGTGAGAACAGTAGTAACAGTAATACCAAGAGACAACAGTCACTGACCAGACAAATACTGTTGTTTTGGTTGAGATGCATAATCTAAAAATCAACGATCAATATTCAATTTGCCATTAAATTTCTTATCAAGAATATCACTAAAATCAAGAATAATGAAAAAAAAAAACTGACTTCAGTGTCACCAATGCAAAATGAGGAGTTAAATGACCAGCACTACAAGATTTGAAGTTGCAAAACCTTTAGCATGAAAGCTTATAAATATGATAAAACACATTGCAGAATAAATCCTTTGAATATTAACAAAATTATTGTTTGAGTCTCTTGATATTTTTACCTAAATCATTTTTATATTTGTTTCATAAGTATTTTGGAATGTGTTGAAATGATTTGTTTCATGAGTAGTTTTGAAGGAGTTGAAATTATTATTTATGTGACAAAATTTATTACAAGCTACAAAAGACAAGGAATTGCAGAGAACTATGTCCTGAAGGATGATGATATATAGAAGAAAATTAATTAATTGCAAAAATATCTTGTTTTATTTTTTTCCAAGTACAGTAAACATATTGCTCGTCTTGTTTTCACCGAGTCTGAGAGATTGAACTCACAATTATTATGATGTCAAATTCGTGAATACTTCAATCCTTTAGGCTACTGTTCACTGGAAACAGAGTAAAGCAATAACTGTTCTACATGTGCACAACATAAGCACAGATGGACCAATTGGCTGTTCGAGGCATATCCCATGAGACATTAATTTGTACCTGCTGGCTATAGACTATATCTGGTAGCCATTAAAACATGCTGACGTATCAACTCTCACCCACATTCCCAATCGAGCAGGGAATATTAATAACAACTAAAAATAGAATGATTAGATGATACATAAAATGTGATTAGTATTTTATCCATGATCTTGTCCAGTTTAGAACAAGATATTTTCTGTGCCAACTTAAGCAATTATAATCTTTCATTGGCAAAGAATGGGTCTTAAATACCATCAAATATGACAGAATTTGAAAGATTAGGGATACAGTTAGTGTATCATAAGCCCCATCAACCTGGACTCAAACATTGACCTTTAATACTTCTTCTTCATCTATGTGCCCTGTCCTTTCAGGACGTAGGCAATTATGACTTTTCATGTCTTCCTATCCCTGGTGGCTCTGAGCACGTCTTCTCCTGTTACACCATGCAATCCCCATTCTGTCATCCGTCTGATCAGGTCCTTCAAATATGATATCAGCTGCCTTCCTCTGTCTCTTTTCCCCTCTATCTGGCCTGCCACTATCAGGTTCTCCAAGCCCTCTTTCTTCATTGCATGTCCCAGGAACTTCAGTTGTCTCTTCCTGATGCTCACTATTAATTTTCTTTTCATTGCCATTCTTTCCACTACCTCATTATTGCTCACATGCTTGGTCAATGATATCCGCAGCATCCCTTTGTAGAAACAGATTTCTGCTGCTTCAATTTTTTCCTTCATCTTTGATGATATTGTCCAACATTCACTGCCATATTGAAGAACTGACATCACAAAGCCATCTAGTACTCTTTTCTTTGTTTATAGTGAAAGTTTCCTGTGTCTCAGTATTTTACTCAGCTTCTGGAATGCGTCCTTCACCATGCCAATTTGCCTTTGGACCTCTGTGTTGCACTTTCCATCTCCTGTTAGAACGCTACCTAGGTATTTAAATTTTTGTACTTGCCTGATTCTAGTATCCCCCAACTGTATTTGGCATTAAACAACTATCTCAACAATGAGGCAAGCAACACTACTGTATTTTAGCTTCAGTTTTTATTTTGCTTATTATAAAAAATACATTGTTTCCAAAAGAACATAGTGTGTTTTGACAGTAAAAACTTCCTATGTATATCCTTTCTATTGTGTTAATTTCTCACACCAAAGGTTCTTTTTTGTATTTACTACAAATTTATGAAATTCTAATAGTGATGTCAAGACATAGAATGGAGTACAGGAAACTACACAAAGAAATAAGGAGAAAATGAAGGCAGGCTAATAAGGAATGGCAATGTGCAGAAGTAGAGAGACTGAGCAGGCACAATAAAGCAGACATGCATAAAGAAATAAAAGAACTGACAGGACAAAAAAGGAAAAAACTTGAAGCAACTGAAATGTGGTTCTACAGAAGGATGCTGCGAATATCATAGATTGAGCATGTGAGCAATGATGATGTTTTGGAAAGGATAGCAACAAAAAACAAATTAATACTGAGCATCAGAAAGAGATAACTGAAGTTTCTGGGACATGCAATGAGGAAGGAGGGCTTGGAGAACTTGATACAAAAAGACCAGATAGAGGGAAAAAGAGACAGAGGAAGGCAGCGGATAACATATTTGAAGGGCCTGATCAGGTGAATGACGGAACGGGGGTTGCATGGTGTAACAGGAGAAAGCGTGTTAAGAGCCACCAGGGATAGGGAGATGTGAAAAGCCATGATCGCCTATGTCCTGAAAGAACAGGGCACATATAAGAAGAAGAAGAGTGGGAGGGGCTTCTAAAGGGTGAGGTAGAGAGGATGGAGATTTTTGAAATAGTTATTACTCAGCCCCAGTGGGACATATGTCTGACTGGTAACATTCAGTCCGTGGTTTCTTAGCAATTTTTTTTCTTTTTAGTTGAAGCTATAGTGCAGTGGATGATAGAGCACCACATATTCACTTATGACAGTTTTGTGAAGAATAATGAGGCTGTCACAGCAGTTCAGCATGAGTTTCATCATGAATTCAGCATTCACCAAAATCAGGCTATTCCCACTTGTAACACAATTTTACGTTGTGTTCATGTACTTCATATGCGAACTACACTAATGAATAGCAAACCAGTGGGAGCCCCACAAATGGTATGTACCCCAGAATATGTGGAACGTGTCTGTGCTTTGCTGTGCAGTCTAAATTGCTCTGCTCAAAGGCATGCAATTGAACTTGGCATTGATAATTGTCCAGTAAGACATGTTTTGCTTGAAGATCTACATTTCCAACCTTACAAATTGCTCATTAGACAACAGTTGAGACAAAGGTACTTTTCACAGCAGCTTAACTTTGCATGTCAGTTGAAGAAATTTCTGAGGCAAATAACAATTTCATGTTGCTAATGAGTGATAAAGCTCATTTTCTTCTCAATGGTAATAATGAATACACAGAATTGTCATTATTGGGCTCTTGAAAATTCAACAGAACTGCATAAAAGACGACTGCACAGACCAAAAGTGGCAGTTTGGTTTGCTGTTAGAAAAGCTGGCATCATTGGTCCTTACTTTTTTGAAGACCATAGTGGAAATGCTGTTACTGTGAACACCAAGTATTACATCAAGATGATAAACAACTTCTTTGTGCCTGAATTACAATAAAAACATATGACATATACAGCCAGAGCATCAATGGATGTTCTTTGCTCTCTCTTCGGTGATCACCTCATTTCCAGGTTTACTAACACTCCTTGGTTTATTCGGCCCCCTGATTTGTCAATATATGCTTATTTCTTGTGAGGAAACCCCAAGACATGTGTGGATGAGTATAAGCCCATAAATTGGACGATTTGAAGAAACCTACTTATGTAGAAGTCACTCACATCAACAGAGCAATGCTAGAATGAGAGGAGGCCCACTTCCAAGAATGCCAAGAATTCTTCCAAGAATCAATCAAAACAGACATGAGGGATGTTGTTTTCCACACTTGATTTTATTAAATGCTAATTCAATACAAACACATTAATGTCAATAAATTTTTGTTGAAGCTAAAATTAATGATTTTGTAAATTTTTCAAAAACGTCCATCCTCTCTACTTCACCCTGTACAATATAGGCCAAAAACTTTGGGGCTACTCCAAAGTTTTTGGGGTTATAGTGGATCAGACATCTAGATTTCAAAGAACTGGCTAAAAATTAAAGGTTGTGTGTTTTTTTCAAAATTTTTTGACTAACTCACTTTTAACCAGAGGAACTTTCTTTTCCTGAAGGGTTCTATTATATAAATATAAAAATCTATTATTGCATGAATTTTTTTCAAATGTTTGCTCTTTTTGCTTAATCTACTCTGCTGGTTAATGATTAATGATAACCTTAAGGATAGCAGATTTTAAATATTAGATAGACTCTTCTAAATATTGGATGCTATAAAGGGAAATGGTTTCAATATCCTAGCTTAACAGGAGTTAATCTAAGAAAGGTATGAAACTTACTAATTATTATATCCAGAGAGTTCCTTCTAACTCTTGGCCTATAGTGTATGCCATCAAAAAAAAAAAAAAAAAAAAGAAGGGAGCCTCCTGTATCACAAAAAAACCCCAAAAAACAAAATGAGGCTCATAAATCATAAAAAAGTGGATCTCATAAAGTCACCTAAAAAAGTGAGGTTCATATGTCATCAAAAAAGTGGGACTCATATGTCATCAAAAAAGTAGTACTCATATGTCATCAAAAAAGTAGTACTCATATGTCATCAAAAAAGTGGGACTCATATGTCATCAAAAAAGTGGGACTCATATGTCATCAAAAAGTGGGACTCATATGTCATCAAAAAAGTGGGACTCATATGTCAAAAAAAAAAAAAGAAGAAATCGGGTCTCATTTGTCAAAAGAAAAAGTGGGTCTCATATGTAAAAAAAAAAAAGTGGATTTTATATGTCAACAAAAAAGTGGGTTTCAAATGTGGTCAAATTAGTGGGTATTATCTGCCAACGAAAATCTGGGTCTCATATGTCATAAAAAACATGTGAGGCTCATATGTCATCAAATAAAAGTGGATCTCATATGTCATCAAAAATAAGTGGATGTCATATGTCATAAAAAGTTGGTCACAGATTACATGGAAAAGTGTGTTTCATCTGCCAACAAGAAAGTGAGACTCATATGTCATCAAAAAATATGTGATCAAATTAGTGGGTATTTTATGCCAACAAAAATCTGGGTTTCATCTGTCATCAAAAAATGGGTCTTATATGCCATTAAATATGATATTTTGTTTTGAATTTATTTTCTTTGGAAAATCTAATGCTTTCTCTTTTTATTTAACTGATAAAATAAACAAAAATGATACATAAAACTTCTCATTATCCTGAGTCAAGAAATATTAAGCTTTTAACAATGGAACATCAATAAGTCTATAGCCCAATAATAAAGAAAACAAATATTTTACACAACAAATATTTATTTTCCAATGCAATCTCCTTCTTTGCTAATAAACCTGATTTACAGATGAACATAAAGCCATATAGATTATACAGAAAAACTTCAGATCAAAATTAAGGTAATAATAGCTACCAGACTTTTGATTCACCCCCCATACAAGAGAGTGGTGAAAGGTTTTTGGCATGACCAAGAAGAAATTCAAAAAAATGTTATAAACCTCCCCCACCACCACCAGCATGCAACAGAAGTTTGTCAAAAAAATAATTCTCTAAGTATAAATACACGAAAATAATATAATACAAAGAAGAATCTGCAATGGTCCTGACCTGGTACCTCAGCCCCCGGTGACTTTCCCACCACTGTAATGTAGATTCCTTATCTCTCTTTTATAAATATTTTTATGGTAATTGTTCTGATGAGCTTTTCACTTTGGTACCTAGAATTTATAAATTTAATGGAAATACCATAATTGGAGTAGATAAACTAAACTATCGCCTGGTTCGCACTCCACCCACGTCTATTGATCAGGTGAAGAGGCTCATCCCTTGTTCCCTGCTTAGGATGTGGTCTCCGGTTTTCTCTTTTCCAATCTTTTCACTCTTACGTAGCCCCCTGCACATCAGTGGCGTTATCGCCTTGCTTGGAGTGATATGATTAAAAAAAAAAAAAATACCATACTGGTGGCAAGCTTTCATTATTTTACATTTGAAATAGTAAGATATAACCGTAAGTTCTATGCTAATAGTTTCTTCTTTCACATATGGAAATCTCATCCAGTTTCTTGCTTCATAGTTAACTTTGATCTTCAAAAATTTAAATGCTATGTCAACTGTTATCTTGTCTCTTTAATTCCTGTTTTTTATTATTCTCTCTCTGTAATAATGTTTTCTGTTTCTCATATTCTCTCACACTCAGTAACCCCTTGTATCTTAGTGGGTTAGTTGCCTAGCTTGGGGTGAAATGATTAAAAAAATGTACTGAGAAATCCTTTCTTTGAGAAAATATGATGCCCTGGGAAATTACTGACAGAAGATGACTATATATCAGACCTCCCCTATTATTACTCATCCCTTGTGTAGATGACTCCAGGTTCCCATATCCTCCCCTTGTTTCTATCTTTTGATGCTCTGCTTGGAGAATGGATTATAGAAGAGAACAAGATTGAGGCTCCACCCAAATACAGTTTATTACATAATTAAGTTATACTGTCAGACAGACTTGAATAGATTACCCACACAGGGCAAATAACAGAGGTCTAATCCCACCCCACCATTTGGAATGGGAGGCCAGTCAGTTTAGCACAAAGAGCTTAAGATTTTATGATTCAACATTTTAGAGTGTTTTAATAGTTTAGAGTAACAGTTGTTTATTCTGGCATAAAAGTGTTACATTGTTTATATTTTTATTATTATTATTTTTAAAATGTGATAATATCTTTCTTATTATTGATTTTAGTCATTATTATAGATTTGGAGATGTTGAATTTTTACTATGATTTTATTACTAATTTTATTCCATCAGATTATTGTTACTTTTTAAATGGATAATTTTTCACTATCATTATTCTTTTACTTATTTTATTCTATCAGATTATTGTTACTTTTTAAATGGATAATTTTTCACTATCATTATTCTTTTACTTATTTTATTCCATCAGATTATTGTTACTTTTTAAATGGATAATTTTTCACTATCATTATTCTTTTACTTATTTTATTCTATCAGATTATTGTTACTTTTTAAATGGATAATTTTTCACTATCATTATTCTTTTACTAATTTTATTCCATCAGATTATTGTTACTTTTTAAATGGATAATTTTTCACTATCATTGTTCTTTTACTTATTTTATTCTATCAGATTATTGTTACTTTTTAAATGGATAATTTTTCACTATCATTATTCTTTTACTTATTTTATTCCATCAGATTATTGTTACTTTTTAAATGGATAATTTTTCACTATCATTATTCTTTTACTTATTTTATTCCATCGGATTATTGTTACTTTTTAAATGGATAATTTTTCACTATCATTATTCTTTTACTTATTTTATTCTATCAGATTATTGTTACTTTTTAAATGGATAATTTTTCACTATCATTATTCTTTTACTTATTTTATTCCATCAGATTATTGTTACTTTTTAAATGGATAATTTTTCACTATCATTATTCTTTTACTTATTTTATTCTATCAGATTATTGTTACTTTTTAAATGGATAATTTTTCACTATCATTATTCTTTTACTTATTTTATTCCATCAGATTATTGATGCTTTTTAAAGCATTTTCATTATTATTATTTTATTATCAGTTATATTCCATCAAATTATTGTTGCATTTTAAAGGCAGCATCTTCACTATTATTATTTTAATACTAATTTTATTCCCTAAGTGTTGCTTTTTAAGAGTAGCATTTTCACTAGTATTATTTTATTACTAGTTTTATTCCAAGAACTGTTAATTTAAAGAACAAACTTCCATATGGATTTTAGCCTCTTCAACAAATCAGCAGTCAGTAATTATCTTCACAAAATAATCCTTCTCTTCCTCTTTAAATTTATATCACATGCCTCATTCAGTAACCCTTTACATGAAGTGGTTCTTGGGCCTTGTATTGAGTGAACATTATTAAAAAAATGTTTTATATTGAACATTGATAATAATGCATTGTCAATAACAAATCAATGCAAATGTAACATCATTTGGCATTATTATTTGTACAATATATATGGATGGGTAATAATTTTACTTAGGAAAACAGATGCAAATGTGTTTGTCTATACTTTTGAGATGAGGTTGTGTTTACACTATTTATATTGTTTGGACTACTGACTTCATCTTTATTGCCATTATTACGACGTTACTGCCATTGTATGCTCTGGCCTTCTTCAGGTGCTAGGAATTCAAAACCAGTGATCATCATAAAGAGTTCAGTTTAAAATTCCTAGCACCTGAAGAAGGCCGGAATGTACAATGACTGAAACATCATAATAATGGCAATAAAGATGAAAACACTAGTCTGAACAATATAGTGTAATTGAAAATTTTTTTACAATTTTTTTTTGTTTTATAATTATGTTCACCCTGCACAAGGCCTCAAGGGTCAAACAAGAGAAAAAGTTAAAGAGTATGGCTCAGTTTATGCAGATATGTAGGGAAGATAATGTTTTACCCTAGACTCGAACAGGTTAAAATTGTAGTGATCAAGGAAGTATTTTCTTGAGAGTTGAACCCCACGAAGTGATATTTCATCAAAAGAAGCTGCTCAAGTAAAATTTACATCTCACCAACAAAATATGAACTTAATAAAGGTGGTTCTCTATAATGTGTGTGGTATGGTGGAACTAAGGAATATAGTTTACCTGAAAACTTTCCATAGAAATAGTTTGAAAACTCTTTGTAAAGAAGGATTGTCAGCAGTAAGTATATAGGGGCTGCTTATCCTTTTTCTGTTAGTAGTGGGAGTCATTTCTAGTGAAACGTAGTAGTATATTGTTGAAGATTAACGGAATTTGGCCTTGTTGTAGATAGCCCACTATAAGTCATAAAACGATTACAAATCAAGAAAGGCAATTTGAGGATAAAAATTAACATTTTATATATACACATATCAATTAATGTTTTACAATTGAAGTAATACATGAAGTGTAGGTCCAATGGAGGTTAAAATGTTCATGGCAATAAAATGTTGAAAGAGAATTAATGCTTAGGAATTTGGGAGTGTGTAAGTAAGGAATGTCTTTGATGTATTTGCTCCTTAGGTCAGTAAGTAGTTTTTGAGTCAGGGAAGAAGGAAAGAGGTAAGGGAGGCGAGCGTAGTAAGCCACTTGACTTTGGTCAAGAGAGATACTAATTACTCTCTTCTCCTCAAGTGGTCTGCCTGTCAATGATTTCTGTATCTGCTTTTTATCTTCTTTTTGGATCACAGCAGCTCATTTGGGATTTCACACTTGTATTTAGTTCTGGGCTTCCCATTGGCTGATAAATAAAATTCCTGTAGGCTCGAACTGGAATTTTAATATTTAATTAATTTTTATTTTTCAACCAGAACATCTGGGAGAGGCCAGCTGCGCACAGACGACTTTTCGTCATTTGCTTTTTTGTCGTGAGAGTGCAAACATCCGGTCCATCGCTTTTGTTTGGTCAGTATCACCACAAGTAACTAATAAAAATCATAATTAACAATATAGGACTATTATGTACATCATGTAAAGTTATTAAAAATTATTTACTCAAGTAAAAAAAATAAATTACTGTGGAAAAGAATTACTGCATATATATAGGGTGTGATGGATAAATTGTCATCTAAACTATAGAAAATTAAGGTAACACTCACATCTCATTTCATCAGATATATTTACCAAAATTACACAAAAATATATTGAAATACTAAAGAGTAAATTTATTCAATAATATTGCCATTAGGTTCAACCACAGTCTTTATTTCATCTTTGGTGTTACAAGGAGTTTTCTTGGTCTCCCACTCAACTGTGCTCCACACATAATAATCAAACAAGTCTGGGGAGTTACGTGGCCTGATGTAATGGGTGATGTGGTCACAGAAATTATCTCATGGCCATGATTGGGTTCTTCTGCTTGTGTGGAATGGTGCAGAGTCCTATTGCCAGACATAGGGTCTTCTAGCAGCCACACTCTTGACCCAGGGCAGCATTACCTCTTGAAGGCACTTGATATAGGCCTCCATGTTGAGTCTGAGGCACTGTGGGAAGATGAATGGAAGTAAACTATCACTGTCACTAGTGAGCACTTTAAACACCTTCATCATTACCATTAGACTCATCCAACTCCTTCTGAATCCTCTGCGCTGTCCTCCGATTGACACTCAAACACTTTGAAATGTTTATATTCGAGCTTCAGCATGAATGTTAAGCAGTACAGCTTGCCTTTTCCAAATTTCTATTGAAGTGAACTGCGTCATCCCTTTTGCTTACAGACCCATCTGACCCTACTATATTCCGCAGTTACAAAATTAGAAATTGTTATAATGGAACATCCTATTACCTCCGACAGATGATTCACTGAAGAGATTAAGAAATTTCTAAGTAAGGAAGTACAAAACAATTCGACTTCTGCTCTCAGTCTGTCTTAAATTACCATTTTATGAACTGTTACTTTTACTTTTCCGTACAATAAACTCTGTTATTTGTTTACCCCTTACATGTTGTCTAAATCTTTCCACTTGGAATTTAGCTTGTTGTTTATATCGTTCCCATGATATAATAGAAATAAACAATACATATTTGTGAAAATAAAAATATATCGTGACAATTTATGTTTCATACACTCTATTATGGATGTGTGGCTTAGTGGTTAGAACACTCAGTTTTTAATAAATGAAACCTGAGTTTAAATCTTACCATGGTTGATTAGTCACAGAGGTAACTTTCTAATGTGATTGAACTGGGTGATGAACCCAATGTGTGGCCTCTTTGGAAAGAGCCTGAAAACTTGATCCAACTCTTCTGAGTGAAATTAGGTAGACAAAACTGTTCAAAAACTGTTGATGGTTGTGTTCACATGTAAATCAGTGAGCGTTTGGATATACTAAGGTCCACTCAGCATAATTGTAGTATAAATTACAGAGTAGGTGTTTGTAATAGAGTTTGATTGATAAAATAAACTTATTGTATATAACTGCTTAATTTTGCAAGAAAATATATATATATATTCATATAGATAGGTGTGAGTTTGTAACCCTGGGTTTCACGCTCTTGTGATTGTCAGACAAACTGATTAATTTTTAAAAAATTGGCTGTATGTAGGACTGTGTATATTGGTGAATTTTTGTGGAAGTGGGAGGAAAATTTGTCGTCATGACAGACATAGACATATATACACATTTGTACACTCATTAACGTGTGCAAAGAATCACGCACACATGTCCGCCCACCGGGGCTCACACAAACATATATGCGAACTGTACAGGGCTCGGCACATATATGTCTACATGTGTACCATTGCACACATACATACGTATTCGGTTGGTGTATTCGAATAGTGTAGCAATGTCAACGCGGTCAGTTGTCAATTTCTTGTACACTTTTCACATATAAAATTCATAAATGTTTCCTTGTCTGTCATATTCAGTGAAACATGTTTGAAAGTGAGGATTCTGCTCAAATAGAAATTAAATATTTTTCTATATTTCTGAAGGCTTACTCTAGATAGACTAAACTATCACCCAGTTCACACTCCACCCTTGTCTATTGAACAGGTGAAGAGGCTCATCCCTTGTTCCCTGTTTAGGATGTGGTTTCTGGCTTTCTCTTTTCCAATCTTTTTACTCTTAAGTAGCTCCCTGTGCATCAGTGGCATTACCGCCTTGCTTGAGGTGATATGATTAAAAAAAAATAAAGAAAAAAGGTATTGTATTTATTTATATTGTTTGGACTGTTATCCTTGTCTTTGTTGCCATATTCATAATGTTTTGGTTATTGTATGTTCTGGCGTTCTTCAGGTAACTGGAATTTCAAACTGAACCCTTTATTTCATTCACTGGGTAAATTATTCTAATTCAATAAACCATGCCTCTTCCAGATTTTTCAGTATCAGTTATCTTTCTTTAACTCAACTCTTGGTTAGGAGGTTGAATCCAATGATTTGAGTTCTGAGTTCAATACCTGGCTACAGCATAGGTGAACAAAAACTTCAATATATATACTATAGAAATATAAATTCAGGAAGAAATAGTTTGCCAGTTAGTGAATTTATGCAATAATTATTGATAGAATATGGCTATTTTATATATCATGAAAATATATTGGTATTAGTTTGACTACAGAAAAACATATTGGTATTGGTTTAACTACTGGAAAAATATTGGAATTGGTTTTTACTATAGAAATACATATCGGAATTGATTTTGCCATAGAAAACTGTAGTATCCCATGCAAATTAGCCTGGCACTATTTAAGTAGTAAGTATCTGACAGGTTGGTCAGCAATCCATTGCATCACACTTGACAGGGAGAGCTATGTCAAGCCTATTGCTACATGCAGAAATACATCATGACTATTGCTACACACAGAGATATACGAGACTCAACAATAACATTGGAAAAATATTGGAATTGGTTTTATTATAGGAAAATATATTGGCATTGGTTTTACCACAGAAAAAAAACATATTGGTATTGGTTTAACTATAGGAAAATATTGGAAAAAATATTGGAATTGGTTTTACTCTAGAAATACATATTGGTCTTGGTTTTAGAAATATTGAAATTAATTTTACTACAAAAAACTGTAGAATCGCATGCAAATTAGCCTGGCACTATTTAAGTAGTAAGCAGCTGACAGGCTGGTCAGCAACTCATTGTATCACACTTGACAAGGAGAGCTATGTCACGTATATTGCTGCACACAGAGATACATCATGACTATTGCTATACACAGAGATATACGAGACTCAACAAAAATATTGGAATTGGTTTTGCTATAAGAAAACCTATTGGTATTGGTTTTATAACAGGAAAACATATTGGAATTGGTTTTACAATAAGAAAACATATTGGAATTGGTTTTACAATAAGAGAACATATTGGAATTGGTTTTATAACAGGAAAACATATTGGAATTGGTTTAACAATAAGAAAACATAGTGGAATTGGTTTTACAATAAGAAAACATATTGATAATTCCCTTCCACATACTTGCTTCCCTGACAGCTACAATCTCCAGGAGTTTAAATGTAAGGTCAATAGACACCTCCTAACACACTAACTCGCATCCATTCTCTCAAACACTCTTCTCATCTACCCAACCCTCATCCTCAGTATCCCTACTCGTCTATCACCCTCCTTCTGACATTTCCTATATCTAACCACTCTTTCTCATCACTTTCCCCTATGTAACCCCCTGCGCAATAGTGGCAGTGGAATGCCTTGCTTGGAATGAAATGATTAAAAAAAAATAAAATAAAATATTGGTTTTAAAATAGAATCTATTTTACTGGAAAAATGCATTAAAAATCATAGAAATTAATTAACATCAATCAGAAATTAATGTAAGAATTATTGATAAAATAGAGCAATTGTACATAACTTAAATTTTACAAGAGGGCATTTTGTTATAATTTATGTATGTATTATTCTTTCTGTTTAGAATGGAATTCTAGGTCAGTCAGTTAGTTAAGTGCCATACGTGATACACGCTTGGGCGATCATGTCTCAAAAGAGACATGACTGACTGGGCAGATTATCCCGCAGTAGGTTGCCATTGCTTTCTGCGGTAGACTGGTTGCCAACCAAGGCTATAGAACCCAATCTGTCCTGCTATTTAACCCATAACTAGAAGGAAGAGATGGATTAATACCTTTCCCAAGGTTATTTGCGCGTAAGTGAATACAATGGATTCAACTGGAATTCGAACTCGGCTCACCGGTTTCTCGTTCTGAGCCGATATCCACTGCACCACAACGCGTAAAGAATAGATAATTATCCAATTTTCTTTCCTGTAAAAAACAAAAAAAATGTATGGATACATTTAAATTTATTCAAAAAGAATCCTGTCTCAGTAGGAGATGCAATAGCTTATAATTTATCATTGATGGTGAACTGAAAGACTCAGTTTGTATTTTCTGAAACAAAGTGAATTTTTTCCTGATTGCGATTTCTATCAAGATTTGAATTACACAAGTGTACTTATTTTTAGCTTACTCATAAAATATGTAGGCTTTACAGGAACACCCCTTTTTCTGCTGGTATAGCTTAAATATTTATTATCTGTCTCAGCCAGTTAACTTTTCACTCCTTTTATTTTTATTATTATTATAATCTATATACATTTAACATTTCTTCTATCCCCTACACTGATTAAACAAGTCCCAGACAATTTGCAGGCAAATATATCAGCTGAAAACACAAACACTAACAACCAGAAAAAAAAATTCTGATTTATTCAAGAAAGTTAGTCATTATCTCTTATTTCTTCTTTTTTTTTTTTAGGTTACTGTGAATTGCTAATTCACAAAATTTATTGTTAAATATAGCAGTTTTCTTTGGTAGAATTATCAAAAGTTATGCTTTTTCTGAGATATAGCAATCAAAACAATATTTTACTTTAATAAAGAGCTGAAGACACTTTGTAGCAAAGTGTACTGTTACTAACTCAAGGAAGGTAGTAGACACTCAACTGCTTCATGTGTAATAGCTGTAGCTATTGATAAACTTGATAATTTCCTATGTACTGTAGAGGTTTTATCTCCTTATTTTCCCTGGTACTCCTTTGAGGAGATTTTGTCTTTTGTCTTCCTCCCTCTTCCTAAGCGATTGTCTAAATATTGGAGATCTTGATCTTTTTTCTTTTTACATAGAAGTGTTAATCTTCAGAGTCTATATTGCTCTGTCATGCTTGTCCCACATTGATATGACACTTTCACTACTCTCAGGTTTTACTGTACATTTTATCATTGCTATCATATTGCAATCTAACTTGTTCTGTGGTGATACCGAGCAAAAGCGATGGACTGGATGTTTGTGCTTTCAAGAACTAAAAAGCAAATGACCAAAAGTCGTCGCTACGCCACCGGCTCCGTGCAGATGTTCCGGTTGGAAACTAAAAATTAATTACATATAAAATTTTCATTTCGCAAGCCTATGTGAATTATATTTATCAGCCAATGGGAAGTCCAGAACCAAATACAAGTGTGAAATCTCAAATGAGCTGCTGTGATAAGAAGATATAAAAAGCGGATACAGAAAACATCGACAGGCAGACCGACTCAAGGAGAAGAGAGTAATTAGTATCTCCCCTTGACCTAAGTCAAGCGGGTTACTATGCTCACCTCCCTTACCTCTTTCCTTCTTCCCTGACTCAAAAACTACTTACTGACTTAAGGAGCAAATACATCAAAGACATTACTTTCTTACACACTCCCAAATTCCTAAGCATTAATTCTCTTTCAACATTTTATTGCCATGAACATTTTAACCTCCATTGGACCTATACTTCATGTATTACTTCAATTGTAAAACATTAATTGATATGTGTTATATATAAAATGTTATCTTTCAACTCAATTTGCTTTTCTTGGTTTATAACCTTTCTTTATGACTTATAATGGGCTATCTACAGCAAGGCCAAATTCCGTTAACCTGCAACAGTATACAACTACCCTTCACTACTAACAGAAAAGAATAGATAAGCAACCCACTATTGTTCTTCATGTGCTAATATCCCATTTCCATTTTTTTTGTATTATCATAATGTTCTGTCCATTTTGCATTATGAATTTTACCTTTTATAGATTAGATTCACAATTCTTTTTATTCCATAGTTTTTCATTAATGGCATAAGACGTGGCCATTGGAGCTCTAATTTGTTTACCCATGAGGGCGGACAAGCTTTTTGATCTTCCAGCATGTGGTATTGTCCTATAGCTTAGCAACAATCTAGAAAGAAATATTGTATTTTTTCTTTCTGTTGTAGACATCTTTTCAGTCTATTTTTTATAGTTTTCTGCTAAACGATTTGATTGTGGATGGTACAGGGGGTCTTTATATAGTTTGTATCCAATTTTGTTCAACTATTGGCACAGTTGCCCGTCACAGAATTCTGGGTTGTTGTAGGATACTAGCATTTCAAAATTCCATTTCTTGAAAAAAATTATCTTTAATGCTTGTTTCAAGGTTGAAATTCTTTTGTTAGAGATTTGTATTATTTCTGGTCGGCCTGAATCAACATCTACCAGTATTAATAATCATCCCACTTCATTAAAACAAGCAAGGTCCATGTGTAATCTATGCCAAAGATGTGTCTCTGTAGGCCATGTATATGTTTTAGTCTGAATTTTCTTCTTTCAATGCACATTTTACACATTTTTATGGATTCTTCTACATCTGTAGAATAGCCTGGCCACCATGCCTCTAGACTTAACCTCCTTTGTGTGAATGCTATTCAGCAATGAATATCATCATGTATACTTACTGTAATTTTGTTCCCTTGCCTTGCTGACATCATTACATCTTCATTACAAATCACACCCTTTTCTACAGTTAATTTAAAACACCTTTTTGCCTGTGAACAATTATTCCACTTATTATTTGTTATCCTGAACAATATGCTGTTCAAGACGAGATCTTGCTTTGTATTGTCAGCTAATTTGTCTATCAACAAAATAAGAGTTTTGATCCAGTGTAAGAAAGTATCTTCAAATTTTTTTCCCCTCTTTCTCACTTTCAAGTAATGAAACTCAATCTTGATAAACAAGGCTTACAGGCACATCATGTCGAAACACTGGTTCCTGTATGATCACTGAAGTTACGTAACATCAAGCCTGGTCAGTAGCTAGATGGGTGACCACTTGGGATAAACAGGTGCCATAAACTTGCATGGTAATCAGAAAGGCCAGATTCAATTCCAGTTGGGTTTGCTATATTCATTTACACACAAATACTCTTGTGAAAGGTATGAATTCACCTTTTCTCTCCCCAATAATGGGTTAATTAGCAAAAACTTGTATCACTAAATCATTATCTCAAAAGATTTTTTCCAATCTAAAAATATTTTCTGGCTTTAAATAACCAGCAAAGGGTTGATAAGCTGTAAAAGAAATCCATCAAAAACTAAAGAATGCTAATCTACATGAATTATCAAACAAAATTTTTCAGATAAGGTTTTTAGTCACTTTCCAATTGTGCTACACCCTGAGATCATCTTCCCAGGCTCAAATTATCAAGACCACATCTTTAACAAAAAGACAATGCTGAAACCCAAGCCTGGAAATTATGATTGGAGGAGTAACATTCCAGCCACTTGGTCTCACAACAGAAGTGATTACTGATTCTAATTTGGATAGGAATAACTACAAAAACATCCTCCACCACAAATTTATTGACAAAGTGTACAGATGCATGATGGAATTTTTTCCTATCAAATAAGATAGAACACTTCTGTTTCATCAACCATATTTTTTATCTTTCTTGTTTTGCAGTCAGAAAACAACAATCCATTTTTTGTGTTAAAACCATTCTTACTTTGTGAACTTGTCTTATATATAGGCTGTATCAAAAATTCTTTTAAAAAGATGGAGGGAAAACATATCGCCACAAATCCTTCATTTTAGACTTAAGTTTAAAGTTTATGATAGATGCTGTAAAATATACAATCCAAAAATACTTTTACATACTTTGGGTGTGGGTTCCTGACATCAAAACAAGGTTAAATGTCTATATAAACATATGTCCAAAAGGCCATCATTGTACCTCAATGCAGCAATTCATAAAAGATATTCAAAATGTCCTCCACTTGATTTTAAACATGCATGTGCCAGCCAGATTATTGACTAGTAGACCCTCTCAAATACTCCCACATGGTGTTGCATGATTTGTTTGTTTTAGTGCGAGGAACCTGCCACTAAAAATTGTAAAAATTTTTTTGATATACCCTGTAGAAATGTAGGGGTGGTCCAAAAATAGGTGGACAGTAGGTGGAATAGATTTGTGTATCTGTTATATTATTACAATGTTGTTGATTATAACTTTGGTGTTTGTGCTATATTATTTCAAGTTTTTAATTGTCAATGTAATAATTGTATTAGTAAATATAATTTTCAGAATAAATGTTATCATTTACTTACTGTTCACCTACTTTTGGACCAACCTGTGTGTATATATATATATATATATATATATATATATATATATATGTAGTTTGTTTGCTTAGCATTATCTTTTTTCTATTCTTTTCTTTCTTTTGTTATTGTTTTTTGGAAACTGTCAATTGATTGTTGAGCATTTCTTCCAATTACACTTAACTATGGCCAATTACTCTACAAAAATTGGTGTTAATTTCATTAAGAAGCTTTCCTCAAATTATTCTAGCTATCTTAAAGTCGTCATATCAAATAATAGATATGCCATTAAGTATTGAATATTGTTTATTGAAATATCCCTGTAACTTTTGCATGTGACTTTCTGTTGTATTTGTCAATATATTTCTAAGCTAACATTTCTTTATATCTCCTGATAAATTGTATATAATGCATTCACTATCTTCTACTCAAGTTCCAGGTAAGTTGAAATGAAATTATGACTTAAAAAAAATACTGTGTGTCTAATACTTTTACAGAGGAAGCTGATTACTGTGATCACTTTGGATAATCAGATAACTTCAAGTCAGTTAAATGCCATATGTGATACACACTTGGGTGATTATGTCTTGAAAGAGACATGAGTGACTGGGCAGAAGATTTTTCCACAGTAGGTTGCCATTACTTTCTGTAGTAGACTGGTTGCTATTTTTGCTATTTAACCTATAACTGGAGGGAGAATATATGAATTATATTATTATATTAGTAATTAGTGGGGGGGAGGGTCAGTTTATTACTTCTTAACAATATAAAACAGATCCCCCACTTTAGGCCCAGTAGAAACTTTATTTATGCTTTGGACTATTAAGTCAGTCACTTAAGTGTCATATGTGATATATGTTTGGGTGACCATATGTCAAAAGAGACATGACTGACTGGCCAGAGGATTTTCCTGCAGTAGGTTTCCATTACTTTCTGTGGTAGACTGGTTGCCAACCAAGGCTATAGAACATAATCTGTCCTGTTATTTAACTCATAGCTGGAAGGAAAAAATGGATTAATACCTTTCCAAAGGGTATTGGCGCATAAGTGAATGTAAAAAATTTAACTGGAATTTGAACACGGCTCCGATTTCTTGTTCCAAGCCAGTAGCCACTGCACTACAACTTACAACTTTATGTTATAAAAATACATCTATTCAAAAAAGTTATTGACTCTAATTTATTTTTTAATTCATTTTAATGCATGCGGAAGCAACTGATTTGATAAGAAACCATTGGATAGCATTATCAACAATAAGCATCCTCTCTCTCTCTCTCTCTCTCTCTCTCTCAGTAGCCTCCGCTTTAGTGATTACTCACACAGTAACTTTTTAGGGTTTCAACAATAACAAAATTAATAACAACCATAATAATAATAATAATAACTAAAGTAAACTATTGCTTCATAAAATTTCTTTATCTTCCAATTCTTACAGTGCTATAGATTAGTCAAAAAATGTTAGTATTAATTTTAGGTAATCACCTCTCTAAAATTTGTATTTTATGGGTTAAATAGTCTCTACATCCTAGCTTAGGAGGAATTAATTAAACTAAAGAAGCCATGAAATTTACTAATTTTTAAATCCATTTATCTAAATCAACAACATTCAAAAACAAAATGGCTAAAGAAGTGGCTGAAAGCATTTCGAAAAATTCTTGCACTCCCTTACTCCCTGCAAACATAAAAATGTAAGAATACTGAAAAAAAAAACTAAGTAAAAAAAATTAATTCAATTTTCCTTGTCTGTCATATTCAATGAAATGGGATTAAAAAAAGTTTGTTGACCAAATATACATGCACATTGTTTTTTTTATTTTGTTGACTGCACAGTATAGTAGGTACAGATGGGCACCATCTGTGAGAAAAATGGCCCCATGATGCAATTCAGTCAGCCAGAAATTTAGAAATGGCATGCTATACTGGAAGCTCTAATATAAACATTTCAGAGTGTTTGGGTATCAATCTGAGGAGAGTGCAGAAGATTTGGAAAAAGCTAGATGAGTCTAATGGTGATTAGGAAGGTGTTTGGAGTGATCACTAGTGGTGGCGATTGTATGTCTCCATTCAACTTCACACAGTTCCTCAGACTCAACACAGAGGTCTACATCAAGTGTCTTGAGTAAAGAGGGTGGCTCCTGTAAGAATTTATGTCTGGCAACACGACTGCCACACAAGCAGGAGAACCCAGTCATGGCTGTTAGACAATTTCTGCAACCACATCACCCATTACATCAGGCCACCTAACTCTCCAGACTGCAAACCTCTTGATTATTATGAGTGGGGCACAGGCAAGAAAGAGACCAACAAAACTCCTTGTAACACCAAAGATGAACTGTATGCAAGAAATATGGTAGCATTCACAAACTTAAACAAGAGGACCGTGACCGTGCAGACGAGTTACAGGAGATTTCAAAAATTTCTGGAGACTGTGGCTGATGCCAGTGGCAATTTTACTGAATAAATTTACTCTTTATTATTTGAAAATATTTTTGTGTAATTTTGGTAAAAATATATGTTAAAATGAAATCTTCTAGCCAACATTGTTCCTCAAAAGTTTAAATGCAATATCAATCCTTATCTTCTTCTTAATTCCTAGTCTTTATTATCCTTTCTTCTTCATGTTTTTCTTCTTTGCATATTCTTTCACACTCAGTAATCCCTTGCATCTTAGTGGCTTAATTGCCTTACTTAGGGAGAAATGGTTAAAAAAGGACATTTTTAATGTGTTCTTTAGTTGGCACAAACATAGGGGTAAATTCTAATTTATATTATAAATAATATTTTTATGATCTGAAAAAAAAAGACATAATTTACTTATAGTAGCATTACTAAACAACATAAATTATCAATACGTTAACAAATTTTAGTCAACATTTTCTTCTCAAGAATCAGATTAATCCATTATCATATACTAGCAGTATAGCCCGGTGTTGCTCGGGTGTAATGAAAGCTTTAAAACTAATCCATGGTCCTGGAGCTCAGACTTATTGGACATTGGCACAAAAGACTAAAAAGCAATACTTGTTTCCAGTTAAAGTGAAACCGTAGACTGAAAGAAAAATGAATGGATGTAAGTCAAATTTTTATTTCCTGGTATCGATATCAAATAAGCTTTTTTCATCGAAAACTGAATTTTGAAGGCTAAATAAGTCCTCTGAGTAAATGGTATCATGGCTGAGACTAAGAACTACAATTATACCTACTTAGAGCCAAACCCAAAGCAAAAACTAAAATAAAAGGGCCGAGAAAAATACAGACATACAGGCAGATAAATAGACACACACAAACATCTTGTCTTAAAAAAAAGACAAAAATTGATTTTCTGCACTATTGTAAGAACAGCAACCTTGAAACTTCTGAATATCGTTTCTTATGTCTTTGTCCATGAGTGTATCAAATTTGATTAAAATCGGACCACTCCTTCTATAACCCAATTTTTTTGATTATCGATTTTCGATATTTATTGGCGGTACCTCAACACAAAACCTAGCTAAGAACACTCGCAGATGCTTATAGTACAACTGTATAAATTTTCAAGAAAATCGATTCAGGTGTTTCGGAGTCTATAGGTAACATACATACACACGCACTCGTACACACACAAAGTTCCATTTATAAATAAGTTTAGATTTAGATTAGATACAAAAAAATTTGAAAATTATTATTTCTTCAAGAAATATTTATTTAAAAAAACGACGATTAGAATTTTAATAAAAGTCAAACATATGAAAACAAATTTATACATTTGCTTTATTCTTGAAAATTAACAACAAATATATTTAAACCAATTATTTATGAAATTGAATAAAAAAAAACTTGCAACAAAAATGAGGACAATAGTCTGAATAATGTAAACATTGAAAAATAAACTTGTTTTCATCGTTATTTATAAAATGGTAAATAAAAAATATTTTATGGTAGTTGGTTTACATATTTTGATAATTTTGTAATTCTTTATGAATTTTCGAATAAAAATTTTTTTGAATTTAGTTCTTCATAAAATGGGAAATAAATCTTGATAAAAAGTAACTAATATTGTATTGAGTTGTGATAACGCTTAGTGCCAAGATTGTTTTTTAGTGGTTTACGGTAAAAGCAGGTTTTTTGTCATAAAATGCTTGATATTGGGTTAGAGGGTTAATAGGATGAATGCCGAGAAGATTGTCACTTAACTGAGCTAAGTTATGCTGACTTTGAAGTTTCTTGAGTGCACCATTATGATGTCTTCACTAACCAGGGCTAAATTTTCAATAATTTAACCCTGGCAAGTGAAAAAATCATAACAGTACCCTCACAAAACTTCGAAGTTGGCATGACTCTGCTCAGTTAAAAAAACAACCTTCTTTGCATTTATCCTAAAAAGTAAATAATAAATATTTTATTATATTTGGTTCATATATTTTTATAATCTTGTAAATAAACGTTGCCGAGGGAGTCAAAAATGTATACAGTAAAAACAGTGTCAAGGGAATAACTGTCATTTTGACACTAAAGTTTTTTTTTTGTGGGCACAAAGGTTAAACATTGCCAAAAAATCAAAGTAAAAGGAGAAAGGTCAAGGGAGTTAAAAAAAAAATGAGAAAACAAATAAAAAAAAAAAAAAGATTGAAGTAAAAGAAGAAAATAAAAATGTATGTGGAAAAGGACAAAAAAGTTAGTAAATTTCAAAATCAGCCCTTTATTTAATCTACAGGATAGATTGTTCATATCTATGGATATCTTGTCTAGTTCCAATTTTGGACAGTTCATTTAACCCTTAGCTGGAGAGAGAAGATTGATTAACAAGATTAATACCTTTCCCAAGCATATTTGCACGTAAGTGAACACAACAAATTGAACTGGAATTCAAACTCGGATATAAATACCAGGGGACAAATATTGCTTGCAATGTTTTTGCAATTAGAACATTTGCAGTGTGGAGCGTCATCCAGTTTCAAAAATTTTTTGCTAGAAGTTTTTGTAATGGAAACTGTTATTGCTTGTCCTATTTTCACCAAGTTCAAATATACACTGCCAATCCTAGTGGGTCAATAGTGCAGAGTAATTGGCTAAAATGTAAATTGGTAGAAATGTCCAACAAGCAAAACTGACAAAGTTTGCAAAAAAAAATTAGATTGAGCAAACAATATAAGCAAGGCAAAACAACAGTAATAAGGCAAAAGTTCACTCACTCGTGATTCTGGATCCCGGATCTGGATTTTGAATCCTAGATCCATTTCATCTTTCAGCTTGTGCACCAATAAAATATTAGTGAAGTGGTTTTAACCACATGAAATAATTGCTACTTTTTGTAATTTTCACCCATAGGAAGTGTAAGGAGTAGATTCCACACCAGTTTATGAAGTCAGAGTCGTTTATCTCTAAGAATGATTGCCAACCAAGTCTAGAGAAACCCTGACATTTTACACATAGCTTTTTTTTCATGGCTTTTTTTTTTTCAATTGGTTTTATCCAATGCAAGGCAGTAAAGTTACTAAGACACAAGTGGGTGACTGGGTGTGGAAGAATTAGGAACAGAAACATTAATAATGAGCGGGAAGAGAAAAAAGGAGTTAAATTGAATATAAACTATCTCAGCTGGAATTTGAACTTAACTTCCTATTTCCAGTGACTGCATTACTTGTAACTCAAATAACTGGTGATATACGATTGAAAATTAGATTGCATTTTTATAGAAGGGATGTCAATTAGAAAAAAGAATCTGTTAAATATTCAAAATATTCAAAGATAAATTAATTGCCACATCTATCAACTACAAAATTTGTTAGGAAGAAATTGTGGAGAGACATGACCACCTACATCCTAGGAGACATGGCACAAAAATTAATATTGATATAAGAATTAACAACAAATTTGAATGGCTCACACGTAGAGATGATTAATTTTTTTCCAATAGTAAAAATTTGTATCAGTGAAAAGTAATGCTTGTTTTTTTCTTTTTTAAAAAAAATAACAAGGCTCAAGAGTCACTCGAGGTAGGGGGGTCACATATTAAGAGGTATAGTTTATGAGGATAAGCAGGGAAGATAAGTGAGGCTCAAGAGGTTTTAAAGGTGAAGGAAGTGAACTCTTTTTGACAGTATTTACACTACATTGTTCAGACTGTTGTCCTCATCTTTGTTGCCATATTCACCTTCAATATTTGTCTATATTTCTGAGTTTAAGTTTTGTTCAATGGCATATCAACACCTCTGTGGGTTATTTAATACCAAAAAGATAGGGTTTTAATGGATTTTTTTTAATGTTCAGATATATTGAGAAATTTAATTTAGTCAGATTTTGATGAAATTTTTTTTTTGTTTTAGAAAACTGAAAATGTCTTCTAGTTTTGTATTCAAAAATGTATTGCTAGTAATAATTTATTTTTTCTATAAAAGTCAATTTTTATACTTTCATAATGTTTTCACCCCAGTTTCATCATCATCATCATTTATCCATCACACCCAATGGTGCATAGGGCAGCAACTTTTTTGTTGCTGTTTCTGTAACAAATTATTTTTTGCGGGGCAGGGTTGTTAGCCTTGCACCCAACCCCCAAACCTGAAGGAGTGGTGGACCATTTTTGGTCCTTATGTTTACAGCACCTGGTATTCCCAAATGGTCACCCATTTAAGTACTGATCAGGCTCAATGTTGCTTAACTTCAGTGATCGGATAGGAACCGATGCATTCAACATGATATAGCCATAGACATTCACCACAGTTTGGGGCAGGTTAACTATTTGCCCATTGCTGGGACCTTAACAGGTGCTACCACTCCAGGTCAGGGTAGACCTGAGAACAACAGCAATTAAGAGGTGGTTCCATGCTCTTCACAACCTCCCAATCAGAGGCCTTGCTGCCAGATGTAGTTGACTGTCATACACAGGACCATCTACATTTCTGAGTTTAGGTATTGTAATTATTTACACTATTTACATTGTTCGGATTGTCGTCCTCATCTTTGTTGTCATATTTATGATATTTTGGTTGTTGTATACTCTGGCCTTCTGCAGGTGATTGGAATTTCAAACTAAAATAACTGAAATTGAGATATCTAGGAGAGGCATGGCACATGGAACTTGAACAGTTCACTCTGGTGGATGAAATAAAGGGCTCAGTTTAAAATCCCAATCACCTGAATAAGGCCACAGCATACAATGGCTGAAACATCATAAAATATGACAACAAAGATGAAGACAACAGTCTGAATAGTGTAAATAGTTACAATTTCTCATCTCAGAAATAGGCAGGTCTTTTTGACAGGTAAGGAAAATAAAGGGAATCAGGTCAGTTTTGTTATAGTTTGAATTCCAGTTGGGTTCGTTACATTCACTTATGTGCAAATATTTTTGGGAAAGGGATGAATTCTTCTATTCCCCCCAGCTATGGGTTGAATAGCAAGACAGACTGTATCCTATTGCCTTGGTTGGCAACCAGTCTACCACAGAAAGAAATAACCTACTGCAGGAAAATCTTTTGCCTAGTCAGTCATGAGTCGGAAGAGACATGATTGTCTAAGCATGTATCACATGACACTTAACTGACTGATAATTAATTTAGTTTTTGCTAGAAGTTAATAGTAAATAGTATTTAAAGATGGTATTTCTCTTGATAGCAGGAAGCAAGAAAGAGAGTTAAGGAGGAGCAGGGAGGTGAAAACAAGAAAAAAGTTGGCAGATTCCTGAAAAAAAAAATATATATATATATATATTTCTATACATTAATAAAAATATTATTTGATGAATGCTTGAAATTTCTGGAGAGTTCACCAAAGCAGAGAAATGAGGACCACAAAAACAAGAAAAAAAATGGGAAGATGACATAAGCAAAAAGTAAAATCTTACAGAATAAGCACATAATGAAATCCCAGATGAGAATTTAATTTTGTACAAGAAGACATGTCAGAGAATCCCAAGATTTTAACAGTAAGAAAGGGTGTGGCAATATAGTTGGGGAACCAAAGACAAGAACCATCAACACAACATAGCAAAGTAAATTAACAGCAAATCCATTATGCTACAATAAACTTCAAAGTGAAAGAAAAAAAATAAAACATTGGAAAGAAGGTTATGCTTTTATTATTAAAATCAACCCTTCAAGTTAATCTATGAGGGTGAATCAATATTTCTGTGATCTGTTACATTTATCAGGCTAAATTTGAATCTTAAAAAATATTTAGTTTGATTGATGTGATTCATAAAAAAATGTTCTGATAAATGCATTAACAAGGAAAGAAAAATAAATATTGTTTGCGTAAAGTAAATGAATTCTTAATCATCAGATGATAATTTTGCTGATTTTTCTGTATATATATAAGCCATACTGATGAGCTGTAATACAGCAAAACAGATCTGTCTGTGGATGACTATAGTATTTACACTCTTACACCCTGATTGAGCACTCTGGAAGAATGGGATACTTTGAAAAACAGTAGCTACTCTGGCATGTACGCATCGCTCATTCAATAATGAATTGGAGCACTCTAGCTATTGGGCATGTTTATATGTGCTAAAAAGCCTGCCTCCTTCTGCCGGACGCTCATGGCCTAGAGGTAGAATCACTGACTGACGCCAATTCGGTCGGATTTCGATCCTGGGTTAGGAAGCGAACAGAGTCTAAGCCATACTGATGAGCTGTAATACAGCAAAACAGATCTGTCTGCGGATGACTATATATGTATATATAATAGAAATGAAAGTGTGCAGCTTAATGTTACACACTGTAAATATATTCCAAAGCAAAGCAACCGGTTAATATATTTTTAATATATTTACAATGTGTAACATTAAGCTGCACACTTTCATTTCTTTAGTTAAATTCTGTACTTACAGAAATATTTTCAATGTATATATATATATTTATGACATAATGATAATCAAGAAAATATTGATATTTGTCTGTTTACATTGTTTGGACTGTTGTCTTCATCTTTGCTGCCATATTCACAACATTTCGGTCATTGTACGCTCCAGCCTTTTTCAGGCAACTCTTTAAATCAAGTCAATGGATTACTTCAACCAATGCTTTTATCCACTAGGCCATGTGTCCTTGAGAATATCAGAGTATAAATTTTTTGGGACTTATAAACCTAATGTCTCAGTCATCATCTTTTTTTTACTGGAGCTCATATTACAATTTGTTGTTATTGTTTTTCTCTAGCACTTATATTGTACTATGAATTCCATACCTGCGCACAGCAGATGTAACAAAAACTTACAGAGTTGAATAAAAGTGAAATAACTGAGATATCAAAAAAAGCCATAGCAGATGGAACTAGAAAAATCTACCCCGGTGGACAAAATAAAGGATTCAGTTTGAAATTCTAATCACCCGAAGAAAGGTAGAGTGTATAACAAGTGAAACGTTGTGAATATGGCAACAAAGATGAGGATAGCAATTCAAATAATGTAAAGCTAAGTTGTATCTTATGGTTACATCAGGGTAATTCAACAGCAAAACAATGAGACCTAGTTGCCAATCTAGTAGTTTGCCGAAATTCATGAAAGCACCAAAGAATAAAGCTCATTAGAACAACTGCCATGAAGTTTTTTATAAAAAAAGTAGAGGGGATCCATCTCATGAAAAAGTAGGAAAGTAACTGAAGTCAAGATGCCAGATCAAGACTGATAACATAACAAACCATTTTTTACATTTTGGCAAGAACCTTGAGATATATAGCTGAAGCACCAGATTAGATATAACAGCAATATTCAATGCGTGGACTTATTTATAAATGTAATCTGGATTTTGATGAGAAAAATTGCAACTTTCCTTGCAACATACCTAGCAACTGATTCAATGTAATTTCAGTGCCAAAAACATCTGACATTAAATTTTGAGCTTACACAAATAGAAAAAAGTAAGCAAGAAATAATATTTTGTAATTTTTTTTTGTTTTCTTTTTTGTTTTTTTAATCATATCACCCCAAGCAAGGCAAAAACACCACTGATGCACAGGGGGCTACGTAAGAGTGAAAAGATTGGAAAAGAGAAAAACCGGAAACCACATCCTAAACAGGAAACAAGGGATGAGCCTCTTCACCTGTTCAATAGATGTGGGTGGAGTGTGAACCGGGCGATAGTTTAGTCTATCTACTCCAACAGAAAAAAAATAAAAAATAAAAAAAAAAGAGTGAAAAGATTGGAAAAGAGAAAAACCGGAAACCACATCCTAAACAGGAAACAAGGGATGAGCCTCTTCACCTGTTCAATAGACGTGGGTGGAGTGTGAACCGGGCGATAATTTAGTCTATCTACTCCAGTATTCTTAAACAATTCAAGCAAGCAGGTCAAGACATCTTGACCTGTCACTGGAATTAAGAAAAATAAGTTGAAATAATTATAAAAAGTACACTGATGCATTTAAGAGTTTCAAAAAGAAATTTTATCCATACTAAAGATTTCTCATATCAAACGGATGCACATATTATTGCTATATAAAAGCCCCAATTGTAATGTCTTCTTTCTGTAAGTTAATGAGATTATTTCTATAATCATAAACCAATTATTAATACTACATTGGTTACAATCACGGAGCACCCAGTGAGGATATATTCAGTATGTATCCCCATTGTCATAATCTTCACTTCCTGCTACCTCCTTTGAGTGGTTCTTGAGCCTTCTTTCAGGTGAGCTTTATTTTTTAAAAAAATCATTATCAAAACTTGATGGCTGAATAAAGGAAATCTTTCAGAATCTGTTGATCTGCTTTGCAAGAAGGGAAAATAGAAAAATAATGGATAAAGAAAAATTGATCCAATAACTACAAATCAGGTTGTGGATTTATTGATGTACACTTGAAAAACCTTCAAAAATAGTGATTTTATCCACTTTACAATCATGTCACAGTGAAATGATACATATTATATTGCAAAAAAATGTCTTTCTGCTCATGATTTTTATGTCTTCATATTTACCTCTGTTTTTACCTTTTGCATGTGTTTTACCTAAGTCTTTATGTTTCTCAAGGTCGTGTCTCATGTCTTTTACCTGTGTCTTTACATTTTTGATGTCTTTACCTACCTCTTTAAGGGTTTCATGTCTTTTACCTGTGTCTTTAATGGTTTCATGTCTTTTACCTATGTCTTTAAGTATCTCATGCCTTTTACCTACATCTAAGTGTCTCATGTCTTTTACCTACGTGTTTTTGTGTTTCATGTCTTTTACCTACGTCTTTACCTTTTTTATGTTTTCATGTTTATTCATGTCATTATGATTATCTATAATGTCTTAATCTCTTTCTAATGACTTTCTATAATAAGATAATTGCTTAAAGAACTGAAGTATTCATCTTCATTGGTCAAGGGTTTAATATTAACAGTGAGCTCCGTCTGAATTTCTGATATGATTAGTTCTTATTCACATGCGAACTGCTATCCTCATCTTTTCTGGTATCATCACTACATTTCCACCATTGAACCATCTATTCTCCACAAGGTGTATGTTGATCCAGGTAACCTACAGATAATTCTGAACTAAATCCTTTATTTAATTTATGAGGGTTGATTGTTCCCATTCCAATACTCAGATAATTTTTTCGAAACCTAATCTGCCTGCTGATGAGTGCTGTTGCTTGTCATGCTTGACTACATTTACTGAAGCTTTCTCTTTGTTACAGCTGATTAATAGAAATTATAGAATTAGCTAAGGTATAGACTATATAAATGTCTAAGCAGTAAGGGTAGTGTAGCTCTCAGTATACAAGATAAATGACTACAGATGGATGCTGAAAGAAATCTTACTTCATAACAGCAAGATTAACTGTTATCCATACAGAAAATATTTGGCATTCATTGATTAAATGATTAGCATTCTTCTTCTTCTATGTGCCCTGTCCTTTCAGGACGTAGGCAATCATGGTTCTCCATGTCTCCCTATCCCTTGTGGCTCTTAGTATGCTTGCTCCCGTTACTCCTGTCAACCTCCGTTCCGTCAGCCACCTGATCAGGCCCTGCAGATCTGTTATCCGTTGCCTTCCCCTGTCTCTCTTTCCTTCTATTTGGCCAATCAGTATCAGGTTCTCCAGGCTCTCCTTCCTCATTGCGTGTCCCAGGAACTTCAGTTGTCTCTTCCTGATGCTCAGTATCAATTTCCTTTTTGTTGCCATTCTTTCCAACACCTCATTGTTGCTTGCGCGCTCAGTCCACGATATCCGCAGCATCCTTCTGTAGAACCATATTTCCGCTGCTTCCAGTTTTGTCCTCATTTCAATGATATTGTCCTAGCAGTTAAAATTTATGAAATCTTTCTATTAAAACAGTTTTCAAGAAAATAGGTTTTTCATGCCCAATAGTTGTTATCTATCATTCTGGTACTGATGGGGGACTTATGGCCATATCACATTGGTAATTTTATGAGAACTAGTGTTTCAAAGTTAAGCAATATTGAACTGAGTCATTACCTAGATGAGTGACCACCTTGGAATACAAGATTCTGTAAGATTGGAAGTGTAGGTGGTGAAATGTATAATGATTCAGAATTTGAGGTTGGAGAGCTGAGTTCCGATTGAACTTATATTCATTTATGTGCAAATACTCTTGGGAAAAGTAAAAATCCACCTCCTCATCTCCAGCTATGGGTGAATTATTAGGACTTGTATCAGTAAATCATTATCTCCAAAAGAATTTCTAACATTCTAAAAATATTTTCTGGCTTTAAATATCTATCTATCTATATGCACGCTAAAAAGTCTGCCTCCTTCTACTGAGTGTGCATAGCTCAGAGGTAGAGTTGCCAACTGACGCCAATTTGGTCAGGTTTCAATTCTGGGTTAAAAAGCAGTTGAAGTCTAACCGTACTGATGAGCTGTGATCTGTCTGCAGATGACTATTTACACTCTCACACCCTGATTGAGCACTCTGGAAGAATGGTTGACTTTGAAAAACAGTAGCTACTCTGGCATCTACGCGTTGTTCATTCAGCAATGAGTTAGAACACTCAGCTAATGGGCATGTATAATGATAATATACACACTAAAAAGTCTGCCTCCTTCTACCAAATACCCATAGCTCAGAGGTAGAATCACTGACTGACGCCAATTAAGTCAGGTTTCAATCTTGGGTTAAAAAGCAATCGGAGTCTAACTGTACTGATGAGCTGTGATACAGCAAAACAGATCTGTCTGAGGATGACTATCTTTCTATCTATATATCTAAACTTATTTATAAATAGAACTTTGTCTGTGTATGTGTGTTCATTACCTATAGACTCCGAAACGGCTGAACAAATTTTCTTAAAAATTTACACAGTTGTACTACAAGCATCTGCAAGTGTTCTTATCTAGGTTTTGCGTTGAGGTACACTGATAAATATCGAAAATCGATAATAAAAAAAATCAGGTTATAGAAGGAGTGGTTCGATTTTAATCAAATTTGATACACTCATGGACAAAGACATAAGAAATGATATTCAGAAGTTTCAAGGTTGCAGTTCTTACAATAGTGCAGAAAACTGATAATATATATATATATATAAAAGGCAAGATGTTTCTGTGTGTGTCAGTTTATCTGCCTGTATGTCTGTATTTTTTCAGCCCTATTATTTTAGTTTTTACTTTGGGTTTGGCTCTAAGTAGGTATAATTGTAGTTCTTAGTCTCAGCCATGATACCATTTACTCAGAGGACTTATTTAGCCTTCAAAGTTCAGTTTATGACAAAAAAAAACTTATTTGATATCGATACCAGGAAATAAAAATTTGACTTACATCCATTCATTTTTCTTTCAGTCTACGGTTTCGCTTTAACTGGAAACAGCTATTGCTTTTTAGTCTTTCGTACCAACGTCCAAAGAGTCTGAGGACCATGGATTAGTTTTAAAACTTTCATTACATCCGAGCAATGCCGAGCTATACTGCTAGTAGATAGATAGATAGATAGATAGATAGATAGATATGAATAGACTGAGATAGATAGATAGATAGATAGATAGATAGATCAATGAAAGTAATAAAGAGATAATAATAGAGATAAAAAAAGAAAGAAAACTAATAATATTGATAATAAAACTAATAATATTTATTATATATTAGAAGGCGTTTTGACCAAATAGAAGTATGAAGAGAAAGATATGTAAAATTGGTATTTTTGGACACACCTTGTAATATAACAATCTGGCCCCACCCGAGGAAGGCTGATGCAAGCGAGGGTGTTTCCGGTCGTTGAAAGGAACGGATGTCGTTTGACCTTATTTCCGGCAGCAGCGGAAATAACTACAGAGGCAAACAGAACAGGTGTCTCTGAGAATTACGTGGGTGTGCGTGGGCGAGGCAAAACCGGAAGAAAAAGTCCCGGTTCTGGAAGATTATAAAAAGACCTCGGCACACGGGTTCGCCAGTAGTAGAGGAGCAACAGAGATCGGCCGGTGAAGAGAGAGACACAACAGATAAGACTACACTCCCGTCAACCCATTAGAAGCGCGCTCTCTCAATTCTCTGTTCCCTATGCTACACGGTTCATCGTCATTAATAAAAATATAACTTTATATTTTTATATATATGCGTGTTTGTTGTTTGTCGATATATAACAACCTGACTCGTTTTTCAATGAAACAAGAAATTAAAAAAAATGAATCTACATATTATTAAAAACTTACATAGGTAATCACTCCATTTATGACTGATCCCATTGATAATCCAAATTTTTGTTCATAAAAATTATAGATAAATAATGTGAAAGAGATTTTATTTAACTATGATTTTGTCAGTCATAAATAAAAATCCCTTATATATAATCTCTTTAAACCAATGTCTTGGTTAATAAATGCTTAGATCTTTTTAAAAATAAAAAATCATCTAATGAATTAAAAAAAAAATCCTCTGCTGACCAGTCGCTTAAATAATGAAAATTTGCTGCCTTACATTAATCAATGCTATTTCACATTAAAAATAATTTTTATGAACAAAAATTTGGACTGTCAACAGGATTGCCCCTAAAGTAGAGTGATGGCATGTATTTTCTTAAAATTACTTAAATCTGGTCCTTTCCAAAATATTCTATCTAAACTGTACTTCTGATATATTCATGATGCATTATTAATATATCCCTGTGGTAACGATTTACCTAATCTAATGTAAACACACACACAAACATATATATATATATCAGTCAGTTAAGTGCCATATGTGATATACTTGGGTGATCATATCTTGAAAACCATGAGTGACTTGACAGAAAAATTTCCTGCAGGAGGTTGCTATTATTTTCTACAGTAGATTGGCTGCCAATAAAAGCTATAGAACCCAACCTGTCCTATTATTTGATCCATAGCTTGAGGGAAGAGATGGATTCATACTTTTCCCGAGGGTGTCAGTAAATGCAATGAATTCAAGTGAAATTCAAAATCGGCTTTCCAATTTCTTGTTTCAAGATGATATCCACTGCACCACAATACACATCGTGTGTATATAATTAGTTAAACATTATTTTTTAGGGTAACCATGCCATATTTGAATAAATGCTCTGCTTATTCATTAAACATTATATACACTACCGGCCATGATTATTAGGCCACTCAAGTTTTTTTTAAAAAATGATGTATTTCATACTATTTTTAGTATTTATTGCCAAGTGGGTAATTCTAAATGAAAATAGAATGGTTTTTTGTTATTATTACTTTGCAAAATTTTACAAGGCAACCAGGAAGCCTTTGCTTTGGCCAGCCAATAAGAAGAAGAGACTAGCATGGGGAAGAGAGCACAAAAACTGGACACCAGAACTGTTCATTTGATGCACATATTATTGTGCAGTATTAATGAAAGAACCATTCTATTTTCATGTAGAATTATCCACTTGGCAATAAATACTAAAAATAGTATAAAATGCATAATTTCAAAGAAAAAAAACTGGGGTGGCCTATTATGACCGGTAGTGTGTGTGTGTGTGTATATATACACACACACATTGACCACTTGACTTTAGTTCTTTCACAACCTGTATATCCTTTCCTTTCTCTCCACCTTTGCAACTGTCATCACACCTGTATTCCCATCCTTCTCTTGCTTCTTTCTAACTGGTTCATCTTCCTCTTCACTTTCTTCTACTTAATCTTTTTACTCTTACGTAGCCCCCTGCATGTCAGTGGCATTACTGCCTTGCTCAGGGTGATACAATTTATAAAAAAAACAAAAAAAAAAAGAAAACATACATACACTAAAGCATTATTTAAGATCATGAACAATATGATTTGTTATGTTTTAGTAGTTATTGAAAAAGAATAAAGGACTCTGTTTCTTTTCTGAAATCAGAGTCAATAAGTACATTTGATAACAGTGTTTATACTGAAATGACAAATAAAAGAAAGAACTAAAGTTGGATGAGCCACAATGCCCTCACCTCAAACCAACCATGCAACATGAGAGCTTGTGGGTAAGTGTATATGATAGTGATACAAGTGTTTTTAATATGTGTCAAAGCACTTGTTTTATACTTGGTCTGTTTAGGTACTGTCAATCTGAACTTTGACCTCTCACACAAAGCCAATTTGGAAATTTGGCCATTGCAAAAGGCAGCAAGAATTGTGGGTAAAGTGGATGCAGTTGGTAGGGAGTAATGGTGAGGAAAGGAAAAAAGTATGAAAAGAATGTAAAGGAGAAAAGGATGTTGTCCGATTATACACACACACACACGCTCACACACATATATATACACACATACACGCTCACACACATATACACACACATACACGCTCACACACATATACACACACATACACGCTCACACACATATACACACACATACACGCTCACACACATATACACATATACACACTCACACACATATACACATACACGCTCACACACATATACACATACACGCTCACACACATGCTCACACACACACACACATACACACATGCTCACACACACACATACACACACACAGAGGCGCAGTGAATGAATTGTCTAAATTAAGCAAAAATTAAAATAACACTGATATCTCATTTTAACAGACATATTTTCGAAAATCACACAAAAATATCTTGTATTACTAAAGAGTAAATAATTCAATAAAATCGTCATTGGCTTCAACCGTGTCTTCCAGAAAACTTTAGAATTTCATGCAGCTCTTGCCTTCAGTTCATCTCTGGTTTTATAAGGAGTTTTACTGGTCTCTTGCTCATTTGTACCCCATGCAATAACCAAGTGGTGTGGCAGTCTGGGGAATTAGGTAACTAGATGTAAGGGGTGATGTGGTCACAGAAATTGTCTGATAGCCAAGACTGGCTTCTCCCACTTGTTTGGCATGGTGCAGTGTTTGTTGCCAGACATAAGGTCTTTTAGCAGCCACTCTCTTGACCCAAGGCAGCACTACCTCCTTGAGGCACTTGATGGCGGCCTCTGTGCTGAGACTGAGACTATGTGGGAAGATAAATGGAGGCATAACATTGTCATCACTAGGGATCACTCCAAACACCTTCTTAATCATCATTAGATTCATCCAACTCTTTACAAATTCTCTTCCTGGTTCTCAGCTTGACACCCAAATACTCCGAAATATTCATACTGAAGCTTCCAGCACAAATGTCAAGCAGTATAGCAAGCAGTTTCTACATTTCTGGCAGAGTGAATTGTGTCATGGTATACTTTTTCTCATATATGGTGTCCAACTGACACTACTATACTGTATAGTTGATAAAATCAACAACAAACAATATGTAAAATTACAAATAGAAACTAACAACAATTTACAAATCGCATCTAGTATTATGAAGAGTCAAGTGATATGAGTCATATTCATAGGTTTCGAGTTGGTCAGGAGAAAGGGCAAATGATCTGTAAAGTAGAGAGAGAGAGAGAGAAGTGAATAAAGTCAAGCACAAAAGAGAGAGTAGTAAAATATAGCAAATCATAGAATGTGTCCAAGTGAGAGAAGGAAATATTTTGTTAGAAACAGATGGCGTTAGTTTTGAGATGGAGAAAACGTATAATAAGAAAGTTTCAGTTTTGTTTAGCAACATATCAACCTCCATGGGTTATTTAATGCCAGAAAGATACGGTTTTGTTTTAAGGTTATTTTTATTTGTTACTAAAACAAAACGTTTTTCCCAAGCCAACACATATGACTATAAAAATACTTAAAAATTAAGAGAAAATGGTTTAATTCAAAACTGTCTATTATTTAAAATATATAATACAAAAATTAATTTCTCATAGGAAAAATATACATTTTTACAATAAGTTTTTTTTTGTTGTAAACTGAATTTTGAAGGCTAAATAAGTCCTCTGAGTAAATGGTATCATGGCTAAGACTAAGAACTACAATTATACCTACTTAGAGCCAAACCCGAAGCAAAAACTAAAATAAAAGGGCTGAAAAAAATACAGATATACACGTAGATAAACAGACACACACAAACATCTTGCCTTTTATACATATATATTATCAATTTTCTGCACTATTGTAAGAAGTGCAACCTTGAAACTTCTGAATATCATTTATGTCTTTGTCTGTGAGTGTATCAAATTTGATTAAAATCGGACAACTCCTATAACCCGATTTTTTTGATTATTGATTTTCCATATTTATCGGGGGTACCTCGACACAAAACCTAGTGAAGAACACTCGCAGATGCTTATAGTACAACTGTGTAAATTTTCAAGAAAATCGATTCAGCCGTTTTGGAGTCTATAGGTAATGGATACACACATACACACACACACACACACAGACAAAGTTCCATTTATAAATAATTTTAGATATATAAAGACAAAAGCAAAGTTTGAGGGACTTCACTAAGGAAAATGTAAGGATTTTATTTTGTCACAAGAATTTATAGACTGAAGTAAAACATTAGTTTTTCAAAAATCTTAATTTCAAAAAAGCTCATAAATATACCTCAGGGTAACCGAAAGTCAAGGTAAAATATGGAGGACGCTAAGTGATCTAATTTAATGTCTAATAAACTATGGAAGATGCTAATTGAAGTAATTTAATGTCTAATATATGAAAGTGAGTAAATTTTGTTATTGGTGTTGAATTTTTTTCTAATGTGATTATTATTTATATTATTTTAGTTTGAGAAATTAATTTTTGTATTATATATTTTAAATAATAGACAGTTTTGAATTAAACCATTTTCTCTTAATTTTTAAGTATTTTTATAGTCATATGTGTTGGCTTGGGAAAAAAGTTTTGTTTTAGTAAATTTTAGTAAGATTTAATAGCAGCACTCTCATGAATTTTCTGTCAAAGTAAGTTGCTTTCTCTTTTAAAAAGTGTGACATTCTTTAGGTCAAACTTTTATATCTGAATTTTTACACACATGCATACACATCTATATATGTAATTATAAAAAGAAAGAAATAACATTTAAGTTTTGTAAACCGTGAAAAAAAAATTCCTGACAAGATTAATCCACTTGTTTATGGATGATTTCTAGTGGATGACAGGATTGTCAGAATAAATAAATGTTCCAGGAAATGAAAGAGAAAATGAAAAGCTGATATGGAATTGCTACAAAGTCTGTTCACATACTTATCACCAATACATGATGTCATGGTTAGGTTGGTCATTTTAACAATATTTTTTTTTTGTTTTTTTACTAATGCTCACCAAATACAAGACCAAAGAGCCACACAAGGTAGAGAATTACTGTAAGAAGCTGTTGTTTGATTACTTAGAGTAAGAGATAAGAAATACAGTTTATGAAAATATGTAAGAAAGATGACAATTAACTCCAAATTTGAAGATTGTATATGGCTGGCCACTTGTCTCTAAAGATGCCTGTTTACTAGGGCGGCTAACTAATCCCTGTTGCAGTCACCTGCTCAGGTACATTTGTGTTTGTTCAACACACACAGAGCCCACCTGCAACTAGACTGAGCAGACCTTAGTTACTGTTTCTGGGAGAGAGATCATATTATCTAGCATGAACAAAAGTCTGAACAAGGCCAGGATGCTCGAACCCTCAGTCACAGTGACTTGTGATTGTGCTAGCACAACCATTGACAGCTCCCAGATTTTCTTGAAAAATTCTTTACAGAACAGCCTAGAAAATAATTTCATACCATGAAAAATTTACTTAAAAAGAAAGTTAACTACTTAACTATTCCAAAGAAAGCTAAAAAATAGGAAATATTGCAGAAAAATATAAAAAATAACCTAAAATTATTATTTTAATTAATTTTTTTTCTCATCCTTTAGAACATAATCTTGTTCATGGCTTGAATTTTACTGATATAGGATAAGCCACAAATCATATGATCTCTAATCTAGGATAATCTCTTAGATCTATTTTGTACGGCCATTTTATATGAGATTGGGCTGATTGAGTCAGATAATCCATGTTGTGACCATTATCAAAAGTAAGGATTTTACATATGCCCAAAGATTGATACTGTATTGATTAAACATCCTCTGTGGTCACTAACGAGCCTTAAAGTCTGTAGGTTTTTTGATTTGCCAAAATGGTAGTAGAAGACATCTTGTTTAAATTTAAATGAAAAGGATTCTTTTTTTTTAAGCATTTCACCCCACGTAAGCCAATAAAGCCACTAAGATGCAAGAAATTACTGAGTGTGAGAGGATATGAGAAAAAAAAAACGTTATTAAGTTGAGAGAGAGAGAACAATAAAAGGACAGTAATTAAGAAAACAGAAGATAATGATTGGCATTGCATTTGAAGATCAAAATTGACTGGAAAGAAAAAACTGGAAGAGAATTCCAAATGAAAGAAGTGCCAAAAAAGCTGTCAGCATAGAACTTATAGGTTATATCTAGCAATTTCAAATGTAAAATTATGAGATCTTGTCACCAAATTAGTACTTCACTTAAATTCATAAAGTCTAGGTACCATAGAGGAAAGATCATCAGAACAATTGCAATGAAAATATTTGTAGAAAAGGCACAGGGAAGCTACATTTCAGCAGTGGGGAAGTTGCAGAAGTATATTGGGCTGTAATTCAAAAATCTAGGTACCATAGAGGAAAGTTCATTAGAACAATTACCATGAAAATATTCATGAAACAGATACAGGGAAGCTATGTTTTGGCAGTGAGAAAGTGACAGGCTGAGATGTTAGGTCAAAACAAACACTGCCAAATTCTTCTTTGTATTTTATCTAAACTTATTTATAAATGGAACTTTGTGTGTGTGTGTGTGTGTGTGTGTGTGTGTGTGTGTGTGTGTCTGTGTCTGTTACCTATAGACTCCGAAATGGCTGAACCAATTTTCTTGAAAATTTACACAGTTGTACTATAAGCATCTGCGAGTGTTCTTCGCTAGGTTTTCTATCAAAGTTCCCCCAATAAATATCGATAATTGAAAATCGAAAAAATCGGGTTATAGAAGGAGTGGTCCAATTTTAATCAAATTTAATACACACATAGACAAAGACATAAGAAATGATATTCAGAAGTTTCAAGGTTGCACTTCTTACAATAGTGCAGAAAATCAATAATATATATAAATATATAAAAGGCAAGATGTTTGTGTGTGTGTGTCTGTTTATCTGCCTGGATGTCTGTATTTTTTTCCAGCCCTTTTATTTTAGTTTTTGCTTCGGGTTTGGCTCTAAGTAAGTATAATTGTAGTTCTTAGTCTCAGCCATGATACCATTTACTCAGAGGACTTATTTAGCCTTCAAATTCAGTTTATGATGAAAAACACTTATTTGATATCGATACCAGGAAATCAAAGTTTGACTTACATCCATTCATTTTTCTTTCAGTCTACGGTTTCGCTTTAACTGGAAATAAATATTGCTTTTTAGTCTTTCGTGCCAACATCCAAAGAGACTGAGCTCCAGAACCATGGGTTAGTTTTAAAGCTTTCATTACACCCGAGCAATGCCAAGCTATACTGCTAGTCTAGAATATTTAAATATGTAGCAAAAGCCCCAGGCCAGATGCAACAGCAATTTTCAATGCATGGATGAATAGTAGATTTATAAATCAACTTTCCTAGCAGCAGACTTAGTACTTGATTCAATATAATCTTTCCAATTCATGTCTTCAAAAAATATTAGATTTAGAAGGCATAATGTGACACTTACCTAGAGGTTAGTAGTAGCCATGGTGATTGAAGTCAAAAATATACTTATATTTTTTAGTATATAATTTATATCATGTAATATTATTTTAACATAATCTATATAGGTATATGCAAATTAGAAATCATTTGGTTTTTAAATTTGAGCAGTGTCCTGTCATGTTGTTGAACAGTAAGATTAAACTGAAAACTGAGATCAATTTTACGTTGAAAAAGAATGTGGTTAATTTAAACTTTCAGAACTGCATTTAACATAATATACATAACAAATATAAAAGCATAAAGAAGTGTAAAAAGTATTTTGAAATTGATTACAGATTTAGAGAATCCAAATCATCACATAAAACACAGTGTGCATTTATATAATAACTAGCGGAACCCATGGAATTTCCACAGAGGGATAATTATGATTTCCTGGAAAAATTTTACTTTGTCATACTACAAATGATAGTAATGCATTCAAACATAAAGGTATTGGATAATAAAATAACAATATCATAGGGTGTAATTTTATTAAAATATCTATAAAAGTCATGTCCATAGAAGCTAGTTTACTCACTGTAATCTTATATCAAGCGGCGTATACACAGACCATAACCAAAATACTGTATGCTATTTTGTGAGAGATTTTGAAAGAGAAAATATTTTTTTTCTTACTGAAAAATTATGGCTCCTGTGTCAATTGTAAACAGAAAAAAACAACTGAGTAATGGCCAAGGGTGCAGAGGCCAGAAATTTTGTTATTATGTTGCGGGATACGACAACAAAGCTACCTTTTTTTATTTTTACTATATTGTACAGTACACACACCTATACACACACACACAATTACTCTACAACCACCAGCTTAAGCTGCTACTGATACGGTAATGCTATAGGCTCTCTCCTCCTACTCTCTCACTCTTTACTAATCTTCTGTTTGGCAAAGGTGAGAGAAAGGCCGAAGAGAGTAGCATTTATAGATTGTAAAAAGATAGAGTGGAAGGAAAAGCTTGTGTAAAGAGTGAGTGGCGTGATGAACGGAGGAATTAAGTCACTAAATAAGTAACTAAAGAAGGAACAAGCAGAATTTTTATATGATGTTTTAGTTTGTAACATCTGTTAAAGAGTGCACAGATACTATGTAAAGATTAAAGAAAAAAATCATACATTAATACTTTGATTTGTGGTATTATGAATAAATACTATACACTGATCTGAGGGACAGAACCAAGGATCAAACATGTAAAAGTAAGCACAGAGACTATACTGTGATCCAAGGGAGTGAATGAGGGATCAATACTTTTATCTGGTCAGTGTTTACAGATACTACACTCTGATTTAAGAAGGAGTACAATAGTTCAACATTGACCTGAAAAAATGAGCACAGATACTATACTCTGATATGGAAGAGAGAATGAGGGACCTAAACTTATCCAGGCACTAGACACAGTTACTATACTCTAAGTAAAGAGAGAAATCCAAGGATCAACAGTTTGAACTGAAAAATTGTGTATAGATCTAGAAGGAATGAAAGAAGGATCCAAGACAGTGTGCACAGACACTAGACTGATCTAAGGAAGAGAACTATGGATCAATATTTATTCATTTATTTAACCCGAAGCAGATGTGCTAATCTATATTTAAATATTTTTGTAACAAAATTTAATTTCATGAAATGTGATTTTCTGCTCAATATAACAGATGACAATAAATATGATTGACATTTGCTAATTTAAACCAGAGAATTTCACTTGTAGGAGATAATTATGAAAACCAGATAAGAGATAATACATATAATTATGATGCAATAATGATTCAATTCCAATGTTTAAAATGGCATTATCAATAAATCTGACTTGTATGTGCTTTCATCATAGTTTCATAGTTGAATTTCATTGGAACTTTAATCAGGCAGTCAATCAAGAATCTTTTCCTTCCAAGCTTGTTTTGTTGATGACAGTCACTGTACCAAAGATGCTTTAAAGAGCAAGTGGTAACAGCCGATCAGTCCACAGGCATTCATCATAAAATAATTTTGGGCCTGTTTAATGATGCTAATGTTTTGGTTGCTGATGAGGCAGTAATTTTTTAGCCAAGTTTAAGGCTGCAATTAGGAGTTTTTAGATATTGACAGATAGAAGTGACAAATATCTAACTGATTGAAAGCGTAATCCATTTTATTTTTTATGAATCAATTCCCTTGGCTGTGTTCTTTCATTAGTTCATGCCTAAGGTATTTTTAGCCAATTTGGAAGGTCTTTCAAGGAGAATTTTCTTGATCAAATTTTGTAGTTTATGAAAGGGTTGAGTAATTGGGAGACAGTTATTAAAAAGCAGTAACCTAACTTTATAAGATTTAACTCCCATGAGCAGCAAATGAACTTAAATTCACATCTATTAAACAGTCAGTTTGTAATATACACCTGATGATTGCCTAATGCATAAAACTCCAAGTCATGCCATCAACAAAAGACAATATGTATATATATATATATATATATATATATATATATATATATATCAGCCATTGTAGTGCCATATGTGATACACACTTGGGTGATCATGTCTCTTTCGATCCATGACTGACTAGGCAGGAGATTTTCATACAGTAGGTTGCCAATTTTAAATATATATATATATATATATATATATATATATATATATATTTAAGAAAAATTAAGGCAGACACACTATATCATGGTAAATCGGAAGTATAGGCCTATTTCAGGCGAACCATCGTCAGCTTGTGTCTTTATTGTACAAAGGATTTTGCACAAATGAGATTCACAAAGACCTAAAAGAAATTAATAAAAATAATGGTCGCTCCCTTAAAAGAGAAAATTTAAGAAAAAATACATCAGTTCGGCAAACACACACACACATTCATACATAAGCATATATACACAACATATAATCAGAGGACCACGTAGCGGCAGATGTAAACTAAACAGAAGCTGACAATGGTTCGCCTGAAATAGGCCTACACTTCCGATTTACCATGAAATAACATGTCTGCCTTAATTTTTCTTATATTTGCTTGATATGTATTTATATACATATGTATTGAGAGCTCTCTTAGAGAGTTATCCTACCAATGTATGTACAGGATACTCCTTTGGATTCTTCTATACCTACACTACATGCTAATATATATATATATATATATATATATATATATATATAGTAATTAATATAATATTAAAAAGAAATCTCTTCAAGCCAATAATGTTTATAGTAATAGTATAATATTAATAATAATAATGATATAACTGAGAAAACTACAAGAATTTTATGTGAATTTTCAGTATATTGAGAACTGTCAAAATTCATTCAGAAGATAACTTGAGCAATATTATTCAATAAATCAAAAAAAGTTCAAGTGAAAAGTGACTTAACTGGCTGACCAACTCAAGAGTTTTTATGAGCAAACCAAATAAGTCATCTGAACTTTAATTTATTGAATAGTCATTAATATATATATATATATATATATATATATATATATATTTGAAAATATTTCTGTAAGTACAGAATTTAATTAAAGAAATAAAAGTGTGCAGCTTGATGTTACACATTGTAAATGATATTAAAAAGCGAAGCAACTGGTTTCGCTCCCACTCTTCAGGCCTCTATGGGAGATTTTAATCAAAATTAAAAAAATAAAAAGTGTGTAATGAAATTGAGAAAGATGGAAGAAAAAACAACAATGAACATTTGATGAAATTTGTTTAGCCAAACTTTCACATTTTGATCCAATCCAGGGGAGTCTAACATAAACAGGGCATTTTTTGACAGTAATGAGTTTCTCCTTTTGAATTCAAAAATTTTGTTACAGATGACCAAATGCACTGTTGTGTCCTGATTGCACTCTTCATTTCATCTTAAGGTTCTGGTGGCTTTGTATATCAGGTCCTGAAAGCCTGTGTTGTGTAAACGGCGTGAGTTGTTGGGACTTGATATACTTAGCCTCTAGCATTCACATTCTTTTTTTCTTCCATCTTTCTCAATTTCATTACACACTTTTTATTTTTTTAATTTTGATTAAAATTTCCTGTAGAGGCCTGAAGAGCAAGGAGCAAAACCGGTTGCTTTGCATTTAATATCATTTACAATGTGTAACATCAAGCTACACACTTTCATTTCTTTAATATATATATATATATATATATATATAATCCTACATCTATAGCATTAGTCAGAGTTTCATGCTCTATGCAATCATCAAGTGCATATTATAAACTGACCATTACTAGATTTGAATTTTTATTTTTGGTTTCTAGCATTGTTTAAGGTTGTTATAAATTTATATATAAACCAAATTAAATTACACATTCAATAAATGAAAAAGTGGCACCCCAGATTTATAATTTATGATGACCTTAAACAACACAAGTACCAAAAATGAAAATTCAAATGTAGAAATGGTCAGGTTATAATATTCACCTGATGATTGCATATTACATGAAACTATGACTCACACTACAGACATAGGATTATATGTATATTTATTAATATATGCTTTATAGTTCTGTTATATTACATTGAGCACTGTTCTATCAACACAAGATAAATATTTATATATGTGTGTGTATCTGCTTATATATATATATATATATATATATGCATGAGAATGTAATATAACAATCTGGCCCCACCCGAGGAAGGCTGATGCAAGCGGGGGTGTTTCTGGTCGTTGAAAGGAACGGATGTTTGTTTGACCTTATTTCCGGCAGTAGCGGAAATGGCTACAGAGGCAAACAGAACAGGTGTCTCTGAGAATTACGTGGGCGTGCGTGGGCGAGGCAAAACCGGAAGAAAAAGTCCCGGTTTGGAGATTATAAAAAGACCTCGGCGCACGGATTCACCAGACAGACAGACCAGAGTAGCAGTAGAGAGAGAGACACAACAGATACGACGACACTCCCGTCAACCCTTAGAAGCATGCTCTCTTAATTCTCTGTCCCCTATGCTACACGGTTCATCGTCATTAATAAAATATAACTCATATTTTTTATATATATATGCGTGTTTGTTGTTTGTCGATATACAACAAGAAGGTAAAGCACAAATAGGAAATGTTTATCAATTTAATGTTTCACTTTCATTAAAGCTTTATCAGAGAATGAGTTATAGAGAAAAAAGAAGAAATTCTGCTATTTTTATTTTTGTATTGTTTGATTTTCATTGGTTAAACACCACTTTGTAGAGTGTACATGACAACACAATCTACAAATTGTATTAATAAATTATCTCTAATACTAGTATTTTTACCACTATACCAAAGACAATCAGGGATATAATTAGAAAGAAAGAAATCTAACAACTTCAGATGTCAGTATGTACCAAATAAATACTTACAATGTAAAAGCTCTTATATTGATGAGACATCTCAAAATCTAAAAGCTTGTATCTATGAACATGAAAAAAATTTATGTTTGGCCAACTCTTTAAACTTGCTCATAATACACAGTAGAAAAAAACTGGTCATAATTTTGATCTTATAAATGGCGGCCTAATTAAAAATAAGCATAATTCTTTATGTCAAAAGTCATACAAGGATTATCAATAAATATTTTACCAACTTTCAACACATGTCCAAAACATAATATCACTAACCTTTAATGAATCTAACGTATGTTTATCTAAAACAAAAGGTGTGTACGTAAAAACATTCTCAAATCAACATGAGAAAAATCACCAAAGATGTCTACTAGATATACACACACATGGATATACATTATCATCTGAATTCAACAGAGAAACTTGAATTATTATATACTTATATACATAAAGCAATGTTTACTATTTTTTAGTTTGGCTTGTAATGTGTTCATTTCTTGTAACTTCAAATAGGAATGTTGTCTCTTCTTGAATTTGGAACACCACAAATTATGCCAACATTTGTTTAACATATGCACATGAAATCTGATTAACCAATGAAAATCAAACAGCAAAAAAGTAAAAATACCAGAATTTCCTTTTTTTTTTTCTTCATATATCATTCTCTGATGAAGGTTTAATAAAATGAAATATGTTAGATTGAGATTTCCTATTTCTTCTTTATCTTCTTCTGTCAGATTCGGCTCTGCATTTGATTTATATATATATATATATATATATATAATTTACATCTAAAAAATTCAAAATTAATGATCATATGATCATTTCAGTGAATTCAATTCACTGAAATGATTATACGATCATAAATTTTGAAGTTTTTGTTTGTAAAAAAAAACAATATATATTGGCTCTGTAAATGAATAATTTTATTTTCATTGAGTCCTCTAGCTGAATCAGTTTTAGTATTTAATTTTTAAAATTAATATTAATAGGATCTCCACTGGGATTTTACTATCAAGCTGCATTCTTCTGGATTCACACACACACACACACAAGAGTAATTAATAGGAGAAAATGCTTTAGTTTCCTTTCTTTCACCATACATTCAGTTTTAGTCTCACTGGAGTGACAGGGTTTAATCGATTCCTATTTTTTATCTCAGATTAGGTCATTTGCAGTGGTGTGCAGTAATATGAATTTATTTTTTGGGGTGCAAGATGAAATTTGTTTGACCTTGAAAAATATTGCATTATCTATCAGATTTTTATCACACCCAGACACTATTGTCTCAAGTGTCAATTAGTTGTTTTACAACCATTGTCTGTGATAGACATTACTCTTATGAAGCAAATGAAAATTCTAATTCTACACGAACACACTGGCAAGCCTTACAGAGAGGTTGCGGATACCATTGGTGTCAGCCTTTCAACTGTCAGTCATGTTATCAAGGCAAAGAAACAAACTGAATTGATCAGTCCAAAACATCAAAGAAAATGTGGTTGAGAAAAACACCAAGAGATGATGTATACGTGATCAGGAAAAGTGTAAAAGATCCTAGAAAACATTATTCATTTTGTTTCAATTAATTTGCACAAGGGTGTGTGTGTTTGTGTGTATCATTGAATAGCGTGCTTCTTGTCTATTAAATAGTCAAAAGAACTGACTAGCTCTTTTAATGTTCCTTACTAACAACTTTAATCTAATTAAAAAAATATCTGACATTAACCCTCTAGGGCCTCTTACTTCATAACAATATAGAACTGATCCCCCACTTTATGACAAGTAGAAGCCTTAATCATATTATATTATTAACCCTCTAGGGCCATTCGTATCATATTTGATACAGTATGAAAACAAGCCTTGAAAGAAATATTTTCCTGAAAAATTTTTAAGAGAAATATTTTATAAATTTCAAATGAAAGCAGTACTGACTGCTCAGTCAATGAATACCAAATGTTTCCTTATAGGGAAATACCAAATGTTTCCTTATAGGGAAATACTGTATCAAATATGATACGAATGGCCCTAGAGGGTTAATAAAAGCTACAATTTAATGTTCAATTTTTCTCTCTAACCTGAGGATAACATTTGAAATGTATAAACTGTTATCTGTATTGAACTGATAACCTTCAGTTACATTGCAAATGTGTGCATTAATAAGATAGATTTTTTCACCTGAAGTTGAAATGGTTTCTGCCTATTGAGTTCTATATAAACTTATGGTTTTCAACAGGGAGATAAAAATCCATTTGCCTTTGGCTATGATTTCTATTTTAATCCAAGCTCTATGAGTTATCCCCTCAGGCTTTATCTCTCCCTCAGGATGGGGCTGAATTTATGGCCTGAGGTATCCCTAGAATGAAAAGTGCCTAGGAGGCTTGGGAATTTTTCTACAGTACTGCTGATACACCCAACATAAACTTATCTTGTGTTGCTTGTGTTGCATGGTAGGGGCAATGGAAAATATTTATAAATCCATTTGTTTTTGGCTGGGGTTGGTATTTTAACCCAAGCCCCAGAAAACCAATCCCCCATGCTGTACCACTTCCTTGAATGACTCCAAAATGAAAAGTTCTGAGGGGGAATTTTTCCATGGTACTGCTGAGAAACTCACCTTTTGTGTCACTTCTGGTTGCAGGATAGACTCACCAGTAAATAACTAAAATTCATTTGATTTTAGCTGATATTTAGATTTTGATTTTAATCCAATACTCAGCAAATCATCCAACCCCACCACACACCCACACACCCCACCATTGCAGTACCTTTCTTTCGAGAGGGGCTGGGTTTATTGCCTGGTGCCTTAGTCATTCCCAAAAGGGGATGTGCTGAGAGGGCTTGGGAATTTTTGTTTGGTATTACAGTTGAACCCACTTTAAACCTAGACCTTGTATCCCATCTGGTTGTGATATGAGTGTTCTGGTAAATTGTATAAAATTTATTTACCAAGTGGAGTTAGATTAGATCAACATATGAGTTCATTAAAGATATTTCCAGGATTAAAATGACACAAACTTGATTACTTTATAAGTAAAAAAATAAATAATGAACATTTTTAGAGTAAAATTTCAGAATCCTAAATACTACAAAAATACAGATAACTGAAGAACCTATTTAACATGTGGATTATACTGCTACTATGCTGAATGGGACTTAATTAAACTTAGGAGAGCACATAATCAGGCATATTGAACAAGGCCAGTATTATTGAACATTTATTCATGATAACTTATGACTTATGTGAGCACAATTATTAGTGGCTTACAAAGATTTTTGCTTGCCCAGTTTCAATCACAAGGCTTGGGGTGACCAAAGGAAACTCAGCCATTGATGACTTCTGAACAGTCTTCCTTACCAAATTTCACTTATAAGGCTTGGATTGACCCATGATAGTACAAACATTGATGTCTTCTGATCAATGTTCCCAACCAAATTTCACTTACAAAACAAGTGTTGACCTATGGTAGAACAAACATTAATATGTTCTAAACAATGTTCCCAACCAAAATTCACTCACAAAACAAGTGTTGACCTATGGTAGAACAAACATTAATATGTTCTGAACAATGTTCCCAACCAAATTTCACTTACAAAACAAGTGTTGACCTTTGGTAGAATAAGCATTAATATGTTATGAACAATGTTCCTCCCCAAATTTCACTCACAAGGCTTGGGTTGACTCATGGTAGCACAAACATTGATGTCTTTTGAAGAGTTTTGTTTCCCCAATTTCATTCACAAATCTTGGGTTTAACTTTGGTATAATTTTTAGGCTCTTTAAAATACTTATAAATTTTAGTTCTTGTTAAAATGATTTAATATAAATAAAAAATGATTTATATTAAATCAAAAGTACAAGTTTCATGCATTGTGGCAATTATCTAAGGCAAGATACTCTGACACTACATCCTTCTTTAGACTGGTTTTGAATTTGAATTCTTTCTATGAACCTTGTTGCAAACCAAAGCTAGAGAACCCAATCTGCCCTGCTTTTTACCTCATAGCTGATGGAAAAAAAAAATGGATTCACATTTTTTCCAAAGGCATTAGTGCAAAGTCAACATAGCAGATTAGCCTGGGATTTGAATTTAGTTTGCCGGTTCTACTTCCTGTATGTATATCAATTACACTACCTACACATCCACAAATTCATTGATATACAAAATAAAAACACGCAGCCTGGAGAAATCAATCACTCATGTATAATTCCTTTAAACAAGATTAACATTTGATTTCAGGATATCCTTGCAACAAAATAAATAGCTGCTACTAATGATGTCTACAATCTTTCAATTCCCTTCCACCTACACACTCCTGATTAGTTCTATTCTGAACACGATCCCAGACAAGGCCAAAGAAGATGATCCATTTTGAAAAAGTTTCCTGGCAACCACTATGAATTTAGAATCAATAGACAATCATGTGGAAATATTGGAACTGAAATTGAAAGGGAGCAAACATGATACCATCTTCAGGATGCTGGGTGGGGCAGCAAAAACATTATATTGGCAAGAATGGATACAAACAATTCCAAAGGTAATTATTTCAAGAATCTGCCTTGAAACTGTTATGGTTACAATCATATTGATTAAGCTAAACGCTTTTGGCTTGTCACTAAAATTAACTGTTTCTCAAGAGAAAAAAAAGCAACAAAAAAGGCAGTTTCAGATGTAATGAGCTGGAAAGTAGAATCTTAATATCAAAACTATGATAACTCAAACTCAATAGCATACGTAAGTGGGAGGCATAGGGTGCAATGGCCCCAGGAATCCATATTGAGAGGGCATTCAATCAAAGGGTGAAATCAAAATTTTGTCAGTATAACCCGGATATAAGAGGACCTGATATAAGAGAAACTCGGATATAAGAGAAATTATAGAGGCTAGAGAGATCTGTTTTGGAGGCCTGGATTCAAGGAAATTTCAAGCATGCATCATAGGGATTTTATTATAGGAACAGACGTTCTTTTGTAAAATCCTTTACAGTTTATTTTGTAGATTAAAAAAACAGAAATCCACTTCTATCGTAAAGAATTTAGTTTGTGTTTTTATTAAATAGAATTTTTTTGCAACACACTGACATGTTGAAATTCTCACAATATTTAGTATTTGTGAAATTATGGCTAACCTTTTTTGTCGAGATTTACGAATTCTATGTTTCTATCAATTTTGCAAACCAGTCAATAAAATTTGAATAAGCTGATTAATTTGGAAAAAATATTTTGACCCTTTCTTTGCAGTTTAATTTAATTTTATAGGAGTTCATGGTAAACAATATTTTTTAAGAAAATTCATTTTTTTCACCTTTTTAATGGCAAAGAATTATTTTCCAAGATTTCTTACCCTTGAACATGCAGCAACATAAAACTGGTCATGCATAAATATTTTTTTCTGGAGCCAAATTCAAACTTTTTGAAGCATTTGTCCTTCTGATTTGTTTATAGTTCTTGCAAGACACGGTGAAGTGAAACTGGATTCTTGTATATATAAAAACTTAATGAAAAGATATACAAAAAACAATATTTCACTTTTATTAAATAAGTATTTTTTATCTTAATCATTAAATTGTTTTTAAAATAGTGGGAGTATTTTGTATTTTAAATATTGAAACATTCAATTTTTATAACAGAATTAATGAAAATTTATTGTACTAAGCTACACACCCTGGTAAAACCAACCGTACTTTGTACCCCCTTATCTGTTTGTACTTCTCTCCAAAATTTGGTTTCAGCTGGTCAATGTATGGCTATTTTAGAAGATGTGGTGGATGTGCGTTGTGGTACAGTGGATATCGACTCGAAATGAGGAATCGGGGACCCGAGTTCGAATTCCAGTTGAATTCATTGCATGCACTTACACGCAAATACCCTTGGGAAAGGTATTAATCTGTCTCTTCCCTCCAGTTATGGGTTAAATAACAGGACAGATTGGGTTCTATAGTCTTGGCTGGCAACCAATCTACCGCAGAAAGCAATAGCAACCTACTGCCCAGTCAGTCATGTCTTGAGAGAGGCATGATCGCCCAAGTGTGTCTCACGTATGGCACTAAACTGACTGACTGGTGGATGGAAAAACTAACAGCAGGCACAAAATTTTATATATAAATAGTTGATTTTCTAAGCACCACTTAGATGTGGCACAAAGCCAAAAATATGGAGCACCTAGTAAGGATCAAACTCACTACTACTCAATTGTAATAGGTTCTAGCAAACAAGCTTGCTAACCATTACACCATGCTGAGGTGCCCTTATATATATATATACATTTTTATTGTGAATGCATTTCTATAGCAAAAATCATCTGCACATTCATGATAACTCTTTATTTTTACATAGAGGTTGGGTGAGGGTCAGGTAAAAGTTTCTAGCATATTTTAGGAATGTGTTTTCTTTTAAAGAGGAGTAAAGGCTTATCCTTTGTTTCCTGTTTAGGATTGGGTTTCCAGTTCCTTCTAAAGTCTATTAAAACTCTATACTTCTAACATCTCCACCTAAACTCTGAAATTTTATTCAGTATTTATTTATTTTCAGTAAAAGTTGCTATATTTGCCTATCAACTCAGTTCACACTCCTCCCCAGTCTTTCGAACAGGAGTTAAATCCTTGATCCCTTCTGTGTCCTTTGGTACACCCAACAAAGCTTACCCTGCACTATGGTGACTGTACCTTATTCTTTTCCAAAGGCATGAATGTTACATGCAGCTGAATAACCTACACTATAAAAAATTGTACAACATCCTCTTCTTCTATGTGTCATGTCCTTTCAGAAAGTTGGTGATCATGGCTTTCCACATTGTCTTTTGGTTATCCCTCCTAAACCTTGCTTCACCATCCATTTACTCAAGCTCATTAGGAGGTAATGCGTCATTTTCTTCTATCCTTCTTGCCTTCAATCTGCCTTATGAGTATCAAATTTTCCAAGCCCTCTTTTCTCATTATGTAACATAGAAATTTCAAGTCTATCTTCTTGATGTTAAGTATGTGTCCTTTTTGTTTCCATTTTCTCTCAAACTTCATCTTTGTTCACAAGCTCTATCCATGATTTTCTCACCATCCTTCTGTAGAACCACATTTCTGTTACTTCAAGTCTCTTCGTCTTAATCATTTCACCCCCAAACAAGGTGATAATGACACTAAGACATGAGTGGTGGGGGTACAGGGAGCGAAAGTAAAAGAGTAAGAGAAAACTGAAAATGAGGAGAATTAAGGAAAGGACAAAAAAGGAAGAGAGTCCAAGAAAACAGGAAATGGTGATTGATATTGAATTTAAAATTTGGAAAATTGTGGCAAGAGTTTGGAAGGGAGCTCCACAGGTTGGAAGTGCGAGAAAAGAAACTGTTAGAGGAGAAGTAGCGGCTGCATCTGTGATGAGATTTACCAACATTCATATAGGAGGACTGATATTTCATAACAGTTTAGTACTCTTTTCTTTGTTTCTCATGAAATCTTTTTCTTAAATAATTTTAAATGAAGTTCTAATCAACTCTCTTACCTTGATATTTGATATAGCTAAAATCCTGCATCTGACTCAAGCCACCCCTATCAAAAAACATTTTAGACTGTTGAAATACTCATTTCCAAATTGATCAATACTATTAAATCTGCTGGTAAACTGTCAAAAAAAAATTTTATATTCAAAAGAAAGTTAGAATTTTTCTAATCATCCTCATAGTTGAAGTGAGGATCAAAGAATGCATTCTAATCACTTACTAAAATTATCCACCTCTATAACATCAAAGAGAGATTGATCCACCAAAAAAATAGATGTCCTCTTCTCTACTGTCAGTCTATGCAATTAAACTGTCTTTTATGGTAACATCCAGCTGGTACAGCCTACCTGTGAAATCTGGGAAAGAAAGGGAATATGCTACGTTTAAAGAGTAGTTTACCAGCTAAAAAACACCCCTTGATTTTTTACCAAAATATTCTGGGAGGAGGTGAAACTTCCTCAACAGAATATTCTCATAACTACTTGCAATGAAATGGGCTTTTTGCACACATCATGCATCAACAGTAAGGTGCTGAAGGTCATCAACAAGATTAGCTGTCCTTAATTAACCTCAGTCTTCAACCATTCAATGTAACTAACCAGAGAGCCATAATTGCTTTATAGGCAGTTGTGGTACAGTGGATATCAGCTCGGAACGAGAAATCAGGGAGCCAAGTTCAAACTCTACTTGAATACTTTGCATTCACTTCTGCGCAAATACCCTTGGGAAATGTATTAATCCCTCTCTTCCCTCCAGTTATAGGTTAAATAACAGAACAGATTGGGTTCTATAGCCTTGGCTGGTAACCGCAAAAAGTAATGGTAGCCTACTGCAGGATAATCTGCCCAGTCAGTCATGATCACCCAAGTGTGTATCACGTAAGGTACTTAAGTGACTGATAGTCAAGAAAAACATGCTTGGGTGGAGATAAGGTCCATGATGGCTTGTTCAATGAATTCTTCGCCAATCTCAGTTTTGATGAGTGCTATCATGGGAAAAAAAAACCGTAATGTTTCTTGGGAATGTTAACTTGAATGGTGTATAGAAGGATGAGTTTATAAAGAAAAGGATTCTTAACTGCTTTCATTTTAAAAAAATATCTTGGAGCTGATTTTCTGCCCATAGAAGTGACATTTAAAAAGCTTTATTATTGTCCTCCAACAAACTCTGAATTTGGCATGCATTTGAATCAATTCTTGTAAGAGTCAGGAGTGGTTGAGTGGCAGTCCTTCCAACACTCCTCCTTCTTGGTTGTACAATCTTGACGTTGTGAAAAACACTCAATGTTCTTAACATCCGGAGTTGTCTTTTCTTTATTTCAAGTTATGTCTGGGTTGACATAACAACTATCTTCCTCAGTCTTTCTCTTTTTATTTATTCAGTGGTTTCTCATTATCAACATTTTGACCCAAAGAACTTCTTTATCATTTGATATTTGTTGTTGTATAAAAAGAAAGCAAAGTTTGCGAGACAGAAGTGGGAAGGGAAACTGGTTCCATTACCATTGTAAGTCTTTTTTGTTGGTTTTGATTTTAATATAGTAGCCATTGTGGTAGTAGTTTTGTCTCTTGTTGTATTAGTCAATTAAGTATCATATGTGATACATGCTTGGGCAATCATGTCTCAAAAGAGACATGACTGACTAGGCAGAAGATTTTTTTTACAGTAGTTTATCATTACTTTCTGTCATAAACTGGTTGCCAACCAAGGCTACAGAACCCAATTTATCCTAACCCACTGCTGAATGGAAAAGTGATAGATTAATGCCTTTCCAAAGGGTATTTGTGCATAAGCAAATGCAATGAATTCAAATGAAATTCGAAATCGGCTCTTTGATTTCTTGTTCCAAGCAGATATCCACTGCACCATGAGGCACGTCCATTTCTTTCTTTCTTTCTTTTTTTTTTTTTTTTTTTTTAAAAAAAAACAAAAAAAAACATAGACAGTGTTCTTTTTTTCCTTCTCTGGACTGGCACAACTGTAACAGTTTTTAATTTTATTTGTAAAACTTAAGTCTCTCTTGGAATTTGTCAAAATGGGGGACTGTAAAAAGTGAAGAATCACTTCTTGAAATTTTCTCCAGTCTTTTTATACCTATCTCTCAGACTTCTTTGAGATTCTCACCACCATTTTAGACAATGCAGAAAATAATTAAAATATAGGTAAAGGTCTGGCCAGTGTTGACAGATGAGGTAGTTGCAGCTTTCTTTTTCACGGGTAAGGTGTATGGAAGTAGATTCTGTATTTCAACAGTTCATTTTAAATGGGTCTTCTTTCCCTGAGGAACCAGATTCTTTAATGTTGGTCTTCTTATTGAAATGATGACAAGCAGTTTCCAGCCATTTGTGTCTTAACATTTCGGAATGGAACTGAAGGTTTTCCATTCAGTTATGAAGTTGAGCCTGCACTCCCTGCATGGGACTCAGGGTCATAGTTTACCTGAATTAGAAGAAATATAAATGAGACCCCAGCATGTGACTAGGGATATCAGATATTGTGGCCATAGTCCTTGTTTTCTATACAGAGTATATTTTCTTTTGTTACTAAATCTTCATCAGTTAGGGTCTGACAATCTTCAACAGTATGCATGTGCCAAATGGGAAAGGTGTCTTTAATGGCCTGTTGGACCCTTATCATCAAATGCAATAAAAATTTTATCATATTTTGTGAACTTTTGTGAAATTTTATTTGTTTTCCTGGAAAACAAAAACATTTTTTATCCTGCTCTCCAACCTGCAATAACTCTTAAAATGAGAAAACCAACTAGTAGCCCACCTTACATTAGATTTGTACACTGTTTGGTATGTTGCATATATTTCACAAATATGAAGAGGGGCTGATCTAGGTATCCTGAGCTTCCACTTGTTACTTTTTTACTAGCAGTTCTTGTTTTCAGATTTTCTGTACTATTGTAAGAACTGCAACCTTGAAACTCCTGAATATAGTTTATTATGTCTTTGTCTCTGAGTGTATCAAATTTGATTAAAATTGGACCACTCCTATAACTCGATTTTTTCGATTATCAATTTTCGATATTTCTCGGGAGTACCTCGACACAAAACCTAGCTAAGAACACTCGCAGACGCTTATAGTACAACTGTAAATTTTCAAGAAAATCGGTTCAGCCATTTTGGAGTCCATAGGTAATGGACACACACACACAAAGTTCCATTTATAAATAAATTTAGATAGTATTATTTTACCTTGTCTTTTTTTCTTATTCTATTTCTTATTGTTTATTGAGAACTTTGTCAATTCTGTTTGTTGAACAATTTTGCTTATTAAACTTAACCAAATATGCCACACCTTTTTACAGTCACTATAGGAATGCATTGGAAATGATTTCACTATTGAAATGCACTTCAAACTATTTTACTATGGGAATGCACTACTGGGGTTTCACAATAAAAAAAAGACATGACAACATTCTAGGAACATAAATCTAATTATTACAGAAAAAAAAAACAGCAGACTTATTTTGCCTCTCTCTAAAAAAAAAAAAAAAAAAAAAAAAACAACTAAAACAAAAACAATCAATCTTGAACTTTGAAGTAAAGGAAATTAATCACCAGCTGTCTTCATGAGAAAACTTTAATGAAACTTAAACAAAAAATAACAACAAAAGTATTTTGAGGCTCAAATCTTTCAACTGTTGTAATGTCATTTATTTGATCCAAGGAAGTTTAGTGGCAACTGGACCAAGATCAAAGCATGTCTATAGGTCAATGTACTTACTGACCCTATCATTATGTTACCCACCAACAAGTGCTTAAAAGATCAGTGGGGTTAGTGAGCCACCACCTACTCTGGCACCCAGCCTAGTAAATGTAATATGTGAAGAAGATCTCTGTGTATTCATATTGAATATGTGACTTGTATCTTATAGAGTTACATGATGAAGTCAGTCATATTGATGTAATTGAAGATTGGTGCCAAGTGTTTTATACAAATGTCAAGATAGGAAAGTTCCTTTTCCCAGCAGAGGAAAATTATGCAAAGTTGGAAACCAGAGGAATGGTTGAAAAAAAAAAAAAAAAAAAAAAAAAGGAGGAGCAGAATTAAGAAAAAGAAAAAGTGGAAGTAGAGATAAATATGAAAGAGAAATGCAAGAAAGAATTATAAAGAAGATAAAATTAAAAGAAAGAATAAAGGTAATAGAGAGAATGAGAGAAAGAAAGAGAGGAGAAAAAACAAGAGAGTAATAGAAGATAGGAAAGAAAGAAAGAAAGAAAAAAAACAAGGAAAACAAAAAAACAAACAGAAAAAACAGAGAGTAAATGAAAGAAAATATGAAGGAAAATAAAAAACAAAAACAAGAGATTGGTTTGAAAGAAAGGAGCTAGCAAGCAAGGCAAGAAAGTCAAAAGAACAGAAAGAGAGAGACAGGCAGAAACAAGAATAGAGAGAGAGATAAACAGGCAGAAACAGGCAGAGAGAGTAAGCAAGCACGAAACAAGAATAGAGAGAGACAGGCAGAAACAAGAATAGAGAGGAAGGACAGCAGGCAGAGAGCGAGAGAGAGAGAGAGCGAGAGAGGCAGAGAGAGAGAGAGAAACACGGAGACAGAGAGAGGCAGGCAGAAACAAGGAGAGAGAGAGAGAGAGAAAGGCAGAAACAGAGACAGGGAGAGAGAGACAGGCAGAGAAACAAAAGACAGAGAGAGAGACAGGCAGAAACAAGAATGAGGGAGGGAAACAGACAGAAACAAGGAAGGGAGAGAGGGAAACAGGCAGAAACAAAGACAGAGAGAGGGGCAAGCAAGGCAGAAGCAAGCATGAGGGAGAGAGAGAGAGAGAGACAGAGAGAGAGAGAGAAAGACACAGAAACAGAGAATAGAGAGAGAGAGGCAGAAACAGAGACCGAGAGGTCAGCAGGCAGAGAAACAAGAATGATTGGGGGGGGGAGTAAGCAAGGCAGAGAGGCAGGGAGGGAGGGAGAAACAGACAGGCAGAGCGAGAGAGGGGCAAACAGGCAGAAACAAACGCGCACGCAGAGAGAGGGAGAGGCAGAAGCAAGAATAGAGAGAGAGGGAAACAGGCAGAAACAGAGACAGAGAGAGAGAGAGAGCGACAGGCAGAGAGAGGGAAACAGGCAGAAACAGAGACAGAGAGGGTAAACAGGCAGAAACAAGAATGAGGGAGGGAGTAAGCAGGCAGAAACAAGAATAGTGAGAGGGTGACAGGCAGAAACAAAGACAGGCAGAGAGAGAGCGAGAGCGAGAGCGAGAGAGAGACAGGCAGGCAGAGAGAGAGAAACATACATACAGAGAAACTGGCAGAAACAGAGACAGGCAGAGAGAGCGAGCGAGAAACAGAGCGAGAGACAGGCAGGCAGGAAGCAAGCATATAGAGAGAGAGAGAGAGAGTGAGAATGAAGGAGAACGAGCGAGAAACAGGAACAAGGAGGGAAACAGACAGAAACAAGGTCAGAGAGAGGGCGGAGCGAGAAACAAGAATAGTGAGAGAGAAACAGGCAGAAACAGAGAGAGAGAGAGACAGGCAGAAACATACATATAGAGAGAGAGAGAGCGAGAAACAAGGAAGCAGAGAGAGAGAGAGAGGCAGAAACAGGCAGGCAGAGAGAGGAAGCAAGGCAGAAACAAAGACAGAGAGAGAGAGACAGGCAGAAGCAAGCATGTAGAGAGAGAGAAACAGGCAGAAACAAGAATAGAGAGAGAGAGGCAGGCAGAGAAACAAGGCAGAGAAAGAGAAACAGGCAGGAAACAGAAAGACAGAGAGAGAGAGAGAGGCAGAAACAGAGACAGAGAGGGAGTAAGCCAGGCAGAAACAAAGACAGGCAGAGAGGGAGACAGGCAGAGAGAGGCAGGCAGAGAGGGAAACAGGCAGAAACAAGAAGACAGAGAGAGAGACAGAGAGCGAGAAACAACGCAGAGAGAGGGCGAGCGAGAGCGAGAGAGAGAGAAACAGGCAGAAACAAAGACAGAGAGAGAGAAACAGGCAGAAACGAGCGAGAGAGAGCGAGCGAGAACAGAGAGAGAGGGAAAGGGCAGGCAGAAACAAGAATATATATAGAGAGAGCAAGACAGGTTAGGGTTAGAAATAACAAGAATAGAAAGAGAAAGAAACAGACAGTGACAAAAAGAGAGAGTGCCAGGCTGAGACAAGACTGTAAAAAAAATGGGAAATAGAGACAAGTGACAAAAACAGAGAGAAACAGACAGAGACAAGAATAGAAAGAGAGAGAAACAGACAGACAATGATAAAAATAATATGAATAATACAAAGATTTTACAGTTCTTGGGTATCAATCTGAGGACAGTGCAGAGGATGTAGAAAGTGCTGGATGCACCTAATTGTTATTATGAAGGTGTTTGGAGTGATCGCTAGTGATTGCAAAGCCCCCATTCATCTTGATAAGGTCTCAGACTTATCATGGAGACCTATCACAATTGCACTGAGGAGACAGTATTACCCTTGGTCAAGAAAGTGGCTGCTAGAAGGCCCTATTTCTAGCAACAAGACTCAGCAACATGCCACACAAGCAATAGAATTCAGTCATGGCTGTCAGACAATTTCTGCAACCACATCACCCCTTAGATCTAGCCACTTATCTCCCCAGACTGCAACCCCTTGATTATTATGTGTGGGGTACAGTTGAGCAAGAGAACAGCAAAACTCTTTATAACACCAAAGATGAACTAAAGGCAAGTATTATGGCAGCATTCATCAACTTAAACAAGGAGACTGTCCAAAAGAGTTGCAAGAGATTCTAAAAACATATAGAGGACATGCTTGACACCAATGACAATTTTAATTAATAAATTTATTCTTTAGTCATTCAAAATAATTTTGTTTAATTTTGGTAACTACATCTGTTAAAGTAAGATGTCAGTGTTATTTTCAGGTTTGCATAATTTACATGACAATTTATCCATCGCACTGTGTACAGCTATATCTCTTGTTCTGGCATTTTATATAGTTAGATCTTAAAGACACATATGAGAACCTTACAGTAGGAGTAAGGGCTTAACAACATATGCAATCCTTTTTACATATCAGGTTACAAGCACTGATGTGATCTCTTATAGCTGTGTCTTGCTTCACAAAAATAAACACATATATATGCCCCCTGTACATATATATATATATATATATATATATATATATATATTACTTTTATGGTATGCAATATTTATGTGTTAAAGTGCTAAATATCATGGACAGAGTATATGTAAATATAAAAGTTGACATTGATGTCAACACCCAGAGGTGACAGTCTGTTTCATACCCAATCAGGTGGTCTGATGATTGCATATAAGCATAAAACAGACTGTTGATACTGGGTGTTGGTTTCAATATCCACATTTTTTTCTTTTCATTTTTGAAACCTAGGTTTCAACCTTTTGGTATTTTCAGGCAGTTTATAATAAGAGTATAAATTGCCTGAAAATAAAGAACAGTAGAAACCTAGGTTGTGGAAATAACTCATTTTTTAAAAAAATATATTCAAAAGCTCTAAAATATAAATTTATTGAGCACTTCTTAATAAAACTGAGTACTATTCTAATTTAATTATGACTAAAAACTAATTTTATATATATATATATATATATATATATATATATATATATAGAGAGAGAGAGAGAGAGAGAGAAAGATAAATACAAATATAGACAAAAAAATTAATACTGACAATTGTTTATCTCAGAATTGAGATAATTAAAGCTACTTGAAGGTTTAATATACATATACTATTTTCTTTGCATTAGAGTGTAATAACATGCTTTTATTTATTTACTTCTATCTATCTATATATATATATATAGCTTCCTTATACATATATATGTCGCGGTGTGCCTGATCACCACTCCCACTTTGTGTCAACAATCACGGACACGCCTGCAATTTCAAAGCAAATGAGCTTTCAGCGGCACCCAGCTCATTCCTGCAGTTACCAGCGGCACCCAGCTCACTCCTGCAGTTACCAGCGGCACCCAGCTCACTCCTGCAGTCTTCAGCGGCATCCTGCTCACTCTACTCCCAGCTAATTCCTGCAGCTTCCAGCGACTTTGGCAGTCACCAGCTACCTACTGCGGCATTTCACTAACATACCACTACCGGTTCTAGTGCTCACTGACGTCTGACAACCTGTCCCAGTGCCCACTGACGTTCAGCAATGGGTTCCAGTGCCCGTCGACGTCTAGATACTGCTCCCGATACCTGACTTTCACCACCTTACCATTCACTGGTCATTTAAGAAAAAAAATAATAAAGACACGATTTGCACCGTCTCCAACTGACCATCTACATTTGCCATCCTTCTTTGCTGTTGCCATCTCCTTTCCCTGACTTTGTGTCTACCTTTTTAGTTGCACAGTCGATTGGCACTCACACCTCTTGGCCCTACCTACAACATATATATATATATATATATATATATATATATATATATATATATATAGCTTTCTGATATATATATATATATATATAAAAAGAAGCGATTACAATCTAAAGCAAATAAAATAGGAACTGATAGAACAGAAATCTTTAATAGAAGAACTTCATCTCTGAACAACAAAAGAAAGCAATTAAGAAATAAATTATGTATGTCATGCAGAACTGATCAGTGTTACAAATTTAATGGTGGCATTTGTCATTTCTAATCAGCACTGACAAAATTCAAATTGTGAGTGGATTTTGACTGTCAGACATTAAAAGACCTGGAAGGTTGTAATAAGAAGAAATGTTAAAATTGAAAAAAACAAAAATTAATACTGACAATTTTTTATCTCAAATGAGATAATTAAAGCTATTCAGAGGTTTCCAATCAAAATGTGATGTGAACATTTGAAGTGAACTGGTAGCAATAAAAAACTGCAGATTTGTCCCACATCTAGTTACAGACGGGAAGTTGGTTAAGGCCTGTTTACATTAAAGATTTACTCATCAGCGTAAAAAAATATGATTATGATAACCAGGATGAGGACACTTGTTCAGTTTATGATGATAAAAATCAGGGAATGTTTTAATAATGTGTTGTAGAGTGGCTAGCACCCTTCAGCACTCTAACCAATGGACTGGTTCACAGCCTGAAAGGGTCTTCAAGTATGTATTTAAAGGGTCATTTTTAATAAGTTGCAACAAGCAGACTGATTTATTTTGTTAGCCATTTAGACCGTTCTCTCTTTTGCTTGTAAATTTTGTCTTGTTAATTGTTTGTAACTTATTGTTCAGTATTTTTTGTATATATCTGTTAGTACCAGAAACTGTGCTGAATAAATATATTAAGCACTCATTCTTCTCTGTGTATCATTCACCTCAGTGATACAACATAATGGTAATGTTAACATCAGTTGTTGCCTTGTAAGGAAACATTCAGCAGCCATTGACCGAACAGCCACTGCTACTCAAGTTATGCTTTTTTTTCATTACCAAGCCATGAAAGAGTAGTATCTCTTCTGAGTAAGCAGCCAGTCCTATTTTCAGTTGAAATTTATAAAATCTTTTTTTTTTAAACAATTTTTCAGGAAAATAGATTTCTCAGATCCAGTAGCTTTTATTGCTATTTCAAGTACTGATGGAAGTTTCCTTTATGAAGTAGAGCGGAAAGTTAACATCTTGATTATGTCACTATTTTCTCTGAGTTACATGTAATATCTATTTTAGTTGTTGCTGTTAAAAGTCATCAAGTGATGTGGTTTCTGTTATTTGGTGAAGTTCTTCGCTTGTGATTCTGCAGTGCCAGTCTAAAAGGTTCAAAAACATGTGATCTTCACAAATATCCATAGGCTTCATTTACTCAAAGCTATTTTTAATCATTGATATTAGGAAGCAGTTGTATACAGCTGAAAGCTTAGATATTATTTAATGGCCCATACAGCAATATACAACGTATCCTATAATGATGGGACACATTTTAAATGCAAGTATCTTGGATTATAAAAATTACAAATAGATTTATTACATAGCTGATATAAAAGAGTCTAACATTTTATCTAAGGTTTGAATATTACTTCCTTGAGATAGACACCACCACTGTAGGAATCTTATAGAATAACCAGCCAGTAATCAATTAGAATAGAAGTTGAGTCTAACTGACAAAAAACCACCAGGGAAAATTGGTAGGTGGTTTAAATAACAACCTGGGAGATTCCATTCTGTTACAGGCAAGTCTATTCTGTAAGCAGTGATTGGCTGATAATTTCAGTGTGTACATTGAGCTCAATATCCACCATACATAGGGACATGTATTCAGTTACAACCCTGTTTATTTTTGTCTGCCAACTGGACGCTCATTGGACACATCAGGAAGGTGAGTCTCACAATCTTGAATGTTCACCTTTCTACAGGGAAACACCATGTTGAAAGCTAAGTTATTTGACTTCTACAACCACAAAGAGAACATTCATGAACTCACTTTCTCATTTCAAACAGGGTGGTTTAGCATATCAACTAGAGCAGCTGGAATCTCTCTATGAATGCCTTTGTTTTAGTGGGAAAGCCTTAGTTGTGGAACAAAAATATGAATATAAAACAAATATAAATGTCATATCAATAGCCATCTTCTGTTTCTCAAAATCTTGTTCATTATTGTCCTTTCTCTTCACTAAAGTCTTCTCTTTCTCTTCCACTCTCAGTAATTCTTGGCTTCTCAGTTGCACTATCACTTTGCTTGAATTGAAATGCAATATGTCCCGGAAAGGGATATATATATTATTCAAAGTAGCTAAGTGGTTTTGGCAAGGTAACCAGGTAAAACAATTTAGCAAGTAGCCATAATAGACCGGTAGTCATATACAGTATGCTTAGGCATAAACTTATGCAATAGGCATTGTCAATAGGCATTCCAATAAGCATAGTCCTAGTGTCTCCGCCTTAGTCTGTATTTATAGCTGACACCAGCCAATCATATTATTGTGAGGGGGAACCAAGGTGTATGCATATTTATTACATCAAAATGATTAAAAAAAACAAAAACAAAATGAAAAAACAAACAAACAACAAAACAAAACAAAAAAAAACAAGCAAACAACAAAACAAAAAAAACAAGAAATGAAGTATGTGTGTACCTAAGTAAGGGTGTTAAAGAGTTTATAACTTAATGGTTTCTTTGTTGGGCTGAGAACATTTCAGCATTCCCATGTACATATACAGGGTGTTCCATAATGATGAGACTCATTTTAAGTGCAAGTTGTGGTGCAGTCGATATCGGCTCGGAACGAGAAATCGGTGAGCCGAGTTCGAATTCCAGCTGAATTCATTGCATTCACTTACGCGCAAATACCCCTGGGAAAGGTATTAATCCGCCTATTCCTTCCAGTTATGGGTTAAATAACAGGACAGATTGGGTTCTATAGCCTTGGTCGGCAACCAGTCTACCGCAGAAAGCAATGGCAACCTACTGCAGGATAATCTTCTGCCCAGTCAGTCATGTCTCTTTCGAGACATGATCGCCCAAGCGTGTATCACGTATGGCACTTGACTGATCTTGGATTATAAAAATTACAGATATATTTACCAAATATATTTATCATATAGCTGATATACAAAAGTTCATCATATCTAAGTGATATGTTCCGGAAAGGAATATCAGTGTAACGATTAGAAGGAAGGATGGTACTTGACACAGAAATACTATATAATGGATTTATTGTACTAATGTACAATTAACAAATAGGTACAGATAAGCAATCAATGAGTAGGAGCGGAATAAACTATCAAATAAAGAATGCCTTCACCTAAGACGTTTGCTTCTCTCCGCTTGTTACTGTACTTTATAGTCTAGAGTATTCCATTCTCGGGGATGGCAGGATGTTCCACTATAACACTAAGATTTTTCTATTTCCTACAGGTATCTGTCATCTCTTTTGCTGGGAGTGGTCCCTCATAATGTTGTAGTCTTCAAAAGAAATTGCATATGCACATATTCTCAGATAACATGTTGAACTCTTGTATATCAGTTACATCGTTGAAATAGTTAAATGTAACCCGCTCTTCTATTCTAACAGTTTCTTTTCATGCACTTCCCATTTATTGAATTGCTATATTCTATCTCCTTGATTTCCAGCCATCGCTTATACTTTCTTCGATATCTCCTCTACCTTCATTTTTCTCTTTGTTTTACTGTGCAGCAGTAGAGGTCTGCCTTGCTTGAAGTAAAATGATTATAAAAAAATAAAACAATATTTGGTTCTCTGTCATTTTTATAATCCAAGATTCTTGCATTAAAAATGTGTCCTATCATTATGGCACATCATACATAGTCAGTTAAATGATATACATGATACACGTTTGGGTGATCATGTCTCGAAACAGACATGACTAACTGGGCAGAAGATTATCCTGCAGTAGATTGCCATTGCTTTCTGCGGTTGACTGGTTGCCAGCCAAGGCTATAGAACCCAATCTGTCCTGTTATTTAACCCATAACTGGAAGGAATAGATAGATTAATACCTTTCCCAAGGGTATTTGTGTGAAAGTGAATGCAAAAAACTCAACTGGAATTCGAACTTGGCTCCCCGAGTTGTCGTTTTGAGCGGATATCCACTGCACCACAATGCACATCCTACCACATCATTTATAACATTGGCATAAGATCACTATTTAAATTAATTACAGTTGGGCTAATGTCTTGATTTTTGCTGTTACCATTAAAATATTTTAAACCAGTGTGACTAGTACTTTATCAGATGTCTGTTATTTGAGTAGAATCCAGGGAAGTGAATTCTTTATTTAATCTACTAAAGTAGATTATGCTTATTTCATTGTCCGTAAATCATCTTGTTCTACTTTTTAAATAAAGCTCAGTTATTTTGGTCTGAGTCAGTACTACCTAGCCAGGGGATTGAACTTACAATGTCTCCAAATTCACTGCTTATTTCTCATTCCAGAAATTCAGATAGAAAAGAAGCATATGCTAAGAATAAAGAATGGTAACATATTCTGGATAATTTTGCATGTTTTAGCAATTGTTTATTTGATTTGTATAGCCTACCTCATGGTTTGAAATTGTGTAGCACTTTTCATGATTGACAAAAAGTTCTTTTCATTTTAAGGCAAAGCTTTCAGACAAAATCCGATATTGATGCTGGGAAACGGGGGGGGGGGGGAATAAGGTGAGAAAAATTTGTGAAATGACAAAAGAAATGGATACAAGATAGAAATTAATTTGGGAAATGAAAATGTGGAATCGGTATATAAAATAGTGAAGCCCTTGAATGGAAAAGAAAAAATGAAAAAAATGAAAGCTTTTAAGAAGACAAAGATAAAATACAGTATAACCCGGATATAAGAGGTTTTATCTGGTCCCAACAACTCTCTTATATCCAGGTTACACTGCAGAAAAAGAGGAAGAAAAAATAAAAAATACTGGAAAAACAAAAACAAAAACAAAAGTAAAACAGAAAAAAAGGAATGAAATGTTAATAAAACAAGTGTAAAATAGAAAAAAATATGACAGAACGAATAAAAAAAAAGAACAAAGGTAAAATACAAAATAAAAAAGAAATAAAAAATAGAAATAAAAAATGCAAGAGTAAAATAACAAAAAAAAGAAAAAAGAAAGAAAAAAGAGAGAAAAACAAAAGAAAAATAAAACAAAAAAATAAGCACTTCTATACCAAACATTTTGAAAAAAATCAATAACTTTTTCGTTGTTGGATATTAATACTCATCACAAAATAAAATCCTTACATTTTCCTTGTTAAAGTCTCTCAGAGGATAAAACACATCAACTAAACCAATAGAAAAATGCTAAAGCATCAATCAATTGGTGTAACAAAATTAGCAAGAAAGAAAACTGCCCCTTCATACAACTAAACATAAAAAACTTCTATCCATCCAATAATGTGCACACACTAAACATACAAATTTAGAAAACAGTACATAAATATCCCCAATGAAGACATAAATAAACAGTGCAGAAAATCAACATTATACCAAAATAAAAAAATATGAACAAAAAAGTGCAATAATAATAACTTTGATGTAACATGGGTAGCTATGATGATGCAGAAGTATGTGAACTTATACATAATCAATAAACTAACAAATGTTATTAACAAAAAAAGACAGATTCATACAGGGATGATGGTCTATTAATTCTAAGAAATTGTAACAACTGAACTACAGAAAAAATAAAAAAACAAATAAGAACCTTCAAAACCCTAGGATTTGCAATAGATACAAAATCCAACCAAAAAATAGTAAATTTCCTAGACATAACATCTAAACTAAACAACAGACCCTACAAACCATAGAGTAAAACAAATGATAACCCCCACCCACCAATGCATTCAAACAAATACCCATATCTGTAAATAAAAAAAACTTCAACAAAATCTAGTAGCCTAAAAATATTCAATGAAAACTAAAAAGACATATGAATCAGCACTAAGAAACAGCAGATATTTAAACATACTATAATACAAAAAAGACAACAATTAAAACAAAAACAAGAAAAAAGAAATAGAATTTGATTCATCCTTCTCCCCTACAACAATACAATAAAGAACAAAATTAGGAAAAATATTTTTCAAAATAATTGAAAAACACTTCCCTAAAATTAGCAAGTTATCAAAACTTATCAACAAAAATACAATCAAAATCAGTTACAGCTGTATGGATAACATGTAGAAACAAGCACAATAAAAAATACTCAGCAAGACCAATAGCTATAATATCAACAATAACAACTAACAAAATAACACCACTAGATGTAACTGCCATAACAAAGAAAATTGCCCACTTAACAACAAATGTTTAACCGATAACATAATGTACAAAGTTTCCTGTTTGAGCTCTTAAGAGTGGAGACTGTGAATTTAATAAGCAGGGTAATGTTAAGCAGTGGGGTGGGGGGGTTTAAAAATAAACGTTTACTTCTATTAGGCATCTAAGATTACTTGTTTGAGGTAATCATCTGGTATTCTGGGAGAAGCTCACAGCAAAGAATTCTCTTCCAATCCCATATTATAAAACATCATTATTTACTTTGTATTCTATGTTGCAAAGTATCCCCTTTTTTTTAAAGCCAGTTACATTTTGTTTATAAAACAGAACATTTTCAATGTATGGAAGTTACACCTCAAAGCATCTAATAACACCAAATTGGTGCAAATGGCTTTTATTGGTTCCTTTGAGTATTTTTGATTGTCTCATCAGACTCATATCTCACTGATTCTTCCTTTGTTGATATTTATTCTTTTTGGAAAAAGAAACAAATCTTAACATTTTATGAGAATTTAGAAGTGTGTTTTCTGCTTGGCTGCCTGACTTCAGAACAACAGCATCGCAGATAAGAATTTTATTACAAATGGATGAACGTGACTTTGTTGGAAAGTGGTTAAGATGTTTCGCAGTTAATGTTAGATCAAAGAAACTAGAAGTCAACAAAACAGGTGGAGGTGAAAATGAAATCAGACTTATTTTTTTAGTTATAGCATGGTGAGAAACAGTCATAAGACTTGGAAGACTTATTCAAGTCACGCACATCACAACATTAAAAAATTACATAAATATCTAAAAGAACAAAGATTATTTATAAATGAATAAAAAAGTAAAAAATAAAATCATTTTAAAACATTGAAAGCAAAAATACAACAAAAATAATTTTGAATAAATAAATCAATGAAAAATGTAATAAGTGAAGCATAATAAATTTACCAATTTCTTATATTTTAAAACTTCATATTTCTTAAACAAATATTAGATCGGTTTTTAAAAATCTTCACTAAATAAGCAAAAAACAAAAAAAAAAACTAATGATATCAAAGTCACTCTTCTGGTTGATGCTATGTAATTGAACACGAGTTACCTCCCTTGCTGCACTAAATTAACCATATTATTTCTCATTAATTTTTCTGACTTGTTTCTTGAAAGAAATTTTTTATCTTCTCAAGGAGAGGTTACTAGGGACAAGTATCTTGCGGCCTTGGATTGATTTAAGCCCAAATTAATCAGGCTGGGAGGGGTCAAGTGAAAAAATAAATTAAATCATGGAAATAAAAAAAAAGCAGCAGGCAGGAAAAACGAAAAGTAAACAGCCTTAAGTTGTCTGAATTTCATAAGAAACATTGTAATTTACCTTGTCATGATTATAAAATATTGATGCCTATTTCTTCTATCATTATCTTTCTTTGAATTATTTTTTTCTTTTTTTTTTTAGTAGAATTCTTTGGTTGTTTTTACATTTACTAGCACAGTACCCATAAAAAATAATTAAATTATTTACATGCAGATCAGCATTTCTGTCTAAAATCAGAGAGTATTTGTGGGCTCTGCAGAAGATAAAGTATTTTCTTTATAGCACCTTCAAAGTCTTCTTTTACGTACTAGGTTTCTTCTGGATGTGGGAAATCATGGCTATCCACAGTTTAACATCCACCAATGTATGTCTTTTTTACTATGCTCCCCCGCCACACACACACCCTGTCCTGTCATCCATTTACACAAGTACATTAGGTAGATTACTTTGGGAGACCTTCTCATTATGTTAGGATTGTCTTGCTGTGAAATTAAATAAATCTGGTGAGAAGATTCAACCTTGTCTTATATAATAAGAAACAGAACTTAAATACCTTAACAAAGGATTTAATAAACAGAGTAGCCTATGACAGGGCTAAGATAAAATAAGAATACAAATAAAAGAGGACAGGTGTGTGTGTGTGTATATATATATATATATATATATATAAATTAAAATAGGATTAATTCAAGGATGTTGAATGACCATTTCGATATGAAAATCCCCACGGGGGATAACACATCACCTCAGCAACAAAAAAATCCTTTCAGAAACTGGAGAAAAATCAGTCTAATTTCCCTTTTTAAATAGATTTGCAAAGAAATTAAACAAAGAAAAAGAAAAATATTTGCTCTGTAATATTTTATTATATAGAGCTCTCTTCCTGTATAATTTTTTAATATTAAAATAAAATTTTTAATATTAATTAGGATCGGATTTTTGGAATTTACCTTCCTACTTTTTCTGCTTGGATTAAAGTATCTGAATAAATATATATATATATATATATATATATTGTAGCGAGCATAAAAATCAGAACGATGTTAAGAAAAAGTCTAAACATGAAATAACTTTTTATTTTAAAGCTGCAAAGAACATTTTTATCAAGGAAAAAGAATATATAAAGGTAAATTATATAATTCAAAAATATAAAGCTCAATAAACTTATTTTGATAAAATTATAAGAATAATTATATAACATTCGAAAAAATAGATGATCAAAAACATCAGAACGATTAAATAAATCCATAAAATTTAATAATCATTTTGCATTATTGAAAATTTTTTAGGGTAAGAATATAAAATCGGGTATTTTACTAAATGACACCGGCTCTTTACTGGCTCTTGCATTGTAAATATGGCAAAAAATCCGTGACGTCATTGGAACGTAGAACACAGCTAGTCAAGTTATGTAATGAAGATAAATTCTCGACTGGGGATATTTCAGAGTTATTCAATATATTTTAAGAAAACTTGAGGAAACTGGGTCATGTGAAACCAAGAAACCACCTGGTAGGCCTAGAAAAACTACTGCAAGGGAAGTCAGATGGATTGGTAAAGAATCAAAAAACGATCGATTTGCGACAGCAAATCGATCTATAAAAGAGCTAATGCTAACCTTGGCATTAAAATATCAAGGCACACTATTTCCCGAAGACTTGAAAATATGAACAGTCAAGTAGCCTCTACAAAGTTTTACATTTCTAAAAAGAATCAAATGAGCCGATTAAAATTTGCCACTGAACACGTCATATGGACAGATGAACAGTGGGATTGTGTTCATTTCAGCGCTGAGTTAAAGTTTAACCTATTCAGTTATGACGGGAGAAGGTTCATTTGACGCAGCCCTGATATTTGCCTCAGTGCACTAAAAGCAGATTTAAATTTAAAGAAGGAAGTGTGATAGTGTTTGGCATGATTTCATCTGCTGGTACTGGACCTCTTGTTAAGCTATACGGTAAAATTAATGCAATTGTTTACAAAGAGATATTGAAGAAACATGTTGTACCTAATATGAGAACTGCAATTAATCAACCAGCTGTATTTATGCAAGATAACATGCCATGTCACACAGTGAAGTTTGTTAAAACATTTCTTTCTGAGGAGGATGTTACTGTTATGGAGTGGCCTGCTCAAAGCCGAGACATGAATCCTCTTGAGAATGTTTGGAAGTTACTGAATGAAAGAGCTAAGGAAAAGAATCCAACAAATGTCAAAGAAATATGGACTAATTTGAAAGAAGAATGGGAGAAAATATCCATTAATGAATGCAAGACATTAACTCACCCATGTAGCAAAAGATATTATGAACAAATTTTGTCTGCACTCCTCTTGTCCCCAGATAGTGAAATAAAGCTGTACTAATGTAAGTCTTTCATAAAAATGGAAATTTAACTTTTCAAAAGTGGGGATACTTTTATTTATTAACTAGCAGTATAGCCTGGCATTGTTCGGGTGTAATGAAAGCTTTAAAACTAATCCATGGTCCTTAAGCTCAGACTCTTTGGATGTTGGCACGAAAGACTAAAAAGCAATAGTTATTTCCAGTTAAAGTGAAACTGTAGACTGAAATAAAAATGAATGGATGTAAGTCAAATTTTGATTTCCTGGTATTGATATCAAATAAGATTTTTTCATCGTAAACTGAATTTTGAAGGCTAAATAAGTCTTCTGAGTAAATGGTATCATGGCTAAGACTAAGAACTACAATTATACCTACTTAGAGCCAAACCTGAAGCAAAAACTAAAATAAAAAGGCTGAAAAAATACAGACATACAGGCAGATAAACAGACACACACACACAAACATCTTGCCTTTTATATATATATATATATATTATATATATTGTCGATTTTCTGCACTATTGTAAGAACTGCAATCTTGAAACTTCTGAATATCGTTTCTTATGTCTTTGTCTATGAGTGTATCAAATTTGATTAAAATTGGACCACTCCTTCTATAACCCAATTTTTTTCAATTATTGATATTTATCGGGGGTACCGCAACACAAAACCTAGCTAAGAACACTCGCAGATGCTTATAGAACAACTGTAAATTTTCAAGAAAATCGGTTCAGCTGTTTTGGAGTCTATAGGTAACAGACACACACACACACACACACACACACACAAAGTTCAATTTATAAATAAGATTAGATTAGATTTAGATTTAGATTATACTCATCGTATCAACAATTATATAAAAGCAAGACTGAGCCAACTTTAATGTCAGTATTTTCTTTCTCTTGAGTTATAATTCAGAACAATGTCACCTTTGACAGCAAAGCTTTCCAGTCACAGTAAGGGACACCACAAACAGAAAACCTCTCCAGAAACAAAACTGTGTGTTTCTTTTAGACCATTTTTACCTCTGTCGTGGTGGTCCAGTGGATATCGGCTCGGAACAAGAAATTGGAGAGCCGAGTTCGAATTCTATTTGAATTCATTGCATTCACTTACGCGCAAATACCCTTGGGAAAGGTATTAATTCGTCTCTTCCTTCCAGTTATGGGTTAAATAACAGGACAGATTGGGTTCTATAGCCTTGGCTGGCAACCAGTCTACCGCAGAAAGCAATGGCAACCTACTGTGGGATAATCTTCTGCCCAGTCAGTCATGTCTCTTTGGAGACATGATCGCCCAAGCGTGTTTCACGTATGGCACTTAACTGACTGACTGACTTATCTGTTGGCCGAAAAGTTGCCTATTTTCCAACTGTGACAGAAGTCAGAGTTCAAACCCATGTAATAGTGAAGATTATAAAGGCTGAAATTCTAATCAAGCAAGTCCTTCTGGTCTAGACTCAGAAGAACTGTCTTCCCCATCACTCATGTCCTCCCATTTGATTGCAAAGCATTTAAACTCAGTAACAACATCTCACCTTTAACTGGGAAAATTATATCATAATATGATCAAAATAATATTGTTTTTCTGCCAAGGTGTAAATTACATTTATTCTTTTGCAAAATCTGCAATAGCCAAGATGGACTACTATATTTTTAAATCATTTCACCCTGAGCAAAGGTTTACTGAGAATGAAAGAATAAGAAAAACTTTACTGAGAAGTAAAGAGAATAAGAAAACTTTACTGAGAAGTAAAGAGAATAAGAAAACTTTACTGAGAAGTAAAGAGAATAAAAACTTACTGAGAAGTAAAGAGAATAAGAAAACTTTACTGAGAAGGAAGAATAAGAAAACTTTACTGAGAAGGAAGAGAATAAGAAAACTTTACTGAAGGAAGAGAATAAGAAAACTTTACTGAGAAGGAAAGAGAATAAGAAAACTTTACTGAGAAGGAAGAGAATAAAACTTTACTGAGAAGGAAGAGAATAAGAAAACTTTACTGAGAAGGAAAGAGAATAAGAAAACTTTACTGAAGGAAAAGAATAAGAAAACTTTACTGAGAAGGAAGAAGAATGAAAACTTTACTGAAAGGAAAGAGAATAAGAAAACTTTACTGAGAAGGAAGAGAATAAGAAAACTTTACTGAGAAGGAAGAGAATAAAGAAAACTTTACTGAGAAGGAAAGAGAATGAAAACTTTACTGAGAAGGAAGAGAATAAGAAAGCTACTGAGAAGGAAAGAGAATAAAGAAAACTTACTGAGAAGGAAAGAGAATAAGAAAACTTTACTGAGAAGGAAAGAGAATAAGAAAACTTTACTGAGAAGGAAAGAAATAAGAAAAACTTTACTACTGAGAAGGAAAGAGAATAAAGAAAACTTTACTGAGAAGGAAAGAGAATGAAAACTTTACTAGAAGGAAGAGAGAATAAGAAAACTTTACTGAGAAGGAAAGAGAATAAGAAAACTTTACTGAAAGGAAAGAGAATAAGAGAAAACTTTACTGAAGAAGAGAATAAGAAAACTTTACTGAGAAGAGGAAAGAGAATAAGAAAACTTTACTGAGAAGGAAAGAGAATAAGAAAACTTTACTGAGAAGGAAAGAGAATGAAAACTTTACTGAGAAGGAAGAGAATAAGAAAACTTTACTGAAGGAAAGAGAATAAACTTTACTGAGAAGGAAAGAGAATAAGAAAACTTTACTGAGAAGGAAAGAGAATAAGAAAACTTTACTGAGAAGGAAAGAGAATAAAGAAAACTTTACTGAGAAGGAAAGAGAATAAGAAAACTTTACAGAAGGAAAGAGAATAAGAAAACTTTACTGAGAAGGAAAGAGAATAAGAAAACTTTACTGAGAAGGAAAGAGAATAAGAAAACTTTACTGAGAAGGAAAGAGAATAAGAAAACTTACTGAGAAGGAAAGAGAATAAGAAAACTTTACTGAGAAGGAAAGAATAAGAAAACTTTACTGAGAAGGAAAGAGAATAAGAAAACTTTACTGAGAAGGAAAGAGAATAAAACTTTACTGAGAAGGAAAGAGAATAAGAAAACTTTACTAGAAGAAGAAGAGAATAAAAACACTGAGAAGGAAAGAGAATAAGAAAACTTTACTGAAGGAAGAAATAAGAAAACTTTACTGAGAAGGAAAGAGAATAAGAAAAACTTACTGAAAGGAAAGATAGAAAACTTACTGAGAAGGAAAGAGAATAAAACTTTACTGAGAAGGAAAGAGAATAAGAAAACTTTACTGAAGGAAAGAGAATAAGAAAACTTTACTGAGAAGGAAAGAGAATAAAAACTTTACTGAGAAGGAAAGAGAATAAGAAAACTTTACTGAGAAGGAAAGAGAATAAAAACACTGAAGGAAAGAGAATAAGAAAAACTTTACTGAGAATGAAAGAGAATAAAGAAAACTTTACTGAGAATGAAAGAGAATAAGAAAACTTTACTGAGAATGAAAAGAGAATAAAAACTTTACTGAGAATGAAAAGAGAATAAAACTTTACTGAGAATGAAAGAGAATAAGAAAACTTTACTGAGAATGAAAGAGAATAAGAAAACTTACTGAGAAGGAAAGAGAATAAAAAACTTTACTGAAGGAAAGAGAATAAGAAAACTTTACTGAGAATGAAAAGAGAATAAAGGCTTTACTGAGAATGAAGAGAATAAAGAAAACTTTACTGAGAATGAAAGAGAATAGAAAACTTTCTTTGAAATGAAAGAGAATAAAGAAAACTTTACTGAGAATGAAAAGAATAAGAAAACTTTAGAGAATGAAGAGAAACAAAGAACTTCACAGAGAATGAAGAGAATAAGAAAACTTTACTGAGAATGAAGAATAAGAAAACTTTACTGAGAATGAAAGAGAATAAGAAAACTTTACTGAGAATGAAAGAGAATAAAGAACTTTACTGAGAATGAAAGAGAATAAGAAAACTTTACTGAGAATGAAAGAGAATAAGAAAACTTTACTGAGAATGAAAGAGAATAAGAAAACTTTACTGAGAATGAAAGAGAATAAGAAAAACTTTACTGAGAATGAAGAATAAGAAAACTTTACTGAGAATGAAAGAGAATAAGAAAACTTTACTGAGAATGAAAGAGAATAAGAAAACTTTACTGAGAATGAAAGAGAATAAGAAAACTTTACTGAGAATGAAAGAGAATAAGAAAACTTTAGAGAATGAAGAATAAGAAAACTTTACTGAGAATGAAAGAGAATAAGAAAACTTTAGAAGGAACTCGAAACCCAATCCTAAACAGTTAACACTATTTTTATTTTCATTTTCATAGTCATGTTTCAGCCATTGTACACTCCTGCCTTCTTCAGGTGATATATGTTGGAATTTCAAACTGAACCCTTTATTTAGTCCATGGGGGTAGATTGTTCTAATTCCATATGCCATGTCTATTTCTGTTAATTTCCTTTAGTAAGTCAACTCTCCAATTTTTTATTCACCTCTGCTGTGTATTACTGGTTCTCATATTCTATTCATGCCTTGGTCAGCTTAGAAGATTTTAGTGGCCTTTGTTTTTCTTTCACTCATTCATTGTTCCCTCTACCCTGTTTTCCTTTCCTTGTCCTTTTCTTACTTTTTCTCTCTCATCTCTTTCCCTAATACTTTTCTTTAATGTTTCCTTTTTTTCCTTCATTTATTACTTCTCTTTTCGCTATTCTCTTTTTATACTCCTTTTCTTTCCCCTCACTTCTTTTTCTTCTTTTTTCATCCATATTTCTGATTTTTTATCTTCTCACCAGCTTATTTTTCTTTATTCTTTTTCATTCTTTATTTCTCTCATTCATCCATTTTGTTTGTATCTTTTCTCTGTACATTTTTCATTTTTCTTCTTATACTTCTTCTCTCCGTACTCTTTCTAACTTCTTGTCTGCTTTTTTAATCTATTTTCCAAAAAAGTCTATGCATCATAATTTGGTAAATAAAACAAAAAATAAACTCAATAAATGAATAAACAATTTAATAAGAATCAAGTTCATGTCTTGAAAAATACAAGAAAAAAAAATGGCTGCCCTAATTCAATTACAATTTTACATAACATTCGAAAAAAAAAAAAAAAAACTAATAATTATATTAATTTCATATAAGACAAATGATAAACATTTAAAACCAGGATATGAAAACAATAAGGATAAAAAAAGATTCCTTGAAATAATTATTTTTCAGGAAATGAATATATAACATTGCCAAAAACAAATTCATATCTAATAAACTAGGGTGATTTTTTATGCAAAGATGACACAGGACACAAATCAAATTATGCTTAATATATTCCCTTACATGATATCAACAGAGTAGCACACACACTGGTCCTTATGTGTATTTATGTATGAATTTTTAGAGAAGCAAAGCTCAGAACTGATCCGTGTAGAGAAGAAACATCACAAAAGAGGTTAATGCAGCAGAAGCCAAGAGAATTGCTAAAGTCAGTCAGTTAAGTGCCATATGTGATACACGCTTGGGCGATCATATCTCGAAAGAGACATGACTGACTGGGCAGAAGATTATCCCGCAGTAGGTTGCCATTGCTTTCTGCGATAGACTGGTTGCCGACCAAGGCTAAAGAACCCAATCTGTCCTGTTATTTAACCCATAACTGGAAGGAAGAGATGGATTACTACCTTTCCCGAGAGTATTTGCATGTAAGTGAATGCAATGAATTCAGCTGGAATTCAAACTTGGCTCCCCGATTTCTCGTTCTGAGCCGATATCCACTGCACTACGTAGATAAAATAAAAGCCCCAGGCTGCTAGTACTCTATCTACAATATCAGTAAATGTGTCCCCTATATGTGGGGAGAGACTTCAGAACATAGATCAGACAACATATGCCACCTGATCTACATGTGTGTGTGTGTATATATATATATATATATATATATATATCCAGGTGAAGAGGACTCAAGGTTTTACTATTTTGAGAGCCCCGGCATTTATTTTATTATGAACAGTGCTCAATATAATAAATATTATAGAGCTTAATATAATCATATAGTGAGCTTTTTTTGTATTTAAATGTAAATCATTTGTGCAACCAACATCAAACATTATCTGACGAAGAGAATCTATCTCAAAACATAGAAATTTCTGTGTTGCAATGTACAATTAATTCATAACTCTCTCTCTCTCTCTATATATATATATAAAATAATAATAATATATATTAAATAAGACTCAATGCAATAAAAGATTTAAAATTCTAGAAGCCATTGTAATACAAGGGAAGCAGCCAACATTAAATAGGGTTTCTCTTTCTGGTGGAGATTATATTTTCTAAGTGTAATAAAAATATAAATCACCTAAAAAAATTCAGTTTGACTGTTGTAAATAATGTCAACTTGAGTGACTTGAAATTGGCTCCAACAAATAAGGGAATGCTAGAATTAACCAAAAACAATTTTATAAACAGTTAAAAAAATGTTTGACAGCAAATGAATGAAGCAACCTTTGAGAGTACTAAGAAAAACAAAACTGAATAATTTAATTTAAACTTAAATTTAAAAAGCAAAAACTCAAATGCTGATTTAATAAAAATATTTTTAGGGTAAAGGACATTCATTTTATGCATATGTATCAAGGGAGATTACTTGTTTTTAAGCTTAGAGAAAAACCAAAAAAGTAATAATAAAAAACTCTATATAGAAACATCTATATTAATCTGGGTCAATGTATTTGAGCAGATATGTATTTTTATGTTTGCATGTAATCATCAATTCACTTTTGTTTAGTAAATTAGGGTTATTGAAGTGTTTTAAGATATCAAGTTTTTCTAAAAGGCATGTTTCCTTTTATGTTATAAAATATAGATTTTGCGATGATACCCCAGGTAATAAATGGGCTTTTATTGTTTTTAATTGCCAGATTTATGTTGAGAGAGCAGTTCTTTTAGAAATTTCTAGAAATACATTATCTCTATCAATTTTTCTATTAGTTAAATGCGGGACTCATTGGGGAATGTAAATCAAGTAACTTTTTTTATTTACAAGACCATTTTTCTGAAAATCTGCTCCGAATAGTAAAATGAGAAATGCATTAAAACTACACCATTTTTAATTTATATAAACTTTTAATTGATTTCATAAATAATATAATTAAAGGATATCATATTCTGAAAAAGAAAAACAAATTTTGATGAATAATGAATTTTTATAAGAATTGTTTTCATTTTTTTCTGAGTGAATTATGTTGATTTATAGTTCCAAACATCTTTTAAATTTCTTTCAGTTACTTAGTGCCTTTGATTAATAATTTATTAGGTAAAGACTTTATTTACAAATCTAAAATTGAAAAGCTTAATACAAATCATTTAGAATAAGGATTTTTAAAGTAATTAACATTTTTTTATGTTAAACTGCACATTTTCTTTTACTATGGAAACTTATAAGTGACTTATCATTAAATGGTCACGTGTTTCAAGGGTTGTTTCCCTCATGGAATGATAAATTGGGTAATGTCATTTTTTGGTCACCATACTTCCAGACTTGTTAATTGATTTATGACAGGGGTTATCAACACCTACTTGAAAGGTCAATGAGTCAGACCTTTTCTAATTAAGATTTAGATTTTTTTTTAAGATTTAGATTAAGATTTAATTTTAAATTTCATACCATAAACAAGTAATATTTGTTTCAAATCAGATTGATTTAACTCTAACTTTGCTAATTTTTCCAAAAATAACATCTGATAGATGTATATTTTATTTTTGCAAGATTTTTAAAACTGAGTATTAACTTTTGCTTACAAATATGTTGATTGCTCAAAAAATGGCCAAAATTTTTAAAAACAACTCAGAATTTTAGATTACAATGAATTTCTGTTTGAAATACATCCAATTGTTTTGCTTACCAGAAATAGTAAATTTAATCATTTAAAAACTCAATTTAAAACTTAGGTATCAAAAACTATTGAATATATATATATATATATATATATATATATATATAATTAAATTTATTTATTTAAAATTATTATGCTCTACTTGTATTGAGCATTTTTTGAAATATAAATGCTGTTGGACTCTGGACTCAAAACCTGTTGGTTCTTTACATCTGATGGATGTAAATGAGTATATATATATATATATATATATATATATATATATATGTATGTGTGTATTCACGTAGGTTCACACCCATATATAAATATTCATCTTGTATTAACAGAACAGTGCTCAATGTAATATAACAAAGCTATTAAGTATATATTGATATATGTACATATTATCCTACATCTAAAGCATGACTCAAAGTTTCATGCCCTACGCCATTATCAGGTGCACATTATATATATATATATATATATATATATATTAATGTGTGTGTGTGTGTGTGTGTATTTTATATTTGGCCAACAATCTCTTTTATGCAGGTTTCATCAAAAATAAAAAATAAAACATTCAGACAATTTTTATATAATTTATGTCCTTTAAAGAAAGAAATCAAAAGATCACCTGAAAAATTACATAGCAAACTTTATATATATATATATATATTTAGTATATCGAGGCAGTAAGTAATTTTCTAAACATATGCTATTAAATATAAGAGACAATGAATGTCTATTATGTTTAATCATGAGCCGTTCTAAATGTCGTATTTTTGCTTTAATTTCAGTTGAAAATAAAGACAAAAATTCTCCAACATTTGGATAATTATTTATTGGTTTTCTTCTAAGCTTTCAGCTCACATGAGCCATCTTCAGAGAGGTTGTTTAAACTGAAATATTATAAAATCCACCATCACTGACGATTTTATTTTGTGTTGACATAAAACTCAGCTTGGCAACGGCAATAGTTACCAAAAATAATAAACGCAGTTCTTAAGTTTGCAATGCAGTTTTATGATGTCACACCGCGGGATAGCGCGAAATGACAACAAAACCATGTAGTCAAATGCAATGTAATATGTTATTTCCTGTTTTAAAGTTGATTTTATTGAGTGTTGGTGGTTTTGATTTGATGTACATGGCCTCCAATATCTGCAGGTTCCTATTACTGTGTGTATGAGTAAGGATCACCATATTTTGGTCAACAATATCATACAGAAAGCATGTAATATTAGTATTAATAATAATATCTAATCTAAATCTAATCTAAACTTATTTATAAATGGAACTTTGTGTGTGTGTGTGTGTGTGTGTGTGCCCATTACCTATAGACTCCGAAACAGCTTAACCGATTTTCTTGAAAATTTACACATTTGTACTATAAGCGTCTGCGAGTGTTCTTAGCTAGCTTTTGTGTCGAAGTACCTCCAATAAATATCAAAAATCGATAATCGAAAAAATCGGGTTATAGAAGGAATGGTCTGATTTTAATCAAATTTGATACACTCATAGACAAAGACATAAGAAACAATATTCAGAAGTTTCAATGTTGCAGTTCTTACAATAGTGCAGAAAATCGGTAATATATATATGTAAAAGGCAAGATGTGTCTGTTTATCTGCCTGTATGTCTGCATTTTTTCAGGTTTGGCTCTAAGTAGATATAATTGTAGTTCTTAGTCTCAGCCATGATATCATTTACTCAGAGGACTTATCTAGCCTTCAAAATTCAGTTTACGACGAAAAAAACTAATTTGATATCAATACCAGGAAATCAAAATTTGACTTACATCCATTTATTTTTCTTTCAGTCTACGTTTTCGCTTTAACTGGAAACAACTATTGCTTTTTAGTCTCTTATGGCAACATCCAAAGAGTCTGAGCTCGAGGACCATGGATTAGTTTTAAAGCTTTCATTACACCCATGCAACGCCGGGCTATACTGCTAGTCAACAATAAATCTACACTTTAAACAAAACATTCATGGGTTCTCACACTTTTTCTTATATATACACTCCTGATCAAAAATTTAAGACCACTTAAAAATCTTTGAAAAGAAATTTTTTTTACAGATAGATTTTAAACTCCTCCCACTTAAGGTTACCAATACTATAGTCTAAAAGGTTATGGAAACAAAAAAGCTACATTCCAAACATTTTATTTTGTAATTTACATTTTTATAAAATGAGGCAATTTACACATGATCAAAATTATAAGACCAGGGGTATAAATTGTTAGATTTATGGTAATTCCAATGTTTTTAGTTCAGTTAGAGATTAGCAATCACTGCGTAAAGGTGTTACCATGCCTAAAGCAAGAAAACTTACCAAAGTTGAGCATTCTAAAATTCTAGAATTCCATAAGCAAGGTTTGTCACAGCGGGCGATTGCAGCTAAGGTAAATCGCAGTAAAACTGTGATTTGCAACTTTCTAAAGAACAGTGAGAATTATGGAAAAGCAAAATCCTCTGTTAGGCCCCAAAAAATTTCTCCTGCATTGAGTAGGAGAATAAGACGGGTTGTTATGAAAGACGGGGGACTTTCTTCTCGTCAAATTAAGGCAGTCACAGATGCTGATTGCAGTCCTGTAACCATCAGACAACACTTAAGACAAAAAGGCATGGTAAATAAAAAGCGTAAACAAATTCCTCGGCTGCTTCCATGTCACAAGGTGGACCGTTTAAAGTTTGGTCATGAATACCAAACATGGGACATTGAGAAGTGGAAGAAAGTCCTGTTTCCTGATGAGAAAAAATTCAATCTCTATGGTCCTGAAGACTTCCAACGATATTGGTATAACAAAAACATGCCTCCTGAAATTTTCTCTGCACATCATAGTGGTGGAGGGTCCCTAATGGTATGGGGTGTCTTTTCTTACAGAGGGACGATGGAGCTCCAGGTGATGCAGGGTCGTCAGAGAGCGGCTGGTTGTGTTAACATGTTACAAAAAGCATCTTTGATGATGGAGGGCCAGCCTTTGTGTGGGAATGGATGGTTATTCTAACAGGATAATGCTGCAATCCATGCTGCAAGACGGACCTTGACCTTTCTACAAGAAAATGGGGTCCATCTCTTGGGACATTCTGCATGCTCACTGGACTTGAACCCAATTGAAAATGTTTGAGGATAGATGACAAGAGATGTTTATCGAAATGGCAAACAATATTCAACAAAAAATGAACTTCGTGAAACCATCTTCAGAAGCTAGAGCAACATCCCCCACACCTTAATGGAAATGCTTATTTCTAGCATGCCCGACAGAATTTTTGAAGTCATTAAAAGCAGTGGCGGTAGACTTCATTATTAAATTTGGTTGTTGAATGTTTTCATACACTTTTTGTACAATTTCGTAGAATTTTTTCTCTGGTCTTATAATTTTGATCATGTGTAAATTGCCTCATTTTATAAAAATGTAAATTTCTAAATAAAATGTTTGGAATGTAGCTTTTTGTTTCCATAACCTTTTAGATTGTAGTATTGGTAACCTTAAGTGGGAGGAGTTTAAAATCTATCTGTAAAAGAAATTTTCTTTTTAAAGATTTTTAAGTGGTCTTAAATTTTTGATCGGGAGTGTAGATAAGTAAGTGAAAGAATAGATAGATTTAAAAACCTACTGTCTGTTCCATTCACTTTTATAAAAGTGCTCAATATAGAGTAGAACTTAATATTGTAATTTTGTTATTACAATGGTTTATGAAAGCATTGTATAACTACACAAAAATTATATGTTTCAGAACATTATTGTTCTTCAGGTGATATTTTAAAACAAATGGTGAAAATGATTTATTTTAGAAAATATAAAATGAATTCGTGTTTATTCATAAAGTTAAGGAGGGGTGGTTGGAGGAAGTTAAACAACATGATTATGGATGTGTCTGTATTACTAAATCAAAATTGTGAATTAGGTTGAACTAGGAAGTAGAACATTCAGGTCACATGAAGGAAATTCATGATATTTTTTATTTATCTTACATACTAGGAACATATATTATTCAAAAGTGTAGACAAGTTTTTTAAAATTTAATTTTTATACTACTGTTAAAGGGGCTAAATTGTTCAGGTTAAATTTTGAATAAGGTAATTATGGTACACTAAGGTATATTGGAGTTATGAGAAAGAAATAAGTATTGTATTGGTCATTAATTTTAATAAAATAGTTGTTATGTAATATTAGACAATAAATTACAAATGAACATTTATATATAGTGTGTAAATGAATAACAAAACAGGAAAACTTCTTAGTAATGCATTTATTTCCAAGAAGTAATTTCTTCAGGCAAATAATAGTTTTATTGATAGAATCAGTCATACATCTGAATAAGGGGAGAAATATGAAGGAAGAAATTCAATAATGAGACAAATGAGATGTAACAAAATACTCATCAGGGCGAGATGTTTATATAAATTGATCTAAGTTATTATCAGATCTTATATTTATACTCCTAAGAAGAAACACTAAGGGTAATTTTCAAATTTGAAATTCTTAGCACATTATTCTTCATAGTAGTAGTAGATATATAGGAGACGGCGAGGGGGAGGGGTTTGCCAGTTTATAGTGGCAATAGAAGGCTGACAAGATAATTCATGCTTGTATTTAAGGAAACAGACTTTGAACTTTCCACTCCTTGGGTCAGTAAGTAGTTTTGAGACAGCTGGATCAGTAAGTAGATTTGAGACAGCAAAGATAAGATGAGAAACAAGGGAGGCTATCATAGTAAGCCTCTTGATGTAGGTCAAGAGGGATACTGATTACACTCCTCTCTCAGTCAGTCAAGTTGAGTCAGTCATGTGTCTGTCTGGCGATGCTTTCTGTATTGGCTTTTTATATCTTCTTTTTGGATTGCAGCAGATCATTTGGGAATTCATATCAGTATTTGATTCTGGGCTTCCCATTGGCAGATAAATAAAATTCAAGTAGGCTCTCAAACTGGAAATTTAATATTTAATTAATTTTTAGTTTTCAACACCCATGATTTTTGGTCATTTGCTTTCTGGTTGTTAGAGTGCAAACATCCAGTCCCTCGCTTTTGCTTGGTTGGTATCACCACAGATATCGGCTTGGAACAGTTTGAATTCCAGTCGAATTCCTTGCATTCACTCACGTGCAAATACCCTTGAGAAAGGTATTAATCCGTCTCTTCTTCTATGAGTTAAATGGCAGGACAGATTGGGTTCTGTAGCTCTGGTTGGCAACCAGTCTACCGCAGAAAGTAATGGCAACCTACTGCGGGAAAATATTCTGCCCCGTCAATTATGTCTCAAAGAGGCATGATCACCCAAGCATGTATCACGCATAGCACTTAACAGACTGACTGACTTATCAAGTTATAACACAAATAAAACTGCTTCAGAAAAATTAATCTATATTTTGTCTAAACATTTTTAATTACTTAAAATTTTTTCACTGAATAATACAAAAATGAGTCAAATTAATCAATAATATTCCTGACATGATTACAGTGGAGAGAATTTTTTTAGATTTTTGCTTAGTTTGTAATTTTTACTTGTTTATAAAAATTCAGCAAAATAAACAAAACAAAACAAACACCCCACTGAACTGCTGTAGAAATTAACAATAAAGTCACAAAAATAGTCTGCATCAAAATTTTTATTTATTTTTTTAAAGTTTAATCTTTCATATTCATAGCACAAATAAAATTAACAACACCTAAACTACAACTGTAGATCTATAAATGGCTGCTACCACTAGACATCAATGAGTGAGACTGGGCATAAATTCTTGGACTACAGCCAAGTTTCAAACCAAAACCTGCAGCTGAATTTTTCAGAAAGTGTATAAAGGATGCCACAGTAAATCTAAATGATTAAACTGGATCCTTGAAAAAGGTAGACCCCCAACTCCATTCTTAATTTTCAATTTTAAGGGCTTAAATGAAGGAAAAATGTAGATAATGAAGCTGTTGGTTAATACTATTAGTTTTCTTTCATTTTTCACTCATATTGAAACAAAATGCCCTGAAAGTCTGTTATGTGTCAGGTTTCATCCAAATCCAGTCCAAGTGTCATTAACCTTCCAACCTAGTCAAAATCTCACTCACTTCTCTGCCCCAGGGCTTTATGAAAAGCAGGAGTTGTGCCAAAGGATAATAGATGAACTGATAGTTTGGTTTTGGCCACTCCCCCTCCTCAATAAATTTGGAACCATTGTACATGCTTTTGTACAAATATACATATTCATGAACAGAAACATGCACACACACAACCATACATTTCAGCAAGTTATATGTGCACACATGTGAATACTGAAAAATATTAATTTTCACAAGTGCACTATACAGGTCGTGATAGATAAATTGTTGTCTAAATTACTCAAAAATGAAAATAACGCTAATTTTAACAGTTATATTTGCCAAAATTACACAAATATCTTGAAATATTAAAGAGTAAATTTCTTCAATAAAATTGGCATTAACTTCAACCACAGCTTCCAGACAAATTTAGAATCTCCTGCAACTCTTCTGGATGGTCTCCTTGTTTAAGTTGGTGAATGCTCTATAATCTGTTGCCTTCAGTTTTTATTTGGTGTTACAAAGACTTTTGTTAGTCTCTCACGCAACTGCACACACATAATAATCAAGGGGGTTGCAGTCTGAGTAGTAAGGCATGATGTGGTTGCAGAAATTGTCTGACAGCCATGACTGAGTTTTTCTGCTTGTGTGGCATGGTGCAGAGTCCTGTAAACAGACATAGGGTCTTCCAACAGCCACTTTCTTGACCCAAGGCAGCAGTAGCAGCTCAAGACACTTGACGTAGGATTCTGTATTGAGTCTGAGGCCCTCACCAACACATTCAGTTCTTTTCTGATCAGAAAGCTTCCATACCTTCGTAATCAACATTAGGCTCATCCAACTTTTTCCAAGTTCTCAGCACTATCCTCAGATTGTCACTCAAACATTCTGAAATGTTTGTATAGAAGATTCTGGCACAAATGCCAAGTATTACTGATGTTGTTTCCAAATTATTGACAAAGAGAACCATGTCAAGGTGATCTTTTTATTTCTCTTTCCATCTTTTCTTCTCCAGGAGAAAATAATGCATGATGATAAAAATGTCTAGAGAGTGTTTTAACCACAATGTAATCCACAGTAAATTTGCTCTTAGAACATTTCACCATTCCGGACAGATCTTCTCATATCACAGTGTGGAATACCTACTTAAAACTAAAGTGATAGAAAGAAAAAGAAAAAAACTCTAAATGAACTTAGCTAGATAAAAAAAATTCTAAAATTCCCAGCATGCTTCTGTTGTGTACATTTGTAATCATACCAACATAACAAATTTAGTCTGATGAAGTCCTGAATCTATCAAGTAAACTTTTTCACTTTGTCATATATAAAATAATTCATTACAAATTGTCAGTTGCTTATAACCAAGTTTCGTTAAAATTCATTAATTTCCATAACATGTTTACATTTGTTGACATCACGATAAATTTCAGAGCAGATATGGTTTGTTTACGGTAGATCGAAAATTGTGTTATATAAGCATGATAAAAACATCGTCTGATCAAGAGGCTATTCATGGTCGAGTGGTTAAGACAGTACCAGATCAAATGGTAGCTTCCCCTATGTAAATAGGAGTCGCAGGTTCAAATCCTGCTGGATAGCACACATTTTCGTAATAAAAATTTATCGTAAAATAATCAGGCCGGTAGATATAAATATAAAATACTGTTTAATTAAAAACAGCATATCTACTTAAATACAAGTATTGGTAAAAATAATGTTCAAAATAATTCATTACAAATAATGTTCAAAATAATATATATATATATATATATATATATATTTTCCATTTTTAAATGAGTTATTTCACTACCTTGGTTTTTACCATGAGTGGTGTCTTCAGGTGGTTTTTAATAACTCATGGTAGAAACCAAGGCAGCAAAATAACTCACTTCAAAATGGAAAATATTCAAAAGTTCTACAATATAATTATATAGAACATATTTTAATACAAATGTGTACAGGTCTAAGCCTATTAAGACCAAAAACTAGGTTTAATTACTTAGTTTCTGATCATAATAAAATTACACCAGTGCACATTTGTATTAAAAAGTGTTCAATACATTTATATTGTAGAACTTTTGAATATTTTAAAAATTGCATGTTCAAAAATTCCCTGCCATGTGAGCATTCAAAAAAAAAACAAAAAAATGAAAAAACACCATTATGTGAGCATTCTTCAATAAAATGGTAAACAGTAAAATCAGTTACTGCAAATCACCTGAAGACACCACTCATGGTAGAAACCTAGGTTGCATTATAACTCACTTACAAATGGAAAATATATATATATATATATATATATATATATATATATATATATATTTATTATAAATTCACAGCTCTATACATCATATATTGAGCACTGTTTTAAATTAATGTTTTGGACGGAAAAAATTCTTTCTTCATTCTGTACCCACTTGGATATATATATATATATATATATAAAAATGAATAAAGAACAAAGAAAATATTTAAACGTTCAAAACATTAATTTAAAACAGTGATAAATATAGAAATAGAGAAATGAATATTTATTATAAATTATAGTTTAGAACATGTACAAACTACAATTTACTACAAAATTGTACATTTTGTTTCGACATTGAAAGAACAATGTCTCATCAAGTAGTTAGTAATGATGGTAATCTCATTACTAACTACCTGATGAGACATTGTTCTTTCAATATCGAAACATCATGTCCACTTCTGTAGTAAATTGTAGTTTGTACATGTTCTAAAGTATAATTTATAATAAATATATATGGATATAGATAGGTACATATGTTTGATTGAAAAAACATGTCAAAATACGTTTTATAAATTGTCTAATAGATTTACCAATTTGTTGGATTCTTATTCATATTTAAACCATATTGTCAGGATGGAAAAGACAATTTCTGTTTCTATTTCTGAGATGAGAAGTTATCATATTTTATATGTGGGTTAATATACTCATAGAATGTGCATTTTGGTGCAGTGGATATCGGCTCGGAACGAGAAATCGGGGAGCCGAATTTGAATTCCAGTTGAATTCATTGCATTCACTTACACACAAATACCCTTGGGAATGGTATTAATCTGTCTCTTCCTTCCATTTATAGGTTAAATAACAGGACAGATTGGGTTCTATAGCCTTGGCAGGCAACCAGTCTACCACAGAAAGCAATGGCAACCTACTGCGAGATAATCTTCTGCCCAGTCAGTCATGTCTCTTTTGAGACATGATCGCCCAACCGTGTTTCACGTATGGCACTTAACTGACTGAATATACTCATCCAAATGGCCAAAACATTGTGATAATAACAACAAAGATGAGGACATTAGCTCAAATGCAAATAATGAAAACTGTAGGACTGGGAAAACATGTCAAAATAAAACTCTTTTTTTCAAATACACATTCTCTTCTCTCTCCTTTTCAACATCATATACTCTCCTTTTTTTTAAATTCATATTAAACTCTCCTTATTATTACTCTCCTTTTTTTTTAATTCATAAGTAACTAAAGCAGTTGAGAAAATGTAGATACTTTTTCTCAACTGCTTTATTCTTTCTCTCTTAACAGGAGAGACAGGTTTAAGATCCATGCATACAAACATCTCATCAATCAACAAATGAAACCCCATTGGAAAGTTTATTCTTTAGATGCTCATAGCTAAAGTACAAGTGACCTTTCACCCCAACCATAAAAGGAAAGGAGGAAGGGCATCCAAAATTAGGGAGACAACAGTGTGGGGCATGGTTGAAGAAGGTACAGAGAATAAAATAGATGAATAAGGCAGATAAATAACCAATAAAGAATTGGAAGATGAAGAGAATAAAAAAAAATTATGGGAATAGAGATAAAATTAATAAAAATAAAGAAAAAAAGAAAGGAGAATGTTGAAAGAGAAAATAAAAATGTAAAACAAAAAGAAGAAAAAGAAAAAACAGAAAAGAAGAAAAGAGAAAATAAAACAAAAAAAAGAATCCAGAGAAAAAGAAAATGATATACAAACATGAGGAAAAGAAAATGAAAAAGAAATGAAAAGGAAAAACAAAATATATGAAAGAAAAAACAAGAAATGAAACGAAAAAAAGAATATAGAAAAAGAAAGAAGAAAAATGAAGAAAGAAAGAAAATGAAAAAGGATAATTAGAGAAAGAAAAGGACCAATTATTAAAATGATTAACAGAAGTGACAAAAAAAAATAGTGATTTTAGAAACAACATTAGAGAAGTGATTTCACAAAAAAATAAAATTTGGTTTGACAAGGAAAAAAAAAAATCTGAGAAGTGATTTTCCACCCACAAAAATTTAAAATTTTTTTGAAGTGATTTAAAAATAAATGTGAGAAGTGATACCCCCCCCCCCCAAAAAAAAACAAAGTAGAGAGTAAGCCACACAAAGAAAAAAAAATAAATAGGGAGGAAAGAGTTGGAGGAATTAAAAGAGAACAAAAAGAGAAAATACAGAAATTGAATGATGATATGTGGAGAGGGGTAACAAAGAAAAAATGGTGGAAGTATGAGAACATTCAGAAAGTTGGTCATTTATCAAGATCATCTCATCAATATTTACCTTATCCTGAAGGAAGTGCAGATTAGTTATTGGAAGCATTTCAGCCACGTTCAGTGGAGAAAGGTCCACAAAACAGATCTAAGGGAAGAGGGGAAAAAAAGGGAGTGTTAAGTATCAAGTGAATGGCACACTAAACAAAAGCTCCTACAAGCCCTTTCCCACTTCTTGAGTTAGGGTGGTGGTCTGGGCCTGCAAACAGTATCTCAAACATTCACCAGTCAATACTGGTCACTTGTGGGACAAGTGCCAAAACCCAGCTCCACCATGCTGCCCCTCAAGGAAAAAAAACGAAGGTCAAGGTTACTCAATAATTTAAATTATTCACAATAAAACATCTTTTTAAGAGTGAAAAGCCTCTACAAACAGAGACGCTAACATCTGCATAATCTAGTGACAGTTTAAAAACATGGTATATACAGTGTTATCTGTTATAAATAATATCTACACACATACACAGAATAGCTGGCCACTAATTGTTGGCCACTAATACTTGTATCCAAGTATACCTGTCTCCTAATGTGGCCAGCCAATCTGTGTTACAGAAACCTACTCAGTCAATCAGTATGACTGATGCTAACCTCCAGGAAAGTGACTCATTGCACCTTATCGGCCTAATGTTTTCTGCTGACATGAAATGGAAAAATTATTTTGAATCAATTGCTAGGTCTGCTACTAAGAAAGTTAGTTCACTGTGTTGCGCTAGACTGTTTTTCTTGCCCAAATCCATCGTATATATTTATACCTCTACCATTCATCCATGCTTTAAATACTGCTGTCACATATAGTCTGGTACCCACCCCCATTAGGTGACAGAGATTTTAATTCTCTGGTAGATGTGGGGCACTTTTCATTTTTGAGTATATTTTGTATTTGTTTTGTGTCTGAATGAATGTGTGTTTGAGTGAGTGTTTGGTCATTTCATCCTGTTAACTGATTTTTGTGCCACAATTAAAGATTGTGTGTGTCAGTCAGTTAAGTGCCATACATGATACACGCTTGGGTGATCAGGTCTCGAAAGAGACATGACTGACTGGCCACATGATTATCCCACAGTAGGTTGCCATTGCTTTCTGTGGTAGATTGGTTACTAGCCAAGGCTATAAAACCCAATCTGTTCTGTTATTTAACCCATAACTGAAGGGAAGAAAGATTCTTTCCACTTTTTTGTAATTTATCCCTGAAGATGATCTTGGAAGACATCGAAACTACTTGGGTTAAAGAAAAAATTTTGTTGCATTCATTGATGAATTACAACTTTACATGAAGAAACTGATTAGACAAATAGAAATGTCTGTTATTCAATAAAAGTAAATTGTTGAGTGGATGGACATGTCCACATACAAAATTATTGCATCAGAATGCTGATGGTAACATCAATCAGCTAAGTGAGAAATATGTTATGATATCACTACAAAAGTAGCCATTTTGTTTTGACACTGTGTTTTATCAAATGATGAAGTGTATTTCAAGTTGGAGAGTTTTGAAAGGTTAAAGACTAGCCAAACCTCCTTAATCAGAGAGGCATTGTTACATAGACAGAGTGGACCAATCAAAACAAAGCAATTTGAAGAAATTTTAAGAATATAGGAACAGACCCTAAAAATAATTTATTGGGGCCTTAACATTAATATTTGATTAAAATGAAGATCATTATTAATCGACTATGAGATTCACTTTACTTTATTATTATTATTATTATGAATTTTAAATTCTGTGTTTAACAAAAGCATTAAATTTCTTCTTCTTTTTCTATGTGCTCTGTCCCTTCAGGATGTAGGCGATCATCTCCCTATCCCTTGTGGCTCCTTAGTATATTTGCTCCTGTTACACCTCGCAACCCCTGTTCCATCACCCAGCTGATCAGGCCCTGCAAATATGTTATCCAATTCCTTCCTCTGTCTCATTTTCCTTCTATCTAGCCAGTCAGTATCAGGTTCTCCAAGCTCTCCTTCCTTATTGCATGTCCCAGAAAATTCACTTGTCTCTTTCTGATGCTCAGTGTTAATTTCCTTTTTGGTACCATTCTTTCCAACATCTCATTGTTGCTTGCATGCTCAGTCCACGATTTAGGTTGTTATAAAGTTACTTTGGTCATTAAACGAGTAAAAGACGTGCGTGTATATATATATTGAAATCTAAAGACATCTACATATGGACAAATAAACAAGTAAAAACACATACAAATACACACTGGCACACATACACATTTCAGTAGGGAAATATATGTGTGTACGTGTGTAAGTATGCAAATATACGAATATTTTCTGAGTATATGTGAGATTTGTTAGTATATTTGTTTAAATATGTGTTACTATTAATTATATGAGTAGAAATCCAGTGGATGTGCGTTGTGGATATTGGATATTGGCTCGGAACGAGAAATCGGGGAGCCGAGTTCAAATTCCAGTTGAATCCATTGTATTCACTTACGCACAAATACCCTTGGGAAAGGTATTAATCCGTCTCTTCCTTCCAGTTATGGGTTAAATAGCAGGACAGATTGGGTTCTATAGCCTTGGTCGGCAACCAGTCTACCGCAGAAAGCAATGGCAACCTACTGCGGGATAATCTTCTGCCCAGTCAGTCATGTCTCGAAAGAGACATGATCGTCCAAGTGTGTATCACGTATGGCACTGACTGAGAAATCTGGTCTTCATAAAATGTATGTGGGAGTGTGCAACACAAGATTTGTATGTGAGCATTGATGGATGTGTGTCTGTGGGTAAGCATATCCACAAATGCAGTTGTATGTATTTATGTTGAAGTGTGGACATATGTGTATGTGGATATAGGTAAGTATGTGTGATTGTGTTAATATGTAGGGTTATATGGATGTGTTCATGTACTTGTGAGTGGAATGAGTTTATGGTCATTGTCCAAGAATGATGACCTCTTTTTGACCGGTTCAGGGATCCCCAATTGAGATAAGACTAAGGTCTCTGTTTTAAATCATGTTACCTGCCTTTTATTTAATTTTAAAGAAATGTTTATTTCGGGGGGGGGGGGGAATATTTCTACTGAATGGAATGAATATAGTGTGATGAAATGAGCTAATTTAGCTTGTAGAAAGGAATTATTATTTCTAGCCAATCTAAGTTATAAGTTTTCCTTTATAAATATCATATTGCTCTGGATAACATCCATTGAGCTCTCTATACCGATATAATACTTAATATTTTATATTAAGTTGATTTTGTTGGATTATCTTCGCCATTCATGGACTTAACATCATTTCCCACATATATATATATATAGAATTCTGACACCGTCCAAAACATTAATTTAAAACAGTGCTCGATATATAATATATAGAGCTGTGAATATTTTTTATAAATTATATTTTAGAACATGTACATAATTTTTCTATATATATCCACAACAAAGGTATATTTGTTTCGACATTGAAACTTCAATGTCCCATCAGACATCGAAACAAATGTACCTTTGTCGTGGATATATATAGAAAAATTATGTACATGTTCATATAATATATATATATATATATATATATATATATATATATATATATATAAACAGGTCCCATACATACGAACAGTTAAAACCAGGCACCAATAAAAAATTCAGAAACAATGTGTAATTGATACGTTGAAAATCAGGATTATTGATTATTAATTTAACAATTGGTGCTATAATAAAAACATGTTAATATTAACCAGGTGATGCATTCTAGAATAAAATCTATCAGATATTGATATGATAATATTAGATTAAATACCTCAGAACTATATAACTTTACAACCAATATTAGATTAAATACCTCAGGACTATATAACTTTACAACCAATATTAGATTAAATACCTCAGGACTATATAACTTTACAACCAATATTAGATTAAATACCTCAGGACTATATAACTTTACAACCAATGTTAGATTAAATACCTCAGGACTATATAACTTTACAACCAATGTTAGATTAAATACCTCAGGACTATATAACTTTACAACCAATATTAGATTAAATACCTCAGGACTATATAACTTTACAACCAATATTAGATTAAATACCTCAGGACTATATAACTTTACAACCAATATTAGATTAAATACCTCAGGACTATATAACTTTACAACCAATATTAGATTAAATACCTCAGGACTATATAACTTTACAACCAATATTAGATTAAATACCTCAGGACTATATAACTTTACAACCAATGTTAGATTAAATACCTCAGGACTATATAACTTTACAACCAATATTAGATTAAATACCTCAGGACTATATAACTTTACAACCAATGTTAGATTAAGTACTCAGTAAAGATTAATATGATAATATATGCATACTTGGGGTGAAATGATTATAAAAAATAATCACACACACACACACACACACACATATCTATATTTCTAATTTATTTGTTTAAAAGTTATTCAGAATGGCTACTCATATTTGAGTAGATGCACTGTTTTTATTATTAAACAGTATATTCATTTACATCTACTGGCTGGGATATTCAAGAAAAATATGCACCTTCTGGCAGGATTCAAACCTATGTTCCCTAGCGGAAACTGTCATTAGATCTGATGTGTCTTGACCTCTTGGCCACATATAACCTCCTGATCAAACAAAACCCAAAAGACTACTTTTGAACACACATCTTTTTCGATTCTTAAAATATACATATCTACTCTGTTTCATACCCTAACATAAGCAAAGACATTCTTGTTTTTAGGAAATTGATTAAATTTGACACATTTTTAGTTCATTTGTTTAAACACTAATTTTAATGGATACTCATATTTGTGTAGATGAGCTACTTTTCTTATTAAACAGTATATTTATTAGTTTACATCTACTGTCCAGAATATTCAAGAAATTTTGTTAGAAAAATATGCACTCCCTGGCAGAATTTGAACTTGCATCCCCTAGAGGAAATTATCATTAGATCTGATTTGCTTTGATCTCTTGGTCACGTAGTACCTCCCACTAAAACAAAGACTGAATAGTGCTTTTGAACACATACCTTTCCTGATTCTAGAAGCATACATATCTGCTCTGTTTTGTGTCTTAATGTAAACAAAGACAATTTATTAGAAAATGGATTAAATCTGACATATTTTTGATATATAAGAGAGAAGTGGAAAAAAAAATAAAGAGATTTGAGCAATTGAATGCTAATTCTTCATACTAAATGAAGCACTATTTTAATATCAAGTTGGCCATCCTAAATTGCTTTGTTTTTACAGAAACCGTATTAAAGTAAATTAATATGAGTTAAAGGCTTATTTCTCCTAAAGCTTCATAATACTTACAATAATACTAAGATTGTTTCCATCTTCAAGAACAAATGGCAAACAATCACAGTGTTTCTAAATAAATTTCCAAAAAAAAAAAACATCTGTATTATTGGCTTCCAATACCCATTGTTGCCAATCAGTCAGACCTTGAAATCTAATAGTGCATCAAACTAGAGAATAATAATATAGAATTTCTCACAGAGCCTGCAGAAAGACAATACAATCAGGGTTGATCATAGCAAGGTCAGTTGAACAGTATCCATAGAACTTTCTCCTAAATGAACCAATATCCAATCAATACATAAACTTTGGATAAATATTGATCAATGTTTATCCAAACAGAAATAAATCATCTATTGAAAACATTTTAAAAACTGAAAAAGTAAATGTGATGCATTTTGTTACCTTATTGTAATATATGTGCATTGTGGTGCAGTGGCTATCGACATGGAAGGAAAATCAGAGAGCCAAGTTCAAGTTCCAGCTGAATTCCTTGCATTCACTGATGCACAAATACCCTTGGGAAAGGTATTAATCCACCTCTTCCCTCCAATTATGGGTTAAATAATAGAACAGACTGAGTTCTATAGCTTTGGTTGGCAACCAGTCTGCCGCAGAAAGCAATAGCAATCTACTGCGGGATAATCTTCTGCCCAGTCAGTCATGTCTCTTTCGAGACATGATCGCCCAAAACATGTATCACGTATGGCACTTAACTGACTGATTGTAATATATTTCTGTGTCCTGACAGTTTGAGTTTGAGATTTGTTTAATGGCATATCAACCTCTGTGGGTTATTTAATGCCAAAAAAGGTGGAGTTTTAAGGTTTTTTTTTAATGTTCAGTTATAGTCAGAAGGTTGATTTAGCCAAATTTTAATTGAAAACTTTTTGCTTTTATTCTTTTTTATTTTAGAAAACTGAAAATGTCTTCTAGTTTTGTATTAAAAAATGTTTTGCTGAGAATAATTTTTTTTCTTTCAAATGTGTGTTATGGTAATAACTTTTTCTTCAAAAATGTATATCTTTCTATAAAAGTCTATTTTTATACTTTCATAGTGTTTTGATCCCAGTTTGGGGGTTAACTATTTGTCCATAGCTGTGACCCTAACAGGTGCTACCACTCTGGGTCAGGGTGGACCAGGGAACAACAACAATTAAGAGGTGGTTCCATGCTCCTCACAACCTCCCAATCAGAGGCCTTGCTGCCGGATGCAGTTTATTGTCATGCCCAGGACTGTCTGTGACCTGACAGAAATATGACTAATGTCAGAGGTAGTGACTGACAAAAGTGTGATGGCTTCAAAGGCAGAAAATATAAATAATGACAAACAAAAATGTGATTAGGTCAAAGGCAATAATTGGCGGAAAGGACTGATATATGTTCTATGCTATAGATGATGCAATTAAGAGGAATTCGAGAAGGCAAAATACGTGGAAATTTCAGCTTAAAGAAAATCATGTTTTTTGCGGAGCTGGTAGAAGAACCCGAAGAGAACACAGAGAAGAAAGAAGAGAAGACAACATCCACAAGTTAACTACTCCTTCGCATATGCATGATTCTCTCTGACTACCACTCTACACAACCATCATCGACAAAGAATAAAAATATAAGTTTATAGTTTTATATATATATATATATATATATATATCTCCAAGTGAATACAGAACGAAGAAAGAATTCTTACAATGTCCAAAACATTAATTTAAAGCAGTGCTCGATATATAATATATAGAGCTGTGAATATTTATTATAAATTATAGAATTAAAAATTGAAATTTAATAGAAAAAATATATTTGCTAAATCCAAATTTAAAATTAAATACACTAATTTACATTAATTATAAAGACTCTGCTTAAATAAAAATATCCGGTTCACCCGCCCCCCCCCCCCCGACTCTAAGAAATTCAAATGATATAAAACTTACTGTCTAGAGGGCAAAGACTCTCATTAATCAACCACTTTAACAAAACCCTCTCCAAAATTCCAACGGTCAGAGACACACTCCCCTATCACTAACCCCCACCAACACCTCTAACTAAACTGACCAAATATAAGGAAAGAGACTTTCCATTACTTTACATACCACCTGATGAGACATTGAAGATTCAATGTCGAAACAAACATAACATTGTCGTGGATATATATAGAAAAATTATGTCAGTCAGTCAGTTAAGTGCCATACATGATACACGTTTGGGCGATCATGTCTCAAAAGAGACATGACTGACTGGGCAGAAGATTATCCCGCAGTAGGTTGCCATTGCTTTCTGCGGTAGACCGGTTGCCGACCAAGGCTATAGAACCCAGTCTGTCCTGCTATTTAACCCATAACTGAAAGGAAGAGACGGATTAATACCTTTCCCAAGGGTATTTGCGCGTAAGTGAATACAATGGATTCAACTGGAATTTGAACTCGGCTCCCCGGTTTCTCGTTCCGAGCCGATATCCACTGTACCACAACGCACATGTACATGTTCTAAAATATAATTTATAATATATATATATATATATATATATATATATATATGTGTGTGTGTGTGTGTGTTCATTGTTTGTCAGCCAAGAAAATTGTTGTTTCCAGTAGCAGCTGAGGCTTTATACATCATTATGATACAGAAACAGTTGCTAATTTAAATGATGAAAAAAAAAATTTTAAAACGCAATACACAATTGTTCTATTAAGTAATAAATCAACTTCATAAATGAAAAGTTATAGTAGATAAGAAATAATTTTCATAGCAGAAAGTGATGAATGATTTTCTGCCATGTGAAAATGATTAAAATGCAATTTATAAAAAAAGAATTTAAAAAACAAAATATATATATATATATATATATATATATATATATATAAAATAAATGAAACCAGACAGTTGTAAACAGGAAAAGCTTAGTGTTCAAAATGGAAGAGAAAACCAGAGTGCAATAAAGAAAGAGAGCAAAGAATATAAAAAGAGTAAAACAGAAATAGAGAGAATGAGAAGTGGGAAAGAAAGGCACAAGAGAGAGAAAGAGAGGGGGGAGGAAAACCACAAGAGAGACAGAGGGGGAGGAAGAGAAAAGACTTCAAGAGAGAGAGGAGGAGGAAGAAAAACTCAGAAGTAAGAAATGGGGAAACCATGTTGGAAAAAAACCATGAGACAGAGACAGAGAAAAGAGAGAGAAAAGAAGGGAATCATGAGAGAGTGGCAAGGAAGCCCTGGGGGAGAGATGGGAGAAAAATAAAGCCATGTGAGAAATAGAGGGGAACAAAATAACATGAGAAAGGTGGAGAAACCATAAGAGAGAGGTGGTAAAAAAAATGAGAGAGAGAGAGAGAGAGAGAGAGAGTTTATTTTCTAAGCGCTGCTTATATGTGACACAAGGCTGAAAGTATGAGATACCCAGTGAGGATTGAACTCACTACTCAGTTGTAATAAGATTTAACTAGACAAGCTTATTAACAACTAGCAGTGTAGCCCGGCGTTGCTTGGGTGTAATGAAAGCTTCAATATATATATATTCTCGATTTTCTGCTCTAATGTAAAAACTGCAACCTTGAAACTTCTGAATATCGTTTCTTATGTCTTTGTCTATGAGTGTATCAACTTTGATTAAAATCAGACCACTCCTTCTATAACCCAATTTTTTTGATTATCGATTTTTGATACTTATCTGGGGTACCTCAACACAATACCTAGCTAAGAACACTCGCAGATGCTTATAGTACAACTGTATAAGTTTTCAAGAAAATCAGTTCAGCCGTTTCGGAGTCTATAGGTAACGGACACACACACATACACACACACACACACACACACACACAGACAAAGTTCCATTTATAAATAAGTTTAGATTACACCATGTTAAGGTGCCCAAACAGAGAGAGAGAGAGACACACAGGGTGGAACAATAGAATACATAGGAAATGTCAGTCAGTTAAGTGCCATACGTGAAACACACTTGGGCGATCATGTCTCAAAAGACACATGAGTGACTGGGCAGAAGATTATCCCGCAGTAAGTTGCCATTGCTTTCTGCGGTAGACTGGTTGCCAGCCAAGGATATAGAACCCAATCTGTTCTATTATTTAACCCATAACTGGAAGGAAGAGCCGAATTAATACCTTTCCCGAGGGTATTTGCACGTAAGTGAATGCAATGAATTCAACTGGAATTTGAACTCGGTTCTCTGATTTCTCATTCCGAGCCGTTATTCACTGCACCACAATGCACATAAATGATTGAAAACTATGGCACATCCTAATTGATGGAACTAATGAATGTAGCTCATCTGAACATTTCCCATGAATGTATTGATAAACTTGTAAAGTTTCATCTGAGGTTGTAAAGTGGGAAAGAGTTTAATACCAAAACATTGTGCAAACACTTTTGAACTCTGTCAAGACATAGTGTTACAGTAATTGTAAGTGACTATTTACACTGTTTGGAGCCGCAATAGATTTCTGTGTTACCTTTTCTATTGTCAGTCATCGTACTCCCCAGATTGTTAAAGGCTTACGGCCTATTACGTTGAATACATCGGTTCTCGCTCGATCACCGAAGTGAAGCAACGTTGAGCCTGGTCAGTACTTAGATGGGTGACCGCTTGGAAACACCAGGTGTTGTAAGTGTATAGTGATGGATGTACGTTGTGGTGCAGTGGATATCGGCTCGGAAAGAGAAATCAGTGAGCCGAGTTGGAATTCCAGTTGAATACCCTGCATTCAGTTAAGCACTGGTACCCTTGGGAAAGGTATTAATCCGTCCATTCCCTCCAGTTATGGGTTAAATAACAAGGGTAGGACTTGGGGACCCTGCTCTTAAAAAATAAATCCCAATTAATCTTGATACTCGAAAAGAAAAATGTATTACTAGACACAAAAACTTATATAAAAAACAACAATAAATTGTTGAAAGAAGAAAGGTATTACCAGCAATAAATAAATAAATAAATAAAGTTTAGTTGGCAATAAATGACCTGCCAGGTTGATTTGCCATAAAAACAAACAAACCAACCAACCAACCAACCAACCAACCAGATTGTTAAGTTTCTGTACTTGCTTGATTTACTCTTGTACTCTCTTGTCAGTACTCTTGTCTGGGCAATTCAGATAATCATGGGAGTGTGGTTTGCCTAAGTGTTAACTCATCGACCTTTTTTTCTGTCATTGTGGCATGCTAATGACAGTAGAGTGGAATTGGGATTATTGGAGATTTTTCTGTTACATATATTAATGAGTTTAAATTTTATTTATTATTATTATTATTATTATTATTATTACTAATATGCAAAAGAATTTAAATATCTAAAAAGACATTTTCTCAAAAATAAAGAGGAGACAAAACAAAAGAACTGGTTCTTCTAAAGGACACTGAGAATACCAGGGACACAGAATGTGACAAATGGGGAAGTTTCTAGGAGAGTATGAACTTTGTATGAAATTGTTGAAAACAAGCAGAAAAAAACATTTTAAATTTTTGGAACACATAAGGATAAAGGCATGGAGAATTTAACACTCACAAGGCATGTGAAATGCTTGAAAAGCAAAAAAAAAAAAAGAAACAGGTAGATAGCTTGACAATTTTGAACAAATGGGTGAAGGACAAAGAGTTGCTATAAAAGATGCCTCTACCTATCCATCAGGTCACCTGCAATTGTGATCATAGTGGCATTGTGAACTCTACAGTCCTTTAATTGGCTTCATAGTATGCACTTTGCCAGGGCTACATACGTATTTTTTCTTCTTCTAGATTGGTTGCCAACCAAGTCTATAGCATAGAGTCCCTACTGAAGAATTGCATAATATACCTTTAGGATCTAAAGATGACCCCAACACGATGTACACAGTAGTCTATAATTAAGTCTCTATCCATATATATGCCCAGTGAAACTGAAACGTGTATATAAGAAACTGCAGAAGTGATGAAGCATTTATATATAAGAATGTATATATTTCTATAAAAGTCTATTTTTACACTTTCATAGTGTTTTGATCCCAGTTTGGGGGTTAACTATTTGTCCATAGCTGGGACCCTAACAGGTGCTACCACTCTGGGTCAGGGTGGACCTGGGAACAACAACAATTAAGAGGTGGTTCCATGCTCCTCACAACCTCCCAATCATGCTGAAGACAATTTAAAATCATTTCTTTTTATTTCACTTATCTTCAATAACCATCACACTATATTTCACTTTTATGGCCTCTGACAATTATTAAATCTGATTAGCTTTTTAAAAAGCTAAGTGAATATTGCATTTTTTAGGGTAATATTACAATCAAAGAATTTATTAGAAGAATACCTTTCAAATGTTTATATTTTTAGTTTTTTTCGGAAGGAACAAAATATGTAGAAAAATTCCAATACTTGCAAAACCTGGAACTATAAATAAGGCACTGATTATTCTGCTACAAAACGACTCATCAAAATCTGGACTTACCTGCAAAAGAAAATTTTATAAAATTATATTCTGCAGACAAATTTAGTTAAAAGAATTCAATGTCTTTATTTATCTATATACATGCACACACACACACACAGAGACCCCTCTAAAAGTATTGGACTGGCAAGACCAATTCCTTTCTTTTTTTTGTCACTAAATACCTTTGTATTTAAGAACAAAAGATGAATATGAGGTAAAGGTTCGAAACTTCAGCTTTCATTTCTTGGTATTCAAATTTACATGCATTAAACAACTTACAACATACCACCTTCTGTTTGAACCCACCCATTTTTTAAGTGAGAAAAATTATGGTTTAACCCTCTAGGGCCATTCGTATCATATTTGATACAGTATTTCCCTATAAGGAAACATTTGGTATTTCCCTATAAGGAAACATTTGGTATTCATTGACTGAACAGTCAGTACTGCTTTCATTTGAAATTTATAAAATATTTCTCTTAAAAAATTTTTCAGGAAAATATTTCTTTCAAGGCTTGTTTTCATACTGTATCAAATATGATACGAATGGCCCTAGAGGGTTAAACTATAAAACTAAAAGGGAATACCTCAGCAACAAGACTTGTCAGTCATGTGTTCTAATATATCATCATCATCATCATCTGAGTCCCAAACTAGAATTATGATATGCTTACATACATATTATACACTGAAAAACTCCTTGGATAAAAAGTAATTCAAATTAAAATCATAGAAATATAATCAAAAACTAATAATGACTGACAATGCTAAATCTAATAATAAAATTCTACATAATATTACCACTAATACTGCTAATGTAATATAAGTAATTGAAATTAAAATGAAAAAATACTAGTCAGAAATAAAACAAAATGGTTGCCAATGATTCATCTAATAAGAAAATTCAAGATATTACTCCTAAGTAGTAATATTTAGGAAATAACTGAAATTAAGATGTTTGTTTGTTTGTTTTTGAGGCTTAAAGACCTATCAATCCTTATGGGATCATTTTAAGGTCATAACCAGTGATTTTGGGTCAGGTTATTTTATTTTTACAACGTTTTTCTTTTCACAATTCATTGGGATTGGTTTTTTAAGAGCAGGGTCCCCAAGTCCTACCCTTGTTATTTAACCCATAACTGGAGGGAATGGATGGATTAATACCTTTCCCAAGGGTACCAGTGCTTAAGTGAATGCAGGGTATTCAACTGGAATTCGAACTCGGCACACTGATTTCTCTTTCCGAGCTTATATCCACTGCACCACAATGCACATCCGTCACTATATGCTTACAGCACCTGGTATTCCCAAGCGGTCACCCATCTAAGTACTGACCAGGCTCAATGTTGCTTAACTTCGGTGATCGAGCAAGAACCGGTGTATTCAACGTGATAGGCCGTAAGATGAAAGAAATACAAATAAAAAAATAATTAATAGCTGACAATGCTTTATCGAGTAATGATAAAATGAAATATGTTACTATTATTGTAATAAAATAAAACTATTACTATTAACACTACTATTGTAATAAAAAATTACTATTGTAATAAATGGAATTAAGATGATGAAATCCTAGTCAAAAATAAATAATTGTTGACAATGCTTTCATAAATGAATGAATTAATAGCTTTTAAATCTAGTTTCATAACAGAAAGTATTTAAGATTAATGTTATCTTTTTGAGTTTGTTATCATTACAATGACATGGTTTTCAATTTTGTGTACAAAACATTTGTACTTGTAAACTTTGTACACATTCTATATTTATCATTTTTAATTACTATGAAATATTTGCTGGATTTTTCAGCACCCTAACAATGTGAAACTTGGAAAATCTGGTACAATTCATACAACTATTGCCATACCATAAGAGTGACTTTTATTCTACTATAACTTATACATGACAAGGCAAAAATAGCTCCCACCTATACTTCCCAGAAATATATCCTATATAATAATAAGACATTAGTTAGATGAGTGGTTTCCCAAATAGTGTGGCACATCTCATGGAGGCAGTGGAAGAGGATAGCAAGTGAGATTTAGAAAGTTTTAAAAAATTCAAATGTTAAAAAAATTGAAACTATTATAGATTACTTGTAACTGCATGTATGAGTCCCAGTATAAATAATTATAAGTAATTATTGACTGACTTTATCATTGTAACATTTTTGCATTATATCAAGTATTAAGAATAGAGTAACTAAGGTCTGCAAATTGGAGGAGAGAGTGATCAATGATAATGTTCTGACTTCGAATTTCTCTTTATTTCACTGTTTAATTGAATGCCCTGCTAATATCTGGGGCCATCACACTCTCTGCTCACCCTTCTTCATGCTACTGCGTTGGTGGTGATTTATTAATCAATTTGTTTTTCATGAGTTATCAATCTGTTGTAGGTTATTTAAAGCCAAAACATATTTGAGATTGTGAGAAGATTTTTGCAAGCACATATTGTGTTAACAATTTCTTTGGAGATAATGGTTTTTTATAAATACAAGTCCAGCTATTTACCCTTGTGGTTTACAAAATGGGATGCACCTCTCATAGGGGACAATTAGATTGGAAATGGAGAATGAGTGATTAATAATAAATTTTTCCTAATGTGTCTGTGTAAGTATAAGTGTCTGTGCAAGTTAATACATATGGTGCATATACAGCATGCATACATAAAAATATTTGAATGTATGTATCTACAAGTGCCATTATATATATATATATATATATATATATATATATATATACACACACACACTCTCGAGCAGTTTAGCCCTGTTTCACTCGGGTAGTTTAAGAAATAATAAGAATAAAAAACATATGATGAATTTACATAGCAAATACTTACACAGCGTCCACCCTCGTTACTTTTATAGATATAAATAACAATGTAGAATGTCTCTATTGGATTAGGGTGGGAAGGGGAGGGTGTTATGGTGAAACACACCTATTCCTCAGATAATGGACTCTCCCTCCTACATTAATAAGAGTTAACAGGAGAAGTTCTTAGAAGTTCTTGGAAAGTTCATAGGAGTTCTTTAAAGTTCTATTAGAGTTTAGTATAACTACTAGGCAGTTGATATTAGTCGGCAGTTAGCTGAACACTAAGGAGTCAGCTTTCAGTGGAAGATTACCAAGTTCCTAACATTTTGGGTATGTTAAGTCAATTAGCAACTGACAGAGCCTAATTATAACCTTCAGTGTGAAAACTACTCCACAACAGAGGGGCAATAGATATAGATAATATTGTAAAAAGGTGACAGAACACGTAGGTTTTTATACCCACTGTTCAAGCATTTACTTTTATAAAAAGTGCTCGACACAGAGTAGAGCTTCATATTGTAAGAGTTGTTACAATGGTTTATGAAAGCATAGTATCACTACACAAAAATTTTCATGTTTCGGAGCCAAACTGCTCCTCTTTGGGTGATGTGTAGATATAGATAATATAAAGTGGGGTGATCAATTCTATATTATAATCGATACATAAACTGATCCCTGACTTTGTGGGGTGATAATATCTACGTTTTTTTACCCCTAATTTTGGATTTCTGAAAAATTTCAAGGTGTTATTAGTGTTCTAAAATTTTGATCTACATCTGAGCTCAACTCTCATCAAACTAGACCACAAATGCAGACACTAAGTTGAATCTATCAAACAAACAAATACTTACACAACGTCTACCCTACTTACTTTTATAGATATATAAATATATATATATGTGTGTGTGTGTGTGTGTGTGTGTGTGTGTGTGCGTGTGTATAGATGTCCAGTCCATAAACGGTGAGGATAACCCAACAAGATTAACTAAATATTAAATATTAAGTGTTATATCTATATAGTGAGCTCAATGGATGTTATCCAGAGCAATATTATTTATAAAGGAAAACTCAACATGTCATTTAAATTGGTTATAAATTATAATTCATTTTAATGAGTTTAAAAGCTTAAAAGCTCATTGAAATGAATTATAATTTATAACCAATTTAAATGACGTGTTGAGTTTTCCTTTATAAATATATATATTAGTAACACTATTTTTATAAATATTGTAAAGTTCTAAAATTAAATGATAATACTACTGCATATATGCAGTGTCAATTTCTTAAGAAAAATTGTGTTATTTACCTTTTAGGTTTATTCTAATATGAATAGGAGTTAACTTATTGAATAATAAGAATTATATGGCACTGGTGGGGGCAGGATTTTAAGGATGCTTAGGTGAGACATGGGTAAAACAAAGGTTGGGGACCACTGACATAATGATATCTAGGAGGGAGAAGAGATGGCATCCTGCTTTTCCACAAAGTATATGGTCGTAAGAGAATGTAATGAACCTGACTGGATTTCAAACTCTGCACGCCGGTTTCTCACTCTAAGCTGCTATCCATTACATTAACTGCACATTGTTGATGGCAAAAGGGAAATAAATTAGTAATAATGGTTATATTAGCTGTTTCCATGCAAGAAATATTTGGTGTTCACTGACTGAACAGTTGTGGTAGTGTTGGTTAAAAAGCATATGCTTTTATTAAAATGGGTTTTTTTTTTGGGGGGGGGAGGGTTAAATAGAAAAAGAAACAATGCTATGTATGACAAAACATAATATCTGAAATAAAATTTGAATAGTTATTGACAGCAATTGTGAAATTAATCGTTTCCTTATAAAGAAACATTCAGTATTTTTTGTCTGGACTGTTTCTGTTACTCTCAGTCGAAATTAGTAAAACCTTTCTCTTAAAAATGTTTTTTTTTTTAAAAAAAAACCTGTTATCATTTTTTCTAACACTGATGGAAGAAGTTTCCTTTTAACTTTTTTGTTTTTGGTTGTGTGGAAAGTCAACATCTTGATTATTCAATCTGACTTCTTTAATCCAGCATTCCATAGTCTGGAACCTTTTTGAATCAGTCATCAGTTTGTTGAGCAATTAAACAGGCAGCACCAGACATTGTTTACAACTTTCTGTAGCAGCAGACGGATTTGATGATAACAGTCTTGCTGATATTTTATGGCACCATATGGACAGAGCATGTGTGCAACGATGAGGTGTTGGAAAGGATGCAAATCAGAAAACTGATAATAAATATCAGGAAGAGACAAATGAGGTCCCTGGAACACGTAATGAGGGAGGAAGGCTTGGAGAACTTGATACTCACAGGTCGGTAAATGGAAAAAGAGATAAGGGAAATCAGCACAAGACAAATTTGTTAGGTCTCGCACTTCCCGCCTGTTTTGCTTCCCCAATAGCTACAATCTCCAGGAATTTAAATGTAAGGTCAATAGACATCTATCACACTAACTCGCATCCATTCTCTCAAACACTCTACCCATCTACCCAACCTCCATCCTCGGTATCCTCATCCATCTACCACTCTCCTTCTGACATTTCCTATAACTAACCACTCTTTCTCATCACTTTCCCCTACGTAACCCCCTGTGCAATAGTGGCAATGGAATGCCTTGCTTGGGGTGAAATGATTAAAAAAAACAAACAAAAAAAAAAGGTCTGAGCACATGAAGAATAATATACCCATTCAGGATAGCAAGTATATATTACTTTTGCATTTTAAGGTTCTTTTTTTTTTTTTAGCTTCATATCTGTTCTCCTATATGGCGAGCAAATGCGGGGCTGTATCCTCAAAGATGAAGGAGAGACTTGAAGCAACAGAAATGTTGGCTCTACAAAAAGATGTTTAGGATACCTTAAACCAAACATGTGAGAAACGAGAAGGTTTTGGAGAGAACAGAAATTAAAGGAAACTTATACTTAACATCAGGAACAGACAGTTGAAATTTCAGAGACACATGATGAGGAAAGAGGGCTTGGAAAATTTAATACTCATAGAACAGATAGAAGGAAAGAGAATAAGAGAAAACAGTATATGACAAACTTGATGGGCTTAAGCAAATGGCTGACAGAGTAGGGTTTGGAAGAAATAACAAGACAAAATATATTAAGAGTTGCAGAAAACAGGAAGATGTGAAGGGCCATGACTGCCTACATCCTGAAGGGACATGGAACATAAGAAAGATTACATGAAACAATAAAAACCTTGCTGAGAAGCATTAATGATTGTTTTATTTCCTATTTTAAGCTTTGGTCTACCTTTGAGCATCAACATCTTGTTCATGTCATTATTTTCTCATTGTGTTACATATGCTATCCATTTTAGTTGTTACAGCTGTTGAAAGTCCTCAAAGGATGAGGATTTTAAAAAAAAGGATAGTCTTCTCTTAGACCAACATGCTTCACTTGCTTGAAGCCATTTTTAACCATTGGGCTGAGAGGTAGTTGAATACATCTGACACTTTAGATATTTCTAAACAAGCATCTGAAATAAAAATTGGATAGTTATTGATGGTAATGGTGAAATTAACTGTTTCCTTGTAAGGAAACATTTGGCATTCATTGTCTGAACAGTTTGCTTTACTCTCAGCTGGAATTGCTCAAATCTTTCTCTTAAAACAGTTTTTGCAGAAAAATAGATTTCTCAAGTCCACTGTTGTCACTCTTTCTAGTACTGATGGGGAGTTCCCTTTCTAACCTTTTGTTTAAGGTAGTGTGGAAAGTCAACATATTGCTTATATCATTATTTTCTCATTGTTACATGCGCTATCTATCTTAGTTGTTGCTGTTGTTGAAAGATACTCTTTAATCGTTTCACCCCCAAGCAAGGTGGTACCACCACAGATGCGCAGGGGGCTACATAAGAGTAAAAGTTTAAGTAGGAGGAAAGTGAAGAGAAAAAACAAGATATACGAGGTGATGTAGAAAGGACTGGAGTCAAGTGGATAAGAGATGGGTATTGACATTGCATTTAAATTCCTGGAGGTTGTAGCTGTCAGGAAAGTAAGTATATGGAAGGGAGTTCCACAGGCAGGAAGTGCAAGAAAAGCTGCTGGAGGAGAATTGTAGGCTGTATTTGGTTGATTTAACTGTAAATGGCTAGGACCTTGTTGCCAGTCTGGTTGCACGAATAAATTCTTGTGGTGAGGGCACCAGTGACTTAAGTTTATTGGAGCAGAAGCCATGAAAATATTTGTAGAAGAGACAGAGGGAAGCCATATCCCGCCGGTGAGAAAGTGGCTGGAGTCAAGCTACCAAGTTGGAACCTATCACATTACAGATTCTCCTTTGGAGCCAGTCGAGAACATTGCATACTAATCTAATAATTTTTTAATCATTTCAATAGATTACTTGGGTGCCTTACCTTGAGATGGAGATGATAATTGGTTCAGATAACAGTGATAAATGTTTGCTTTTTGCTTGTCTTTTGACAAATACAAAATGATATATTGGCATGCAGTTTTAAAAGTTTATAGGTTTTCCTCTTTAGATACAGAAAGGAAAGACTTAATATCTGACATGTTAATATAGATAGCTGGAAGACTTTGTACTGTATAATATTCATTCATAAACTTTTCATTTAGACAAATTCACAAATAGCAAATAGAACCCAGACCGAGCAATTAAATTAACTCAGCCAAAACATACAACTCAGAAATATTATCTTAAATTTGAATTAAAAAAAAACATTAATTTTTGACTAGTATTCCTTTCATCTTAATTTCAATTGCATTTTATTATATCAGAAATTTTAATAGTAATATCTTGAAATTAAATCAAATGAAGTATTATCAACTATTATTCATTTTGGACTATTATTTCTTCCATCTTAGTTTTAATTACTTTTTATTACATTAGAAATATTAGTAGTAATATTTACATTGAATTTTATCATTATTAGATGAAGCATTGTCAGGCATTAATTTTTTACTAGCATTTCTTTCATGTTGATTTCACTTGTTTTATCTTACAATAAGAAAAGAGGGCTTCACAATTCTGACACTCACAGAACATGTTGAAGGCAAAAGAGATAAAGAAATGAAGCAAGTAACCTATATAATATCAATTGTTGGCAAAAGAAAGAGTAGGAGGAATGCTGGAAAGAAAACCTTACTAAGAGCAACAAAGAATAAGAAGTAGTGGAGAACCATAAGTTACACATAAATTAAAGGGACATAAAAGTAGTAATATTGTTATATTATCTAAGGTACATAATGAAGAAAGAGTGTTTGGAAAATTTAATACTCATAAGATATATTGAAGGCAAGAGGGACAGAGGAAAACAGTGTATAACTTACATAATGAGCTTATGTAAATGGTTGGCAGAACAGTGATTAGGAGGGATAGCAAAAAGACAAAACTTACTAAGGGCTACAAAGGATAAGAAGTTGAGGAGAGACATGATCACAAAAATTCTGAAGGGACACTGCAGTTGTCTTATATTAATAGTAGTTTTGTGTGATGTATTATTTGATGTGAGGTTGAATTGAACAAACTTTTGATATTTGATATGTGCCATGTTAACCTAATTGTAGTGGTTGTGTAACCAATTTAATATTGAGAAAGAAACAATTCAAAGGCATTTTTAGGTTTACATATACAGGTAGTGATCGGTAAATTGTTGCCATTTTATGTCTAAGTTTGCACACAGGCATTGTTTGTTTTTATTTTGTCAGCTGCCCAGTATAATAGAGTTCGGCACTGTCTGTGAAAAAAGAGCATCATGAGGAAATTCAGTCAGTTGAGTGCTGTACATGATTGGGCGATCATGTCTCAAAAGAGACATGATCACCCAAGCATGTATCAAAAGAGACATGACTGACTGGGCAGAAGATTATCCCGCAGTAAGTTGCCATTGCTTTCTGCGGTAGACTGGTTGCTGACCAAGGCTATAGAACCCAATCTGTCCTGTTATTTAACCCATAACTGGAAGGAATAGACGGATTAATACCTTTCCCAAGGGTATTTGTGTGTAAGTGAAAGCAACGAATTCAGCTGGAATTCAAACTCAGCTCCCTGATTTCTCGTTCCAAGTTGATATTCACTGCACCACAACGCACATCTGCTAAAAATTTGGAAACAGCATGCTGTAGTGCTTATCATTTGTGCCAGAAGCTCTAATATGAATATTTCAAAATGTTTGGGAGTCAATCTGAAGACAGTGCAGAAGATTTAAAAAGAGTCAGATGATATATCCCGTCAACATCATGGTGTTTGGGGTGACTGCTAGTGATGGTGACATTATGCCTCTGTTCATCTTTCCACACGGCTTCAGAATCAACACGAAAGCCCATATCAAGTGCCTTGAGGAGGTATTGCTGCCCTGAGTCAAGAGAGTGACTGCTGGAAGACCCTATGTGAGACACGGCTTTGCACTATGCCACGCAAGCAGGAGAACCCAGTCATTGTTCTCAGACAATTTCTGTAACCATATCAAACCCTTACATTTGGTCACCCAACTCCCCAGATTGCAACCCTCTTAATTATTATGTGTGATCAGCAGTTGAGTGAGAGACCAACAGAACTCCTTGTAGCATCAAAGATGAACGGACAGCAAGGATTATGGCATTATTCATCAACTTAAGAAGACTATCCAAAAAAACTGCAGGAGATTTCGAAGTTGTCTGGAGGTGATTTTATTGAATAAATATACTCTTTAGTATTTCAAAATATTTTTTGTAAATTTAGTAAATATATCTGTTAAAATAAAATGTTGGTGTTATTTTCATTTTTGTGTAATTTAGACAAAAATTCTTCCATTGCACCTTGTACATAAAAATCTGCCTTACACATTATGTCATCAGCATTTAAAATATTATCATCAAATACCAAATCATTATCGTCATCATCAATCCCATGACCAGATGTGGTCATAGGAACACTGTAGTGTGTCTTGAATAAAATAGAGTTAGTAGAGCCTATTCTTCTCCAGATTACTACGACAACTATTGCAATAGTTATAATAATAACAACATTAGATAGAATAATAACAACAATAATAGTTTTTAATCATTTCAACTGAAGCAAGGTGATAAATCCACTAAGATACAAGGGGTTACTAAGAGCAAAAGAAATTGAGAATACATTATTTTGGGGAAACAGTAGTAAATAAATAAAATGATTGACAAATACGAAAGAAAATAGTAATCGTTATCTTCTTTCTTTTTTTTTTAATCAATTCACCCCATACAAGGTGATAATGCTATTAAGGTGCAAGGGGCTACTGTAAGTGAAAAGAATGTGAAGACCTTAGAAGGAACTGGAAACCTAGTCCTAAACAGAAAACAAGGGATAAATCTCTACTTCTGTTCAGAAGACCTGGGTGGTATGTGAATTGACAATAAGAAGCAAGTATCACCTAAAAAAAAAAAAAAAAAAAAAAAAGACAGAAGTTTTAAAATCAAGAATGGCTTACATGTTTTTTAGACAGATGAGAATAGCCAGCAGTGCCAAGAGTAAATATTCCAGAAGAACCATTTTGAAGAATCAGACCAAGGCAAAGAACTGGTCTCCTGAGAAATGAACTGTTTGAAAACTAAACATGTCTCATGACAAAAATTGTCAACATGCCAACTGCTAATAAATATTTTGAAGTTTATCAGGATTAATACTTGGACTGTACCTGTCTGTTTAAATGTAACGAACATTAGAATGATTCATTCAGATGACAGGGGAACAGGTGTGGTGAGAGGAGAGAATAACATGGAGGAGAGAATGATAATGTAAGTGGCAAGATAATAACTGATATGAAATTTTATTATTTTTTTGTCAGTCAGTCAGTCAGTTAAGTGCCATACGTGATACACAATTGGGCAATCATGTTTCGAAAGAGACATGACTGACTGGGCAGAAGATTATCCCGCAGTAAGTTGCCATTGCTTTCTGCGATAGACTGGTTGCTGACCAAGGCTATAGAACCCAATCTGTCCTGTTATTTAACCCATAACTGGAAGGAATAGATGGATTAATACCTTTCCCAAGGGTATTTGTGTGTAAGTGAAAGCAATGAATTCAGCTGGAATTCGAACTCGGCTCCCCGATTTCTCGTTCCAAGTTGATATCCGCTGCACCACAACACACATATTTTTTGTCACCTTATCTTAATTAGTTTCATGAGATATAGACTGGATAGATATGAAAAAACTGGGGAGTGGAGGAGAGACTAATAAATAAGGTTATACTGTTCTTTTACTTTTTTATTCTGATCATGAATGATCGTGGCCCTCAACAACTTCCTGTCCTTTCTAGTATTTAGTAAGGTTTGTCTTTTTGCTATCCTTCCTAATCCCTATTATGCCAACCATTAAACACAAGCTCTTGAGGTAGGTTATTTGCTGTTTCCCGTCACTCTTACCTTCAATATGTTCTGTGAATGTTGAATTCTCCAAGCCCTCTTTCCACATGACATGTCCAAGAATTTTCAACTGTCTCTTTCTGATTCTAAGTAAAAGTGTCCTTTTTGTTGCTATTTTCCTTAAAACTTCCACATTGTTCACATGTTCCATTCATGATATTCTCTCTGTTCCCTTAAAAATAGTAATTAATGATAAAACTAAGTTAAAAATAAATTCACATGAACCCTGGTTCAGTCCCATATTTCCCACCTATGCTAGAGTGTAAGTAAAAACCAAAATTCAAATGCTGATTTTCTAGGCAGGTATGATCGCCTCAGTTATGAGACTGATTAACACACTTGCTATCCTTGTTGCTCTTTCACACAGCCTTGATCAATAATCAGTGAAGCCGAGTACCAAACCTCATGTTGAAAAAGTGAAACCTTTCCTATGTGTCTTTGAACCCGGGTAAAAATCCAAGCTTTGAAAGCTGATTTCCAAGGCAGACAGACCCTCACAATTGTGGTGCAAGTAAATACGAGGGTCATTCAATAAATAAGGTGAATTTTTCAGTATAAGGAATTCTACAAGGATCATTCAATAAATAAGGTGAATTTTTCAGTATAAGGGCTTCTAATACAGATAGAAGCTTACTTTTTTTTAAATTTTTTTTCCTTTACTTCTTTTTCAAAGGAATTTATTTTTTTTTGCAGATCAAAAAAAAAAAACAGAGTTTTGGAAATTAACAAAGATGGCTGACTAAGAAGCATGCTTCAGGATTGAACAGAGGTCAGTTATCAAGTTTTTGGTTGCTGAAAGGTGCAAACCAGTTTAAATTCATAGGAGAATGTCAACTGTGTATGGTGCCACATGTTTCAGCCAAAAAAATGTCTACAAGTGGGCTAAATATTTTAAAGAAATTTGAAAGTGACAATGAAGTCAATAGTGCTGTGAGCGATTGGCTGAGACATCAGTTCAAAGATTTTTATGCTGAGGGAATACAGAGGCTTGTGCATGTATGGGAAAAGTGTGTGACACTGCTGGGAGATTACGTTGAAAAAAAAAATAAGTAAGCTTCTATCTGTATTAGAAAACTTCACTTTATTTATTGAATGACCCTCGTACTTAAGATCTTATCCTTCTTTTGATTTCTATGTTCCCCTAAACTGAAATTAATAAAATATCAGGATAACATTTTCAGATAAAATCTAGTTCTGCCCTTTCAGACCTTTATAACTCACTATGCTATATCCATATTATTGAATCACCTACATTTCCTCTGTATTCTATTTCTAAGGAGAAAGTTCTAGTAAGACCCAATATCAGCTACTTTGTGGAACAAACTCTCGCATGGTTCTTTCTGTAAGCAAAAAAGGATCAGCAATGTAATCAATCCTGACTTGGCAGCCCATCTTCAGTCACTTTCTCACCAATATGATGTGGCTTCCTTCTGTCTTTTCTACAAAAATTTTCATGACAACTGCTCTGACAAGCTTCTTTGATTCATGAATTTACATGTGCTACTAGATTGGCATAAATGTAACCACCACTTCTACTCTAACAGTTTCTTTTCTCACACTTCTGTTCTTGTAACCTTATTGCATTTATGTGATTTTCAGTCTTATATTAAAGCTTTGCAAAGGCAATCCATCACTGTCATGATTTAAATCACCCCCTGCTCAATATGGGTCATCAGAGTTCTGACCAGTACAGTAGAATTGCCATTTTGGAACAGCATAAAACTTTGAGATGAGAATCTTTCTCAGATTACTAAGTAGATTAAGGCTGATCTGATTTCTGAGTAAATCTTCCTAAAGCAATAAAAAGATTCCTTTAGATTAATAATGAAATTAGATTAATATGATAATTCAAAAATTGTTCAAAGTCAATTCTTAGTTTTTATTTTTCCTAATCTAATTTAATGATCAAAGAATTGTTAGGATAAGTGATTTAATTTAATGAAATATTTACCACTGTTTAGTTAATTACTATTGAGTAGAAGTCATGTAGGACAAAAATTACAATAAATTATAGGTAAACATAAGTCCAGTTTATGTTAAATTCAAAAAGATAGATGTCTGATTTATAAAAGAGAAAAACAGGTAGATAGATGTCTGATTTATAAAAGAGAAAAAACAGGTAGATAGATGTCTGATTTATAAAAGAGAAAAACAGGTAGATAGATGTCTGATTTATAAAAGAGAAAAAACAGGTAGATAGATGTCTGATTTATAAAAGAGAAAAAACAGGTAGATAGATGTCTGATTTATAAAAGAGAAAAAACAGGTAGATAGATGTCTGATTTATAAAAGAGAAAAAACAGGTAGATAGATGTCTGATTTATGAAAGAGAAAAAACAGGTAGATAGATGTCTGATTTATGAAAGAGAAAAAACAGGTAGATAGATGTCTGATTTATAAAAGAGAAAAAACAGGTAGATAGATGCCTGATTTATAAAAGAGAAAAAACAGGTAGATAGATGTCTGATTTATAAAAGAGAAAAAACAGGTAGATAGATGTCTGATTTATAAAAGAGAAAAAACAGGTAGATAGATGTCTGATTTATAAAAGAGAAAAAACAGGTAGATAGATGTCTGATTTATAAAAGAGAAAAAACAGGTAGATAGATGTCTGATTTATAAAAGAGAAAAAACAGGTAGATAGATGTCTGATTTATAAAAGAGAAAAAACAGGTAGATAGATGTCTGATTTATAAAAGAGAAAAAACAGGTAAATAGATGTCTGATTTATAAAAGAGAAAAAACAGGTAAATAGATGTCTGATTTATAAAAGAGAGAAAAAAGGTAGATAGATGTTTGATTTATAAAAGAGAGAAAAATATAGATAGATGTCTGATTTATAAAAGAGACTAAAAGGTAGATAGATGTCTGATTTATAAAAGAGAAAAAACAGGTAGATAGATGTCTGATTTATAAAAGAGAAAAAACAGGTAAATAGATGTCTGATTTATAAAAGAGAAAAAACAGGTAGATAGATGTCTGATTTATAAAAGAGAAAAAAAAAGGTAGATAGATGTCTGATTTATAAAAGAGAGAAAAAAGGTAGATAGATGTCTGATTTATAAAAGAGAGAAAAAAGGTAGATAGATGTTTGATTTATAAAAGAGAGAAAAATATAGATAGATGTCTGATTTATAAAAGAGACTAAAAGGTAGGTAGATGTCTGATTTATAAAAGAGACTAAAAGGTAGGTAGATATCTGATTTATAGAAGAGACAAAAAGTTAGACAGATGTCTGATTTATAGAAGAGTCAAAAATGTCAACAGCAGTCTAGTCCAAGGTATTATCTCAGTAAAATTTATGAAATGAAACCTAACTTGGAAAAATTAATCAAAATTGTAATATTTTTATGCCATTCTAAGGTTATTTTGTGGACATTTTCTTTTAAAGGAATCCTTTTTACTATTATTTTATTACTAGTTTTATTCTATTATTATAATACATCTATATCCCAGAGAAAGTTCTAATTGGTAAGTAACAGATTCCATGTATGTGGAAAGAGGGTAGAAGATTGATTTAAAACTACATCAGATTCTGATCTTGCAATACCTTACAAGTTCTTTATTTATTTATTTATTTTTTGCCATAACTGGTTACAAATACTTTTGAGGCATCAGTTCCAAATAATGACTCAACCCAAATAAAGTAATATATCTGCTTATGTTGTTCAGAGAAGCTCTTTTTCTTCTCCGATAAAGGATGATAACTCAAAATAAAATTGAGTTACTTCCCTTGTTTTTGAAGATGAATGTGGCACTTTTGAATTATACATGGTGACAAGCTGACACAGTTTCAATCCAAACAAATCATTACTGTTCTCAGAGAGTAAATGAATAAATGTAGTTTATTTATGTGTTGAAATACATTTGTCTTATTTTTATTCATTTTTGTTCATCCCAACAGCCTGGGGCATAACACATGCAGAAACCATTTTTTATCAACAGTAAGCACACAGTCAAGTAAAATGTATTTTTGACTGAACAAGCAAATTGCAGTGTCAAACTGTGCAAGCTGCTGCTCATCAGTCAATTTGTAGGGAAACCAATTTCTGCATTTTTTTTTTAATCATTTCACAATAATTTTCTTGATTTATGCCAGATGTTTTCTAAACATTTTCTGGGCTTCCCTCCAGCTCTCTTCCCTTGTATTATTATTTACTAGCAATATAGCCTGGCGTTGCTCAAGTGTAATAAAAGCTTTAAAACTAATCCATGGTTCTGGAGCTCAGACTCAGCCTAAAGAATATTTGTGTGAGAATCAGATAAAAATTGTGGATTTGTATAAAGGACATACAGACAGATAAACAGACACACACACACACAAACATCTTGCCTTTTGTATATATATATATATATATATATATATATATATATAAATAATCGATTTTCTGCACTATTGTAAGAACTGCAACCTTGAAACTTTTGAATATTGTTTCTTATGTCTCTGTCTATGAGTGTATCAAATTTGATTAAAATCGGACCACTCCTTCTATAACCCGATTTTTTGATAATCAATTTTTGATATTTATCATGGGTACCTCAACACAAAACCTAGCTAAGAACATTTGCAGATGCTTATAGTACAACTGTGTAAAATTTAAAGAAAATTGGTTCAGCCGTTTCGAAGTCTATAGGTAATGGATACACACACACACACACACACACACACACACAGACAAATTTCCATTTATAAATAAGTTTAGATTTCTTCCACTCCAATAGTTTCTTTTCTTGCACTTCCTGCCTGTGAAACACCCCCTTCGATATACTTGTTTCCCTGATAGCTACAATCTCCAAAAATCTAAATGCAATGTCAATTGCCATCTTCTATCTTCTTGAATCCCATCCATCTTGGGCTTACGGCCTATCACGTTGAATACGCCAGTTCTCGTTTGATCACCAATGTTTTATTTATTTGTTTTGTTTTAATCATATCACCCCGAGCAAGGCGGTAACACCACTGATGTGCAGGGGACTACGTAAGAACGAAAAGATTAGAAAAGAAAAAGCCGGAAACCACATCCTAAACAGGGAACAAGGGATGAGCCTCTTTACCTCTTCAATAGACGTGGCTGGAGTGTGAACCGGGCGATAGGTTAGTCTATCTACTCCAATTAGAAAAAAAAGGAAAAGGAGTGAAAAAGATTGGAAAAAAGAAAGCCGGAAATCACATCCTAAACAGGGAACAAGGGATGAGCCTCTTCAACTCTTCAATAGACATGGATGGAGTGTGAACCGGGCGATAGGTTAGTCTATCTACTCCAATTGAGCCTGGTCAGTACTTAGATGGGTGACCGCTTGGGAATACCAGGTACTGTAAGCGTATAGTGACGAATGTGCGTTGTGGTGCAGTGGATATCAGCTCAGAAAGAGAAATCGGTGAGCCGAGTTTGAATTCCAGTTGAATACCCTGCATTCACTTAAGCACTGGTGGCCTTGGGAAAGGTATTAATCCATTCCTTCCCTCCAGTTATGGGTTAAATAACAAGGTAGGACTTGGGGACCCTGCTCTTAAAAACAAATCCCAATGAATCTTGATACTGGAAAAAGAAAAATGTATTACTAGACACAAAAACTTATAAAAAAAGACAATAAATTGTTGAAAGAAAAAGGTATTACCAGCAATAAATAAATAAAGTTTAGTTGGCAATAAATGACCTGCCGAGGTTGATTTGTTATAAATACAAAGCAAGCAACCAACCAACCATTCATCTTTAATCCTTTATTCAATATCCAATTTTAACCAGTCTTTTCTCTCACTGTAACCCCTTTTGCACTAGAGGCAGTCCAACCTTATTTGCGGTGAAATGATTAAAAAAAAATATGGCAGCCCTTAAGTCTTCATTGTTAATTTATAACTGGCAACCACAACCAGACTCATCAGGGAAACCGAGATTACCTGAAACAAACTATTGGAACTAATAATATTTGATTTGATTTGAGTTTTGTTTAATGGCATATCAACCTATGAGGGTAATTTAATGCCAAAAAGGTAGAGTTTAAAGATATTTTTTTAATGTTCGGTTATAGTAAGAAAGTTGATTTAGTCAGATTTTGACGAAAAAATTTTATTTGTATTTTATTTTACAAAACTGAACATGTCTTCTAGTTTCGTATTCAAAAATGTATTGCTGGTAATTTTTTTTCTTTAAAAATGTACGATGGCAATAATTTTTTTTTCTTCAAAAATGTGTAATGGTAATAACTTTTTTCTTCAAAAAAAGTATTGTTGGTAATATTTTTCATTCAAAAGTGTATATTTTTCTAGAAAAGTATTTTTATATATATTATATTTCTGTAAAAGTGTATTTATACTTTCATAGTGTTTTGACCCCAGTTTGGGGGTTAGCTATTTACCCATAGCTGGGACCTTAACAGGTGCTACCACTCCGGGTCAGGGTGGACCTGGGAACAACAGCAATTAAGAGGTGGTTCCATGCTCCTCACAACCTCCCAATCAGAGGCCTTGCTGCCAGATGCAGTTTACCGTCATACCCAGGACCGGGAACTAATAATAAATGGTCAGTTTAGAAATTACTCAAGCATCCAAACTGTCAAATTTTAACTTATAGGACAAAATGAAAGCAAAATTATGCTTATTCATCTTTGCTTCAATACAATATCAGTCAGTTAAATGTCATACAGCATACACACTTGGACAATCATGTCTCTTTTGAAACACGACTGACTGGGCAGAAGATTTTCCCACAGTAGGCTGCCATTACTTTCTGCAGTAGACTTATTGTCAACCAAGGCTATAAAAACCAATCTGCCCTGCTATTTAACCCATAGCTAGAGGGAAAAGAGACAGATTATTACCTTTGCCAAGGGTATTTGTCTATAAGTGAAAGCAACAAATATAACTCATGTTTGAACACAAGTCTCTGATTTCTCATTCCAAGCCGATATTCACTTCATCACAACCCAATATGCTATAAACAAGCAATAATAAAAGTAATAAAAGTATTCAAATAATACCTTTAAAAAAAAGATGCATGGTCTTAAATTGACAATAGAAGGGAATTTATCATTATTTACATTAGACTAATGTCTTCATCTTTGTTCTTGCTATCATAATATTCAGGCCATTGTGCCCTTTGATTCAAGGCTGAACTGTACAATGACTCAAATTTGATTAAAACAATGATGAGGATACTAGTCTAAATGTACATAAAATGATTTACCCTACTCCTCCATTGGAGTGAGTTGTGACACAAGGTCAGTTTTTAAAGTGGGGTACCCAAGCACAGACATTTGGGCCACTGGTCAAAAAGATTACTCAGCCCCTGCTGATGCAGTTACTGGGTACAAAGCTTGTCTTAGTGTGTCAGAACTGCTTTCAGCATGTCTAAGCTTATCTTAATTGGTCATGCTTACCTGGAAGGAGAAATAACTCCTGTGCCAGCTAAGCCTGAATGTAAATCATATAAACACTAAAAGGGAATGATGTAAAAAAAAACAAAAACAAAACTGTAGAAAAAAGCAAATACAGTATAACCCTGATATAAAAGAGTTGTCGGGACCAGATAAAAGTTCTCTTATATCCGGGTTTTGGCTATTTTATATACATTACCACAGGCTCAGATGGACTCTCTTATATCCGGGTTTATCTTATATCCGGGTTATACTGAATTATTGGTTACATTAAATTGTTTGTTTTATGATATATCAACCCTTATTGGGTTATATAATGTCAACTTTAGGATTGTATTCACTATTCAGTCAACCAGACTATAAAGATCTTATGGAACAACCAGACTATAAAGATCTTATGGAACAACCAGACTATAAAGATCTTATGGAACAACCAGCCAGTAATCAACTAGAATAGAAGTTGAGTCTAACTGACCAAAAAACCTTTATTTAACTCTTTTTACAGAGTTTATGGCACAAGGCTGAAAGTGGGGTGGGGAAAGAAAACTCAGGATGGTCGTACACTATCTACGTTATACCTAGCTAATCAGACTCGTGACCCAGACATACATTACAATTTGTCGCAATCACCATAAAAACGTATCCATCAACACACAAACCATCTCGCACCATAATACCGCAGTGCATTCTGGGGACCTAAAAAAATACCCCGGATGTACATAAAAATTACAATTTTTAAAGATATAAATATATAAAAATTTTACATGAAGTGGCATGATGGGGCGGGGCAAAAACTGAAACAAAAATTCCCCAAACTAAACGATTTTCAACATAACATAACAACAAACGAAAACATGATGTTAGCTGGACCCAACCCACCTCCAAAACAAAGAGGCCGCTGTATTCTGCCCAACGGACAAAATCAAGAGGCACTCTTTCTACGGGGAATGGAGACGAGAAAAATAAAATGGACTGGGTAACATATAAAACTGACCCAGCCGAGATGAAAAAGCAGGACAAAATAAAGACGGAGCTGGGAATCTCGAACTGGATCATAACAAAAGAGACAGTGCCGGGGAACAGGCCGGGAACCCCATTCACTCACATTAGCTAGGTACACAAAAAGGAACTTACCTTACCCAGGGGGAGGGTTCCAGAGGAATCCATCCCGATGTGAGCCACAGGTCTAAAAGAGAAAATCAAGGCTAGCCCCAGTCACGCGAACCAGGCTTGCCACAGACACCCACCTTTCGCTGAACTCTGTCGGTGGCAACCGTTTCCAATCAGTTCTAATCTTTATTTTGAGCTGATGCTCAAAATATTGGATCAGATCCTGATGCGAAAGCCGGCCACCCCGCAAGACTTCCTCCAAACGCATCGTCCATATCACCATTCGAGCCGTGGCTAGCAGCGACAGAAACACCATACGCTTCACTCCAGAGTACGGGGGCGACACATTATCACAAGCGTATGCACGATCAATGGACACGAGATTTTGCGGCTCGATACGAGCAGTCAACTCACCGACACGGTCCCACAACGGGCGAACGCGCGAACAGTGGTAGAAGGCGTGCGCAGACGTCTCCTTTAAACCAAGGTTGCAACGCTCACAATCTGGCAAATCCGCCAGGCCCATTATGAAACAAATGTCATTGAGAGACAAGCCATTCCGAGCCAATCGCCAGGTCAGAGAAAACTCAGAGTTGCTGAGCCAATCCGACGCTGGCGCCCAAGACCAATGAGAGCGATACTCCTCCTTCGACATGCCGAGCTTCTCCCTGAGTGGATCCTTGGCGACACCCACCACTAATCCCTGATAGAAGTGTCTCCTAGGCCGAGAAAGGTCACTAAACCGTGGAATGGCCCACAAGGCCTTCCGGCACTCGCGCATGAAAGCCGGTTGCTCCCGAAGCCTGCGGCAGTGCTTCGAGACCGGGGGAGTGATAGTAAGTCTAGGGAACGCGTCCCTCACTACCCCCGTAAGCAACGAGTCTTCCAATAACGCATGTCTGAGAAAAACCAACCTCGAGGCGAGTTTGTGGCTCGCCAAGTGCGGCATTCCCAGACCCCCTTGACATGGACGTTGGTAACGGACACGTTCGTCGACATGATGTCTGCGTCCTCTCCACAGAAGGGAGAATAGCAGATGCTCGAGCGCCTCCTCACGCTTCTCACAAAGTGGAAGTACAGACAGCCGGTAAAGGATCATGGGGAAGATGTATGTAGCACACACCTCCGCCAGACCCTTTACGGAGAGACTCCGCCGACGCCAAGTTTCGACCGACGCGCCGACCTTTGCCTGTATTTCAGACCAATTCTTCTCCAACTGTAAGTCCGGACCGAACCAAATTCCTAGGATTTTGACCGGTCCGTCCGTCCAGTCGAAGGGCCCCGGGAGGGGAGTCCCCTTCCAGGCACCTAACCGCAAGCCGGAAGACTTGTCGCGGTTAATCTTGGCCCCTGTCACCTGTTCGTACCGTTCAAGCGCCTTCTGTACCGCTCTTATGTCCCTGCGGGAGGACACAAAAGTCGTTACGTCATCGGCGTACGCGGAAACCCTGGCTCGAGCGCCACCACCAGGGACAGCGATTCCACGTAGGGCCGGACTGCACGTCCTGTCCCTTAGCCGGCGAAGGAGGGTCTCCAATGCCAAGACATAAAGTAAGGACGACAGTGGACAACCCTGTCGAACCAACCTGGACAGCGCAAAAGCGCTCGACAGCTTTCCGTTCACCTGCACCACAGCCGTAGGGGAGCGATACAGGAGACTAATCCAGCGGCAGAAGTCGGGTTCGAATCCGGCAGCCTGCAGGACAGCCGCCAGGTAGCCATGGTCGACCCTATCAAATGCCTTGGACTGATCCAAATTGATCAGCGCGGCTTCATCGTCGTCTTTTACACCCTCTAGGATCGTGCGGATCAAATGCAGGTTGCTCTGAATTGTTCGGCCCTTCACAGCACAAGTCTGATCAGGTCCCAACAGAGACTCGGCAACTAGCTGCAAGCGATTCGTCAGGATCTTGGCCAAAATCTTTAACTCTGTGTTTAGCAGAGTTATGGGCCTGTAACCGTCTAGATCCCTCCCAACCTTCTTGCCTTTTCTCAACAGCGTGACCACACCCCTGGTGAACCATTTGGGGATGGACCCCTGCCGGAACCAGTTGTTGAACACGACAGTCAAGACAAAAAGGTGCGACAGCCTCAAGTACAATTCATAGGGCAAACCATCCAAACCTGGCGACTTGCCACTGCCGACTCTCTTCAAAGCCGCGTAGACTTCGTCCTCCGTAATCTCTCCCTCGCAACTAGCCGCTTCAGCCAGCAAAAACCGGGGAAAGTCAGCCAAATAGCTGCGAAACTCTGCTTGGCAGAGACCAGGCTCCTTGGTGAAGCGGTGTTCGAAATGCCACCGAAACGCCTCGCACATGTCGTCAGTCGAACGCAGGAGATGTCCCTCCGGGTTTCGTATCTCGCGAATGTGCCGGTCGCCACCTCGACGAACTTCTTCCTTACGCATATCAGCGCCCATATACACGGCTTCGGAAGACATCTTGCTTAACTTATGTCTAATTACTTGGCCCATGTAACGATCGCTAGTCGACCGCTCCAGAGCCTCCTTAGCTAAGGCTATCTCTAGGGGATCCCCACCAGCCTCCGCCCAGGTGAAATTAGCACTAAGTGTCTTCGCCTTCTGAGCCTTATCTAGGTTGAGCCGTTGGCTGAATTGAGTGGCGAAAGACCTAATACTATCCTTAAGTCTATCCCACCACCTATTCCCGATGACTCCCCCAGTTAACGCCCGCTGAACTACAATAGTCAGCTGCTTCCGGAAGTCCCGCCTGTCCAGTAAGGACTGGTTGAACTTCCAGTAGCCAACCATTCTAGCCCTAAATTCTAACACCACACGAGCACATACCATTTTGTGGTCCGTGTAGCCTAACCAGTGGAACGTTGGACATTCTACGAAGTCTATTTCGGCTTCTCTCACTAACACTCTATCAAGGTATGAAGATACCTTGGTAGAGGGCCAACTATGCGTCCACGTCCACATGCTCCCGCCCGGATGATCGGCCCGGTATCTATCGACGAGACCAAATTCGTTGATCAGATCAACCAGGCTGTGATCATCACTCCTCCCGCTAGCTCCCCGCCCTCTATCCAATTTGGGGTTCAGGATGGCATTCCAGTCCCCAACTAGGATGAGTCGCTTGGAATCCAACAGAAAGGGCTCTAACAGCCGAAAAAAGTCGACACGCTCACCTTGCTCGTTGGGCGCATAAACCACAATCAGCCGGAAAGACCTGCTTTTCACTGCAATATCGGCCACGATCAACTGGCCCTCAGCACCGGAATGGACAAGGACAACCCCCGCATCCAGGGTACGCTTGACCAGCAAAGAAACACCTCTGGCATGCCGGCTCCCATATGCTGAATAGAAATCCGGATAGAAATCTCTAGCAGAAGGGACCCCGACGGATTGTCCAAGGGACCCTGTACCAACGTCGGACATAATCCGTCCGTCTTGGACAATTCCGCCGACGTCCGTGGGGTAGGTTAGTTTCACTACCCTATATAATGATGGATGGAGAAGAACGGGGAACCTCCCAGAACAATTTTTCTCCATTTTTTTTAATTCCGGTGTGTTACTTCGGCACATGACAATGTCGTTGTAGACCTTGCTGGCTTGATGAATGTGCTCCCACACCCTCAGATTACCCCCTGTGCTACGCACAAGTGTGAGCACACCAGGGGCATTGGGGAAGTTGGAGGGGTCTTCAGTGGATTTGTCAGCTTCAGCAACGGCTTAAGAAGTGCACACCTCTGGGCAGACCAGTCTTTTGCAATGTCCTTCTTGTGGACTTTCATTAACTCTTCCCCCTGGGGAAGCGGTTTCTTCTTTTTGACGAGGGTGGGAGTGGGAGAAGGGAGTAGTAGGGGTGGGAGATAAAGGAATCAGTTTAAAGGTTGGGGGCTGGACAGGTTTCTGAGGGGACGAGGGAAGACTCTTGGTTTTCTCAGCATACGTCATCCTTTCCGGGGACGTGTGCATGGATGTCGATCTTGATTTCGTTTTGTTGCTCCCGACACATATTTTTGCTGCTCTCTGGGTTGTCATCTTCTTCTTCCTCTCTCCCTCGTTTGAGTGAGGAAGACCTTTGGGCTTCCATGTCTTCCTCTGTTGCAGCCTCTTTTTGCGGAGCCTTATGAGGCGGTTTTTGTGCCGCCTTTGTCACTTTCCCTTGTGGGACATCCCGCTTGGGGTGAGGCTCTGGTGGCGAAGATGACTTCGGCGCCGACTTTGCCGGAGACACTGCTTTTGGTGACTGCATGGTTTTAGCAGCTGCAGTCGTTTGGGGAGGTGATTTAGGGTTCTTTTTCCCTGCCGTCTGCCACTCCCCCTCTTTTCCTTTGCCCGCTGGGCAAGCTTCCATATTCTCCGCTGGTTTTTCTGCTTGTGGCTTTGGCGCTGGGTCCTTCTTTGGGTACGCCTTAGCCACATGATCTGCAGCACCACATGCCCAGCAGCACGGCCTTCTCCCTTCTACCACAACATAAATTGATCGCCCCCTGCAGGTGAGGATGTTGGGAATGTTGGTGAACTCCTTTTGAGTCACCATCACCTACAGGGTGATGTCCCCAGTCAAAAAGCCTGACTTTGATAGGACAGACTTCACCTCCGCCACTCTACCAAAACTAGAGAAAAACGCTCCCACGTGGTCTTCACTGATATCCATTGGGACTCCATGCAGTGTGACCTTTGTTTTCCTTGTGCCCATGTATTCCGTCTGGAGCTTCAGGGTTTTCGTGGCCAATGTTGTGCCGGCCAACTGCTTTGCCTCCTCCATGGTACCAAGCAGGATATCCCACATGGCATGGCTCCTCCTAGCCACAGCTTTCGCACTGATCTCCAATGCTTTTACCGTTTCTTCGATGACCTCCCTGCTGACCCCCACAAACTTTTGCGTTTTGGGGTCCTTCGTCAACAGGGAGATAATCCTGGGCTCAATTGCCGCCAATGACTCGGGAACTGACAGGAGTTCATTTCCATCAATGTACTTTTTGTACTTTTCGCGTAACTCGCCGTAATAGTCTACACCCTTTCTCACTTTCTCCCCATTCCACACCATGGTGGAAGGGATGAGAGATTCAGGCCTTTTCGGGACCTGCGAAATGGGAGACCCAAACTTTTCCTTTTCTGCCGCCGACATGCCTGTAGCAACTGCGACTGCACCTTCTGCCTGTGTTATCTGCCACTCGCCTTCTTTTCCACTCCACACCGATGTGGACGGTAGCGAAGCCGACTCCTGGTTCGAGTTAGATATGTCCTCATCTATCTCCGCTCCACATAACGCCAGTGTGGAGGGAGCCGGACTCCTTGGCCTATCCGCAGCCATTGACCTCCTTCGGACGGAGGGCTTCCTCTCTCAGACGCTTTCACTCAGTCACCGACTCTTGAACCGCCGACAAGTATTTCCGCTCTAGCACTGTTGATCGCTCTGCTCGCCTACAAAGAGTAGAAAAACGAACACGCAGGCCATCTAACTGACCAAAAAACCACCAGGGCAAATTGGTAGGTGGTATAAATAATAACCTGGGAGATTCCATTATGTTACAGGCAAGTCTATTCTATAAGCATTGATTGGCTGATAATTTCAGTGTGTATATTGAGCACAATATCCACACTCTTGACTTCTACACAGACTAGCTTCACTGACCATTACCACTTTCTGAGGTTCCTAGGTTCAGTCAGTTAAGTGTCATACGTGACAAATGTGATTGTGATCGGGTGATCATGTCTCTTTCAAAACACGACTGACTGGGCAGAAGATTATCCCGCAGGAGGTTGCCATTACTTTCTACAGTAGACTGATTGCCAGCCAAGGCTATAAAACCTGGTCGGTCCTGTTATTTAACCCATAACTGGAGGGAAGAGACAGATTAATACCTTTCCCAAGGGTATTTGCACATAAGTGAATGCAAGGAATTCAACTGGAATTTGAACTCGGCTACCCGATTTCCTGTTCTGAGTCGATATCCACTGCACCACAACGCACATCCGCGTTTATCAGCAAGTCTTTTAGTTGCTACAAGAAGTTATACCAAGTAAAGTTAGTCCAGCACATCTCCCAGGGTAAATGAAATCGGGATCTGGGAAATTTGGCACTCAGGATATCTTCCAGAAACCATTTCTGTACATATTATACTGTGTGGCTGAAAGATGCCACTGCTATCTTAGAAAACTGGGCACTAGTTAAATTGGCAGGTCGACTCATTAAAAATAAAAAAAACATATTTGGTGGTATCAAATAATTTTTGTAGATTAGTATTTATTATGGTTGGAAACAAAGGAAAGAGTACTGGACTGTTATGTGATATCTGTCTTTTTATATGGCAGCGAATGCTGGACAATCTCTTCACAATGATGAAAGAAAGACTTAAAGCAACAGAAATATGGCTCAACAGAAGGATGGGTTGAACATTTGAGCAACCTGAAAGTTTTGGAGAGAATGGAAACAAAAAGGAAACTTATACTTAACATCAGGAAGAGACAGCTGAAGTTTATGGATGATGTAATGATGAAGGAAGGCTTGGAGAATCTGAAACTCACAGGGAAGATAGAAAGAGAGACAGGAAAAACAGCACATGACATACTTGAAGGGCTTAAGCAAATGAATGACAGAGTAGGTTTTGGGAGAAATACTAAGAAAAAAGCATTAAGAGATTTTTTTTTTATAATCATTTCACTACAAGCAAGGCACTGGTGTACAGGGGGTTACAGTGAAAAAAAAAACAAGGTTCAAATGATGTCAAAGTAAAGATAAGAGATGGATGAGAATCAAGTTGATAGAAGATGGCAATTGATGTTGCATTTAAATTTTTGGAGATTGTTGCTATCAAAGAAGCAAGCAGATAGTTCCACAAACAGGAGGTGTGAGAAAAGAAACTGTTGAAGTAGAAGAGACACTACATTTAACTGTTTCAATGGTAAAAAAGTGGAACTTAGATGCTAATCTAGTAGCATGTGTAAATACATATGGTTGGGGAACCAGTGAAAAAAGCTTGTCAGTACATTTGCTATGAAAATACTTGTAGAAAAAACAGAGGGAAGGCACATCACGTAAGTAAGAAAGTAACTGAAGATGAGATGCCAAGTCAGGGTTGATTATATTGCAGATCCACTTTTGGATTTTGTTGAGAACCTTAAGATGAATAGCAGGAGCACCTGACCAGATATGGCAACAGTATTTTATGTAATTTTTTTTTTTTTTAATCATATCACCCCGAGCAAGGCAGTAACGCCACTGAAGCGCAGGGGGCTACATAGGAAAGAAAAGATTGGAAAAGAGAAAGCCGGAAACCACATCCTAAACAAGGAACAAGGGGTGAGCCTCTTCACCTGTTCAATAGACATGGGTGGAGTGTGAACCGGGCAAATCTACATTGATATATTTATAAAGCTACGTGGAACAGAAAGATGTGGATGTCTATTATCACCTATGTCCTTAAGGGACAAAGCACATAAAATAAGAAAGAAGTATTTATTAGACATTTCTCAAGCCATGACATTTGTCAGCATTGAAAAATATTCATTTTTTTTTATTATTTTAGAAGGGGGTCTTATTCATAATATTGATATAGTATAAAATTGAACCCTGACTTTGTAAAGAGTAATCTGGACTTAGGTTTTTTCATTTTCAAATGTCAAGTTCAAAACTGTGCTTTTGACATTGATATTCAAAAATAATTAAAAAAAAAATGGAATCTGTGGAGAGACATAATCATCTACATATTGAAGGGGAATAACATTTTAAAAATAAGGTTATAATCTAAATTCTTTTCAGAGATAAGAAAGCGAAAAATGCAAACTTCACATTCTGTGCCAATCCGAATAAAATGTTTTGCTTTATCCAAATATAAAAAAGATAAAAAATCTTTTCCCGATCTCAAGACTGGAACCAGCTGTTTTATAAAACATAACTGACAGAGATGACTCAAACATAAACTACAGAAATATTTTAAAAAAAAAATGCTGAATTTGCAAAGATGACAGCAAAGTCTACTCCCCTAAAATATTTGAAGTTTTTTAGTTATTTACTGACTAGTTTACTTATATTGTAACAAAAAAATAATAGAAAAAAAATGGTGGCATATAATTGCTGTCACATCTGGTCTGATGCTTCTGCTATGACATTTAGAGATTCTAGATAAATTTCAAAGAATCTGATTACCATACACAAAGATTACTATACGCATGAAACCAAGTGATGAGGAAAAGAAATATATATATATATATATATATATATTTATTACTAGCTTAAAAGCTGCACTCTGTGCAGACTTTTAAGTTAGTTTGTGTGGAGGGCTAATTGGATCTCTGGCCCCAAACTAAGAAACCTATGGCCCAACTTAGAAAACAGCACTGATAACACTATTTACATCATTTGTACTATTGTCCTCTACTCTGCTGCCATGTTTACAACATTTCGGCCCTTGTATGCTTCGGCCTTCATCAGGTGCTAAGAATTTCAAACTGAATCACTGGAATATATCATTCTCATTCCATGTGTGATGCCACTTCTGGTAGCCATGTAGTTATCTCCCTTTCACTTAACTAAGTTATTTGTTCACCACTGCTGTAGCCTGGTATTGAACCCACAACTCTTTAGGTTAAATCACTAGAAACTATTTAGATTGTTTGGACTATTGTCCTCATCTTTACTGTCATGTTTACAATGATTCCTCACTGATAATTTTGAAGAAATAACTTTGAATTCCTCAATTCACTCCATGGAACTTCAAAACTTCAGTTTAACTTTTAATGAAATATATTGTTATAAAATTTGAATTTTTAATTGTTCCCTCCTCATCTGGACACAGTTCTCAATGCTGGATGTTCAAACACTAAATGAAAGACAGATTTTCAATCCCAGGATCATCCTGATTCCAAAAAGCCATAATATATCTATTTAGTGTAAACATACATTGTTAAATATAACAGACAATGAATGTCTATTATGCTTAATCATGAGTCATTCTAAACACTGTATTTTAGCTTTAATTTTTAGGTAAAAATAAAGACAAAATTGTCCAACATTTGGATATTTTTTTTTATGCTGGTTCTATGCTTTTGGCTCACATGAGCCATCTTCAGAGAGGTTACAGGTACATTAACATAAAGACATCCACCATCAAAAATGATATTATCTTGTGTTGACATAAAATAGAGTAAGTGTAGCCCAAGTTAGAGGGGTTTCAGACACACCAATCAAAAAGAGAGAATTTGCTGTTTTTTTTTATTTACATTAACGGTAAAAAATTTTTAGCTGTTATTTTATATTGAGCACTTTTATTACCACCAGTACTCACTGTGAAGTATTTTATTACGTTATTTAACAGTGGAAATGGAGTTCTGAAAGTTTTTATAAGAAAAAATAGACAGACATTCACACAATGCTCAGCTGTGCATGCCATATGATAGCTTTAAAGAACTTTTCTCTTCAATAACACAAAAAACCCCACAAAAATTGTTACAGTTAAACACAAGGACAAAATAACAACATTGTAAAAATAACATCCGTGAAAATGACCAGTGAAGTGGCTGAAAGCACTTAGAAAGTCAAAAATTATGGAATGTTTTTACACTCCTTATCTCCAGCAAAAAGAAAACATGTAAAAAAACCGTAAAAAATTAAATCGAAAATTAATGAAATTTTCCTTGTCAGGCATTTTTAACAAAACATGTTTAAAAGAAGGATTTCTGCCCATATATATATATAGAGAAATATATATATATATATATATATATATATATATATATATATATGTATGTATGTATGTATTCCTGATTGATCCAAATTCATGAATTACATGCTTATCAAGAAAACTCAAATTACATCTCCCAGGTCAGATGAATTAGGGTCCATTTAAACACACATGAAAACTTATCAAATTCCATCTACAATGCACTTGAAGAAAATATGACCATAATAGTCTCATCCACACGAAAAAAAATGCAACTAAAAAGTAAGAGGCATTAATAATAAAAACAAAAAAGCCAACACTTAAAATATCAAAATTTACAAACTTTATGCTCAAAAAAGGAAACACTTTTACAAATACAAGAAAAATTGAATAAATCGCAGTTTATTGTCAGTTGTCTTTAATAAAACTTGTACAAAATATGGATTGCTGCTAAAATACACACATATATACGTACATACTAATTTTGAAAGAGTGTTACCATAATTGGTGATTGTGTGACTATTAGTTTAATTGTGCACCTAAATGTGCAATTATCAAGACGCTGATGTTGACTTTCTAGTGTTACTAGTATTTATTACCCTGAGGTCACAGTGGTGATTTGTATCGACATTCATATCTCCCATAACCACCTACAAGAAAAAATAGCCATTGGCAAGAAATGGTATAGCCATTATATAAGGTTTACGTCAAGGTTTATCAAACCCAGTGGTTGGCAATTTCAACTTTAGGGTGGTCAATGAGCAACTAAATGGAAAATTGTGGATGATTGGATAACTGTCAGGTGATTTTAGATTTTGGAGCATTAAAATGGTATTTCAACAAATGCTACCCACAAAAATATTCAAAGAAGATATACAAAGAACCTGTATTAAACCACCTCCAACTGTGCAAAAAAAACAAAAAAAAAACCAGGTAGCTAAATGGGAGCAACTTCTTCACGTTCATTGATAAGATAAATATCCTCACAAACAAGGATTATTTTGAGAAAGGTTATTAACATTCAAATAGTTCTTCAGATGATTGGTTGGTTGTTTTGTTTTTATGGCAAATCAACCTCAGTGGGTCATTTATTGCCAACTAAACTTTATTTATTTATTGCTGGTAATACCTTTTTCTTTCAACAATTTATTGTTGTTTGTATAAGTTTTTTTGTCTAGTAATACATTTTTCTTTTTGAGTATCAAGATTCATTGGAATTTGTTTTTAAGGGCAAGGTCCCCAAGGCCTACTCTTGTTATTTAACCCATAACTGGAGAGAAGGGACGGATTAATACCTTTCCTAAGGCTATCAGTGCTTAAGTGAATGTAGGGTATTCAACTGGAATTTGAACTCGGCTCACCGATTTCTCTTTCCAAGCTGATATCCACTGCACCACAATGCACATCTGTCACTATACGCTTACAGCACCTGGTATTCCCAAGTGATCACCCATCTAAGTACTGACCAGGCTCAACGTTGCTTAACTTCGGTGATTGAGCGAGAACTGGTGTATTCAACGTGATATGGCCATAAACACGCACGTCCGTCACTAAACGCTTACAGCACCTGGTATTCCCAAGCGGTCACCCATCTAAGTACTGACCAGGTTCAACATTGCTTAACTTTGGTGATCGAGTGAGAACCGGTGTATTCAACGTGATATGGCCATAAGCACGCACATCCGTCACTAAACGCTTACAGCACCTGGTATTCCCAAGCAGTCACCCATCTAAGTACTGACCAGGCTCAACGTTGCTTAACTTCGGTGATCGAGCAAGAACCGGTGTATTCAACGTGATAGGCCATAAGCCTCTTCAGATGAAATAACATTTTTGTGGGGAATATAAATCAGATAAGGAAAAAACAAGAACATCTTCACCAGTAAAATTAAGAAATGACCCTAGAGTAATCTTTATTTAATATGAAATTGTTTTGACTTATTTTTTTTACTAGCAGTATAGCCTGGCATTGCTCGGGTGTAATGAAAGCTTTAAAACTAATCCATGGTCCTGGAGCTCACACTCTTTGGATGTTGGCACAAAAGACTAAAAAGCAATAGTTGTTTCCAGTTAAAGCAAAACCGTAGACTGAAAGAAAAATGAATGGATGTAAGTCAAGTTTTGATTTCCTGCTATCGATATCAAATAAGTTTTTTTCATTGTAAACTGAATTTTGAAGGCTAAATAAGTCCTCTGAGTAAATGGTATCATGGCTGAGACTAAGAACTACAATTATACCTACTTAGAGCCAAACCTGAAGGAAAAACTAAAATAAAAGGGCTGAAAAAATACAGACCTACATGCAGTTAAGCAGACACACACACAAACATCTTGCCTTTTATATATATTATCAATTTTCTGCACTATTGTAAGAACTGCAACCTTGAAACTTCTGAATATCGTTTCTTATGTCTTTGTCTATGAGTGTATCAAATTTGATTAAAATCGGACCACTCCTTCTATAACTTGATTTTTCAATTATCGATATTTATCAAGGATACCTTGACACAAAACCTAGCTAAGAACACTCGCAGATGCTTATAGTACAACTGTGTAAATTTTCAAGAAAATTGGTTCAGTCATTTCGGAGTCTATAGGTAACAGACACACACACACACACACATATATATATATATATATATATATATATATATATACACACACACAAAAATTCCATTTATAAATAAGTTTAGATTTAGATTAGATTAGATTAGATCACATTGGCCATCTTGAATTAATCAAGGCAGGAAAAGTGTTTGTTAAAACAGTTTATCCATCACTGAGTATTTTTAGATATTTATTATACAGATGGAAAATTTTTCTATGTGAAAGTAGGCAATGACAGAAAAGAGGTTGGAAACACCTAGTTTACATAGATGAGAAAATCCACCTTGACTAAAAGAAAATACCCAAAAGCAACCAGAACATAATAGACTGTTTTCTACAAAAGAGTCTTCAGTATAACAGGGTCCCTAAGCAATCAGTACAGAGACAATTATAATAAAACTGCTCAACCATGATAACAACACAAGACTATCACAATAGCAATATTAGATTTGTATGACAAAACAATATCTCCCAGTAAAAAACACACACATCAAATTGAGCTCAATGTCTAATAACAGAGCAATTATACCATTTTTTAAAATTATTTCATCCCAAGTCAAGCACAATAAAGCCACAAAGGTTTACTGAGTGAGCAGGTATTGTATCATGAAATGAAGAGATACACAGAGACATGTAGATAAACTACTTTATTAACAGAGTGGTACAACCAAGATGTATATACAATATTTACAGTCTCTCACAGTAGTAGGTGTTACTTTCCAAAGTCCGTGATACTGACAACTGATGTGCTAAGTGCACATTATCTTTTATACATCCGGGCGACCGGATGTCACATGGTACGAGCCACAATACAACCGAAGGAATAAAAATAAAACATTATTAAGGAGAAAGAATTTTAAACAAACAGAAATTAAGACAAGATAATGATATGACATTTAAATTTTTGAAGATCCTCCAACGAACTTAAGTCACTGGTGCCTCTGCAACAGGTGTTTACTCGTGCAATCAGATTGGCAACTGGGTCCCACCCATTCACAGTTAGATTAACCTAATGCAGACGACAATTCTACTCCTACAGCTTCTTCTCTCATCACACTTCCTTCCTGTGGAACTTGCTTCCATATTCTTGCTTTCCTGATGGCTACAACCTCCAGAAATTTAAATGCAATGTCAATACTCATCTATTAACCACTTGACTAGTTCTTTCACCACCCCATATATCCTTTCCTTTCTCTCCACCTTTGCAACTGTCATCACACCTGTATTCCCATCCTTCTCCTTTCTAACTGGTTCGTCTTCCTTTTCACTCTCTTCTAATTAATCTTTTTACTCTTATGTAGCCCCCTGCACATCAATGGCATTACCGCCTTGCTCAGGGTGATACGATCAAAAAAAGATCAAATTTAATTAGAAAGCAAGAAACTGAAAGAGAATTCTATAAACAAGAGAAAAAAGCTGCTAGCATAGAACTTAGTTACATCTAGCCATTTCAACATTAAAATGATGAAAACTTGCTGTCATTCTAGTAGTATGCTTCAATTTATAAAGCTTAGCTACCAAAGATGAAAGCTCATCAAAACAATTACCATAAAAGCCTTTATAGAAAAGACGCAAGTTATGTTACAGCAGTGGAAAAATGACTGAAGACAAGATGTCAGGTCAAGACCAATAACATTGCAGATCTTTCTTTTTATTTTATGATGTATCTCTCAACATGTAATAGAAGAACCAGACCAGATGTGGCAGCAATTTTCAATGCCTGCATGAATTGTAGATTTATAAAGATAAGTTCTGGCAAGAAAAATTGTCTTGCACGACTCAGTGAACCAACTTCCTAGCAATGTAATCATTCCATTTCATGTGAGTGGAAACATTAGGTTGAGAAGGTGCAAAGAGCCACTCTCTTGAAGGTTAGCATCAGCCATGCAGATGGGAGGCAAAAAATATTCTCACAGACAATTAAAAAAACAAAAAGTTTTTTTTGAAGGTGTTAAAATAAACAAGCCATTTCTTGCCCCAGTTAACAACAGACTGTAGGTAATTTTTTAATTTACACTAATTATATACACTTTTAAATGGATGTATTTTGAATGTAACAATTTTTATTACTTATAGCAGTGAATGAAGAGACATGAGTCAATGAAAATATGGTTCTACAGAAAGATGATGAGAATATCATGAACCGAACACATGAGCAATGATGAAGATTTAAAGAAAATGGAAACAAAAAGTACACTTGTATATAGCATCAGATAGAAATAGTTGAAATTTCTTGAAAATATAATGAGGAAAGAAGGTATAAAAAATTTGATATTCACAGGGCGTATTGAAAGCAACAGGATCAAAGGAAAGCAGCATATAATTTACATAACAAGCTTGTGTAATTGGTGGACAAAATAGGGATTAGGAGAGATAGTGAAAAGGCAAAATTTACTAAGAGAATTTGACACTCACAGGACATATTAAAAGCAAGAAAAACAGTGCAACCTACCTAACTAGTTTGTGTAAATGGTTGGCAGGACAAAGATTAGGAGATACAGCAAACTATACTGAAAGCTACAAAAGACAGAAAGTTGTGAAGAGCCATGATCATTCATGACATGAAGGACACAACACACACAAGAAGAATATATAAATATATGTATCACTGAGAGAGAAAGACAGAGCAAGACATCTGTAGATATGAATATTTATGATTGTCCTTTGATATATTGAAGTAATATCTATAAATATAAAAATAACACAAAGTCCTTCTTTACCCAGTTTAATATTTAAACATCATACGATAAATCAAATGATTACTTATTATTCTACTCATGATACTCTTTAAAACTAAGAAGACTTTCTACAATACAAATAGCAAACACTGTTTATCCAAGCTAAAGACTAAAATGAAGATAGCATACAATAAAATATTGATCACTAGCACCATGTTGGCATCATGGTTATTGACTTCTGTGGCTTTCAAAGAATTTCTAAGAAAATTACAATTTCTATAGAATGCTTTTAAGAAAGGAAACTAAAAAGAAAAAATATGATTGCTTGTCAATAAGCATAGATTTGAGCTGCTTTTTGCTTATGAGAAAGTTTCTGATAAAAAAGAAGTAATGCAACATTATATATATATATATATATATATATATATATATATATATATAATTAGTTAGTTAGTTTTTGGTCAGAATTAAATTAGACCAGTACACAGTTGTATTAAAAAGTGTTCAATACATTTATATTGGAGTATAGTGAAAATAGCCAAAACTTATAACAATGGCAATGTATGCAGATTGTGTCAGGAGGAAAAGTTAGCTATTGTGTTGTTCCCAGAACAAAAAAAAAATAACTAAATGAAAGATAAGAAATTATGTCCAGATGTAATCATACCTATAAATACATCCTAGGATCATACAAACATGGATGAAAGTGTTGTAAGATCCTTGAATAGCTTCTTGCTAATTTTTTAAGTTTTCAGTTTGAAAATTTCAGTTGCATGTTCATAAAAAATCCCTGTTCATGCATTTGAAAAATGAAAAAAATCAGTTATTGCAAATCAGCTGAAGATACTGAAAGGTTGAAACCTAGGTTGCAGAAATAACTCATTTCAAAATTATATATATATATATATATATATACACACACACAGGGTCCAGTGAGTAATTGTCACTATTTTATATTCTTAATTTTGCACATGTGCGCAATTTGTTTTTGATGCTGTCAAATATACAGTATAGTAGGGTCAGTTGGGCACCATCTGTGAGAAAAAGTGCACCACAATACAATTCACTTTACAAATTTGGAAATAACATGCTGATATGCTTAGTATTTTTTAAATATTTCAAAATGTTTGGGTGTCAATATGATGATATATTATAAATTATATGATATATTATGATATGATGATATATTATAAATTATAGTTTAGAACATGTACAAATTTTTTTTATCCACTACAAAGTGTATATTTTGTTTCGACATTGAAATTACAATGTCTCATCAGACACCACTTAATGAGACATTGTAATTTCAATGTCAAAACAAAATATACACTTTGTAGTGGATAAAAAAATTTGTACATGTTCTAAACTATAATTTATAATAAATATTCACAGTCCTGTATTATCTATTGAGCACTATTTTAAATTAATGTTTTGGATGTTGTACATTTTTCTTTGTTCCTTATTCACTTGGATAAATATATATATATACATATATATACACTATTCATCATCTACATACAAGCCTGTTTCGCTGTATCACAGCTCATCAGTGTGGATAGACATCCACTTGCTTCTGGCCAGGATTGAAACTCGACCCATTTGGTGTCAGTTGGAATTACTAACCTATAAGCCATAGGTGCATGGAATCCGAGAAAGGAAATTTTAGTGTGTTATATATAAGCAGTGTATATATACGCTAGTCACTGACAGAATGAATACGGAGAAGTTTTTCACTTAACTGAATAGTGTTGTTTCAATCATACCAACTTCAAAGTTTCATGAAAGCATTATTATGATGTCTTCACTCTTCAGGGGTACTGCTTATTCTGCTCTGACCCCGGAAGAGTGAAAACATAAGTTCAAGGTTGGCATGACTGAAATAACACTGCCCAGTTAAGTGAAAAGCCTCTACACATTAATTCTATTATTGTACTATGTTGATATCGAGCACATTATGACAAAAAAAAACTTGCTAGCCAAATATGCCACCTTATCAGTAAAATACTAAAATCTGTAATTTTGGCGCTAAGTTCTATTGTAATTCAATACTTTATATATATATATATATATATATATATATATATATAATTTTTAATTAATTTATAAAAAAAAATCTTTTGTTTGTATACGTCTGGAAAGGACATATTTAAAAAAATTTAATTAGGAAAAATAGTGTGCAATGAATTTCCATGTTGGTCATGCGTTATTGTATTTAACCTATTTTGATGTCCATTCAAATCAAAGATGTTTTAAATTTCAACAAGTAACAATAGAATAGTAATAATAAAAGAATGAAAAAAAATTAATTCCCTGTCTTTTCAGGTCATACAAATCATTCTGATGACTCTCATGCAGGTAAAACACATTTCAAATATATGTCGATATGTGCAGGTAAATGAATCTACTTATGCAACACCTCTTTGTATACCACTGTGTGTGTGTGTCCACCTCTTTGTATGCCACTGTGTGTGTGTGTCCACCTCTTTGTATACCACTGTGTGTGTGTGTCCACCTCTTTGTATACCACTGTGTGTGTGTGTGTGTCCACCTCTTTGTATACCACTGTGTGTGTGTGTGTGTGTGTGTGTTCCACCTCTTTGTATACCACTGTGTGTGTGTGTGTGTGTGTGTGTGTGTGTGTGTGTGTGTGTCCACCTCTTTGTATACCACTGTGTGTGTGTGTGTGTGTGTCCACCTCTTTGTATACCACTGTGTGTGTGTGTGTGTGTGTGTGTGTGTGTGTGTGTGTCCACCTCTTTGCATACCACTGTGTGTGTGTGTGTGTACCATCTTTGTATACCACTGTGTGTGTCCACCTCTTTGTATACCACTGTGTGTGTGTGTGTGTGTCCACCTCTTTGTATACCACTGTGTGTGTGTGTCCACCTCTTTGTATACCACTGTGTGTGTCCATCCTCAGAATTCTGATTGATTTGTCAATTCCTTTTCAGAATACTATAAATTCCAAAAATCTAAAAGTCATTGCTTATCAAACATGTAAGAAAGATGCTTGTAAAAATTCAATTTATAAAGAGACGAGTCCAGTGATGGGGAAAAGGAGAATTAAGTGAAAATTCGGCATTTGATTTCAGGTTAAGAAGGATAAGTGAGGTTTGATTGATACTGAAAAAAATAGTAATATAAAATATGCATATGAAGGTTTGTTTTAGATGAGATTCAGGTTAACAAGGAAAACAATGAGTATTGACTGATACTGAAACAATAGTTCAATAAATGAAGGCTCATTATTGACTAGTTTCATGCTAACAAGGATAAATGAGGTTTGATTGATACTGAAAGATCAGTAAAATAATTTAAACATATGAAAAATTGTTTCACATTTTAAACCTTTGAACAGAAATAATTGATCTCTGTTGCTCATTTTTGTAATTTCTGGCCGAGGTGATTCAAGGCAAAACTACATGCACTAATAAACACAAGGACATAATGGATTTTGTTTTTAATCCGTTATTCCTCATGACTCTAAAGGGTATTTTTATTGGATCCACATGTTTGAATAGATGACCTGTATTTTTGTTTCTATTTTTTTAACACAGTGTGAATTACTATTTATATATACGACTTACATTCTTTTGAATTTCGTTTTTACCTTTATTGCCATATTTACAACGTTTTGACTGTTCTTTTTCAGGTGATATTTCTTGGAATTTGTAACCAAACCCTTTATTTAGCCAACAGGGGTAAATGGTTCTAATTCCATGTGCCATGCCTCTGCATATCACAGTTTCAGTTAATTCCCCTTGATAACTCAACTGTCCAAGTTTTTGTTTCCTCTGTTGTGACCAGGTATAGAACCCACATTTTGGGTCGAGTCACTTTTGGATTAAACAATGAATGATTTTTATCCACTCGGCTATAATGTCTGAACAATGTAAATAGTGTAAGTAGTTACAGTACCTCATCTCAGAAATATAGACAAAGTGTGAATTACATCTGCATGTTCAAGAGACTTAATAAGAAGATATTTTTTCTGGTGAGGATGGAACCTGCATCCTCCTCTGTAGGTTTGTTTGTTTGGTTGTTTGGTTGTTTTGTTTTTATGGCATATCAACCTCCATGGGTCATTTATTGCCAACTAAATTTTATTTATTTATTGCTGGTAATAACTTTTTCTTTCAACAATTTATTGTTGTTTGTATATAAGTTTTGTCTAGTAATACATTTTTCTTTTCAAGTATCAAGATTCATTGGGATTTGTTTTTAAAGGCAGGGTCCCCAAGTCCTACCCTTGTTATTTAACCTATAAGTGGAGGAAAGGATGGATTAATACCTTTCCCAAGGGTACCAGTGCTTAAGTGAATGCAGGGTATTCAACTGGAATTCAAACTCAGCTCACTGATTTCTCTTTCCAAGCCAATATCCACTGCACCACAACGCACATCCGTCATTAAACACTTACAGCACCTGGTATTCCCAAGTGGTCACCCATCTAAGTACTGACCAGGCTCAACGTTGCTTAACTTCGGTGATCAAGCGAGAACCGATGTATTCAATGTGATATGGTCGTAAGCCTCCTCTGTAGGAGAAATGCCTGTCTGATCTGACTTTCAGCCACAAAGTTGCTTTGCTGGTCTGTGATCCTCTTTGTGGCAAAGTTGTGGTGCAGTGGATATCGGCTCAGAACGAGAAATCAGGGAGCTGAGTTCGAATTCCAGTTGAATTCATTGCATTCACTTACATGCAAATACCCTTGGGAAAGGTATTAATCCGTTTCTTCCCCCAGTTATGGGTTAAATAATAGGACAGATTGGTTTCTATAGCCAGTCTATCGCAGAAAGCAATGGCAACCTACTGCAGGATAATATTCTGCCCAGTCAGTCATGTTTCTTTTGAGACATGATTGCCCAAGTGTGTTTCATGCATGGCACTTAACTGACTGAGTCAAAAGCATGCTAGATCAGATGATGGTTTCTCCTACAGGAGATGCAGATTTGAACCCTGCTGAAGAGCATATTTTCTTTACAGTGTAACCCTGATAAAAGATAGTTGTTGGGACCAATAAAAATTGTCTTATATCTGTGTTTCTCTTATATCAGGGTTTGATCTATTTTATATATATTACCACAGGCTCTAATTTGGTACCAGAGAAAATATCTCTTATATCCGGATATATACTGTATAATGTAGACTGTATAAAGTTTCTTAAACGTGCAGACTAATAGACATACTTCTCAGTGTTACCAACCCCCAAAAACAGTAACAATATCATACAGAGTAATTTATTTTAAACTTCCTTCTCCATTTGTATAACCCTGATATAAGAGAAACCCGGATATAGTGATAGTCATTTTAGTTCAGTTATATTAACTGAACTAAAATGACTATCACCAGTTCCAATTCTTTGAGATTTAAGTACTTTTCAGATAGGAGGCTTTTGCAATTCAAGTTTCCTTCTCCATTTGATGAATAGACACATTTTGAGTTCAAGATAATAGTGTCCTTTTGCACTATTTATTTTTTTATTTCACAATAATAATACAGTATATAAGATAAACCCGGATATAAGAAAGCCTTTTATGGTCCCAAATTAGAGCCTATGGTAATATATATAAAATAGACCAAACCAGGATATAAGATAACTTTTATCCAGTCCCGACAACTCTCTTATATCAGGGTTACACTGTATTTCTGAGATAAGGTAGTATTTACACTAGCTACTTTTTTCAAATTATTGTCTTCATCTTTGTTGTCATTTGTACAACATTTTGGCTGTTGTACACTCCAGCCTCCTCAAGTGCTAGGAATTTCAAACCAAGCAAGTAACTCATGACTACCAAAGAGGCTTCACACAAAGGAATAAGAATGATATGCCCCAGTAATCGTAATAAATGGTTCAGTTCGAAATTCCCAGCACCAGAAGAAGGCCGGAGTGTACAATGACCAAAACGTCATACAAATGACAACAAAGAAGAGGACAATAGTCCAAATAATGTAAATAGTGTCTCCTTCTCCATGTATCATTCTCAAACAAACATTAATTGTTTTTTTTAATTGCAATCCAAGTGCAGACTGTACAATTAGTAGCTGTTACTCCTACTAAAGGTTGCAATATTTCATTTTCAGAGATGGTATCCCCTTGCTTTTAATAGTAAAATTCCTTTGCCAAGTGAATGCAATATCTGATCAGAAATAACAGCTTCCCATTGTGTGCACCATAGTTTCATCTCATCTTTATTCATTCCAAAGGTGGGATTTTTTTTAGTTTGCTCTCTTATTGATTACAGTATCTGTTGTTCTCAGACAGACCCCTATCTAACTGCTAATCAAGACTATTGCTGGTTAACTTCTATGATCAATTACACTCCACCCACGTCTATTGAACAGGTGTAGAGGCTAATCCCTTGTTCCCTGTTTAGGATGTGGTTTCCTGCTTTCTCTTTTCCAATCTTTTCACTTTTCTTTTTTTTTCTTCAATTGGAGTAGATAGACTAAACTATCGCCCGGTTCACACTCCACCCACGTCTATTGAACAGGTGTAGAGGCTCATCCCTTATTCCCTGTTTAGGATGTGGTTTCCGGCTTTCTCTTTTCCAATCTTTTCACTTTTTTTTTTCAATTGGAGTAGATAGACTAAACTATCACTTGGTTCACACTCCACCCATGTCTATTGAACAGATGTAGAGGCTAATCCCTTGTTCCCTGTTAAGGATGTGGTTTCCTGCTTTCTCTTTTCCAATCTTTTCACTTTTCTTTTCTTTTCTTCAATTGGAGTAGATAGACTAAACTATCGCCCGGTTCACACTCCACCCACGTCTATTGAACAGGTGTAGAGGCTCATCCCTTGTTCCCTGTTTAGGATGTGGTTTCCGGCTTTCTCTTTTCTAATCTTTTCACTCTTACATAGCCCCCTGCACATCAGTGGCGTTACGGCCTTGCTCGGGGTGATATGATTAAAAAAAAAAATGAGAACTGGTGCATTCAATATAATTTTAATTGTAAATAACAACAAATAATATTGTCCTCAACGACACACAGCCCTGTGGATAAAAGCATTGGTTAGATCCAGTGACTTGACCCAAAGAGTTGTGAATTCAATACCTGGCTATAGCAGTAGTGAACAAAAACTTAGTTGTGTTAAAGGGAGATAACCAAAACATCGGGAAGTGGCATGACTCATGGATCAAGAACAACCTACTCCAGTGATCAAAATAAAGGGTTCGGTTTAAAATTCATCTGAAGACCAATGACCAAAACATTGTTAATATTGCAACAAAGATGAAAACTACAGTCTGAAGAATGTAAATGTTATGTCTGCTATAGCTCGCAGTTTCAGTACTCAATACGTAGTACACCATTATGCATGAGGCAATGGAGCTCGAACAGTTAGTGGCTTAGAACTTAAATATAACTCAGCTCATTTGCATAGGATACCCCAGTAAATAATAATAATTGTAAATAATTTCTCACACAGTTCTTTTTGAAATAGTACATATACTCACACTTTTCATACTCATACCTTGGTATTATAGACTTCCTTTGAATGGATATTAGAAACAAAGGACGAAATCTAGAACAGCCAAGTCAGCTTACCACAAACAGAGTTGTAGCAACACTAGATACAAACCACTACTTTGAGAGCTGACTGCTTGTTGGTGGGCTATCACTTTATTTACATCAGTGAAACTTACTGTTCCACAATCCACATGCTTTCTACTTTTTTAAATACCAGACTGTAGAAATCAAATAACTTACCTTTCAACATGGTGATCTTCTTTTGTCTCCCTGTAGGAAGGTGAACATTCAAGATTGTGAGACTCACCTTCCTGATGTGTCCAACTAGTGTCCAGTTGGCAGACAAAAATAAACAGGGTTGTAACTGAATACATGTCCCTATGTGGCCCAAAGACAAATGGTGGATATTGTGCTCAATATTTATGGAGCTCAATGTACACACTGAAATTATCAGCCAATCACTGCTTACAGAATAGACTTGCCTGTAACAGAATGGAATCTCCCAGGTTATTATTTAAACCACCTACCAATTTGCCCTGGTGGTTTTTTGTCAGTTGAACTCAACTTCTATTCTGGTTGATTACTGGCTGGTTATTCTATAAGATTCCTACACAGACTATTTAAGTGGTTTTATATTCATCATTTTCTTCAACCATGTCATCTAGGGCAAAAGTGGAAAAGGGTAAATATAACAGTTGCAAAAAAAAAAAATAGTGTATTTTTAAAGTGTACAGTTAATTTACAGTGTCAGTAACTAAAGACAGTCAACATTATCAGAGTGATATTTCCACCTGTTATCCATTAAAACAAGGTATGTGTACAAATTAAAACATCGAAGTGGTGTTTTAACAGAAAAGAAAATGCGACAACAAAACCTCAAGGATAACAAAAATGCCTTCCAAAAGCTAAGTAACATATTAAGAAACAGAAAAATTTCATTAGAATCAAAGAAATGATTACTGAATTATTATATAATATCAGTTCACCTATATAGCAGTAAATGCTGGACAATCTCATCACAGAATGAAGAGGAGACTTGAGACAACAGAAATGTAGCTTTACAGAAGGATGCTGAGAATATCATTGACTGAACATGTGAGCTTTAGAGAAAATGGAAACAAAAAAGATATTTATCCTTTACACAAGCAAAAGTTGAAATTTTTTGGCGTATAAAGGGGAAAGAATGCTTGGAAAATTTGATATTCACAGGATATATTAAAGGCAATAGCTAGAGGAAAACAGTGTATAACCGTCCTCGTGAGCTTGAGTAAATACTTGGTAGAACAGGGATTAGGAGAGATAGCAAAAAGACAAATCTTACTAAGAGCTACAAAAGGCAGGAAATTGTAGAGAGCCATTGTTGCTCACATCCTGAAAGGATTTGGCACAGAGAAGAAGAAAAAGAAGAAGGAGGATATAGTTAAAGATTCAATGAGAATTATGAAATTCTTTTCTTTGATATCAAATTAAGGTAAAGTGTAGCTCACAACTTGTACTTCAGCTTATCATTGCAAGTGTTGATCAGTTAAGACCAACCAGCTGAAATATATTCACACAAAAATATGTTCTGCTAAATGCTGAAATTGATAGGTAAAAGATTTGAAAGTAGAATTTCCTTCATGGGTTAAATAGTAGCACTGAATGCACTCTCATACCTTGAGAGTAAAACTCAGAAATCAAAACCTACCTAAAAAGAGATGCCTCACATCAGGCTCTCTTAGAAAAGACACACAACTGCTGAAAAAGTCTGACTTTTTCAGACTCTCTGGTTTCGGGCAAAGAGAAAACCAAATGAGGCTCTACCAAAGGGCTCGGATTTCCCACTCTAAAAAGACCTTGTGCCACATTTTGTCACAGTGGAGAGGCAGCTAAATATCATTAGCATTGAGAACAACAAGTGTCTGACAGTATTATTCAAAGCCATTATTTTTCTTGTATCTGTGACATAACAAAACGTAGCATTACAAATGTGGCGACAAGTATTCGTCAAACTTACATGAGGAAACAGAAAATAATGCGTATCCTACAAGTCACAATAGGATATTCAGTAATATTTATCACTTCACCAAAAAGACGTCATATTCGCAGAACTACAGAGCAATAACTAGGTGACGTTATTCATAAATTTATTTGCAAAATATTAGCAGTGTACAGCAAAATGGAAGAACTAAAAGCTATCATGATTCAAATGTTGGCACTACAAAAGCAACAACAAGAACAACAGTTGCAGCAACAAAAACTACAAGAACAATTACAGCAATAAAAACCAACATGAATAGTAATTACAATTACAACAGAAAATTTTTGATTATTTACTAAAACTATAGAAGAAAAAACTTCACATTTATTCACTCCAGATGCTGTTGCAAATTCAATTAGCAAATTTGTATACAATTCAAACAAAGAGATAACTTTTCCAGTTTATAGAAGAAACAAAGGGATCTTCAAAAGAGATTGTTTGAATTGGAATGATGACAAGAAAGTTTGTTTATTGGAAAAATTGAAAATTGGCCTCTGCTGAATATGAAAAGTATGTGAATTTTATTTTGCCAAAAAAATAAAAACAGGTGGGATAAATTTTCATGAAATTGTTGTAATACTATAAAAATTTTTGGTGATAGGAGTTCATTATTTAATATACAATGGCAATGTCTTAACTTAGTAAAGTGTGACCATAATGATTTTATCACTTATGCAGGAGTCATGATTCAAGAATGTGAAAAGATCAAGTTAAATGAATTAACTTCAGATTTATTTAAATGCCTAATATTCATGCAGGGCTTAACTTTGAATAAGGATGGGAAAATAAGATTCAGGAAACTTGCTAAATTAGAAATGAATCCCAAATTAACTCTCCAGAAAATAGCAGAAAAGTATACCAATGTAGTGTAAATCTAAAACTCAATATCGCAAGGATTGAAGAAAGAGACATTTCACAAATACATAACGTTCAACCTTGTAAGAAAAACGACTATACACGTTTTTCAATTCTTAACAGAACATTAAGAAAAGACGATAAATCCCCTTCAATACCTAATATTTGTCACAGTTATAAAGGTAAACATTTCAAAATTTATTGTTTTTTTTCAAGAACAAAAATGCTACAAATGTGGGAGGTTAGGACACAAAGTACTTGTTGCATATACAAAAAAAAATGGCGGAAAATAAAACGTACATGAACATGATCAATACGAAAAGCATAAAAGAAAAATTAGCAAGACTTGGAATGCGTTTTTAACTGAGTTAGAAACATCTCAAAAGAATGTATTTGTTTTTAAGGAAATTAGTAATGTAAAAATAAAACTACAAGTGGATACAAGATCTGATATCACAATCATAAATGAACAGATATGAAGAAAAATGGATAAACTCAGTTTATTGACTTCTAATAAAGTCGTGTATGGAGTTTCAGGAAAGAAACTGAATTTTTGTGGGTGACTTCATCTGTAAAATTTCTTTTGTAGAAAAAAAAGTGGTGGTGTTTGTATTAAATAATACTGTTAATTTATTTGAAACAGATTGGATTGCAATAGTTGATCTTTGAGACCTTATAAGTAATTCTTTCTGCAACAAAATAAATATTGTTATCTCCCTTGCTACTATGGCAACTGAAAAATTAAAGAAAGAATTAAAAAGAAGTTTTCCAGAAACTTTCTCAGAAGGTCGATGAACATGTACAAGAAAAAGTTAAATCTGAAGTGAATGAAAATGTTGGTTGGTTGGTTGTTTTTATGGCAAATCAATCTCGGCGGGTCATTTATTGCCAACTAAACTTTATTTACTTATTTATTGCTGGTAATACCTTTTTCTTTCAACAATTTATTGTTGTTTATACAAGTTTTCGTGTCTAGTAATACTTTTTTCTTTTTGAGTATCAAGCTTCATTGGGATTTGTTTTTTAAGGGCAGGGTTTCCAAGTCCTACCCTGTTATTTAACCCATAAATGGAGAGAAGGGACAGATTAATACCTTTCTCAAGGGTACCAGTGCTTAAGTGAATGCAGGGTATTCAACTGGAATTCGAACTCGGCTCACCGATTTCTTTTTCCGAGCCAATATCCACTGCACCACAACGCACATCTGTCACTATACACTTACAGCACCTGATATTCCCAAGCGGTCACCCATCTAAGTACTGACCAGGCTCAACGTTGCTTAACTTCGGTGATCGAGCGAGAACCGGTGTATTCAATGTGATAGGCCGTAAGCCTAAATGCAAATGTAACACCAACATTTAAGCCAAAAAGAAGTGCACCTTTTGCAACTTTAGAACCAATTAATAAAGAATTAAGAGAGTAGCAAAATTAGGTTTGATCTCAAAAATAGACTATTCCGAATGGGCATAACCAACAGTTTACGTTAAAAAAAGAAATATTATTATTTTTCAATGAGGCTAAATGAAAGTTTGAAACAATACAACTACCCGTTACCAAGTCCAGAGGAAATTTTTAGCCAAATTAAATGGTGATAATTTTTTTCTAAATTGAACCTATCAGATGCTGACCTACAAGTATTAACAGATGAAGAGTACTCAAAACTATTAACAGTTAACACTCATAAAGGGCTATACAAATTTAACTGACTTTCTTTTGGTATAAAAGTAGCATCAAACATATCCCAATGGATTATGGATACAATGCTTGATGGTGTGAATTATGCACAAGCATAGATGGATGATGTACTTATTAAAAGTGAAACCCAAAATCAATACACGGAAGATGTAAAAAAAAAAGGTGTTTGAGAGAAATAAAGAATACAGTTTTAAGATCAGTGAAGGAAAATGCAAGTTGAAACTTATTTATAAATGGGACTGTGTCTGTGTGTCCGTTACCTATAGACTCCGAAACTGCTGAACCGATTTTCTTGAAAATTTACACAGTTGTACAATAAGCATCTACAAGTGTTCTTAGCTAGATTTTGTCTCGAGGTACCCCCGATAAATATCGGAAATCGATAATTGAAAAAATTCAGTTATAGAAGGAGTGGTCCAATTTTAATCAAATTTGATACACTCATAGACAAAGACATAAGAAATTATATTCAGAAGTTTCAAGGCTGCAGTTCTTACAATAGTGCAGAAAATCAATTATATATAAATATAAAAGGCAAGATGTTTGTGTGTGTGTCTGTTTATCCATCTGTATGTCCTTTATACAAATCCACAATTTTTATCCAATTCTCACCAAACTTCAAAATTTGACTTACATCCATTCATTTTTCTTTCAGTCTATGGTTTCACTTTAACTGGAAACAACTATTGCTTTTTAGTCTTTCATGTCAACGTCCAAAAAGTCTGAGCTCCAGGACCATGGATTAGTTTGAAAGCTTTCATTACACCTGAGCAACACCAGGCTATACTGCTAGTTGTTTATGCCCAGAATTAAATATCTAAGACAAATTATCAATGCAGTAGACAACCAGATCCTTCAAGGGCGAGTAAAATAAAAGACATGCCTGCCCCCAACAAATGTAACAAAGTTACAAGTATTTTTAGGGTTTCCTAATTACTATCATGTATATATACTAAACATGCATGAATTAAGAGCACCCTTGAATAATCTGCTAAGGAAAACTGTGAAATGGAATTGGTCAGGTAAATGTCAAAATGCTTTTGAAGAGATCAAGAAAGTCTTAACATTGGACTTGTCACTAGCTCATTTTAACCCTAAATTAAAGACTCTGGTTGCATCAGATGCAAGTAATTTGGCTATTGTAGCAGTGATACTACACAAAATCAGTAACAGCAGCTAAAAAATGCTATAGTCAAATAGAAACTATCTGGCTGTAGCTTTATTCAGCTTTAGGAAACATTGGCCATCATATTTGCTATGAAAAAGTTTCATAAATTCATATATAGTAGAGAATTGATACAGCAGATAGACCATTGTCCATTATTGTCCATATATGAATAAAAAAAGAATGTTTCCACACATACAGCAAATAGACTGCAGTGCTGGGGAACTATCCTATCAAACTATAAAATTGAATTTCTACCATTCAAAAATTTAAGTTTAAGTTATGTAGACGGTTTAACCAGACTAATCCCAAAATTTTGTGAACCACTTGAGGACACAGTAATTGCGACAATAAGGGCCAAAAATGAAATCAATAATGTATAATACAATACAGTAAGAGAACTGCCCATAACATTGGAGGAAATAAGAATTAAGTCAAAAGAAGACTATTTTGTAATGAAAATGAAGAAGTGTTTAAGATTTCAAGAAAAAAATGCATTTTCATTATACAATAATGTACTTATATATGCAGAAAGAATTGTGATACTAGCATCATTGCAAAAATATATGCTAAAAGATTTTCAAGAATGAAATCCTTTATGATGTGTTATATGTATTGGCCAAAAATGGACCAAGATATTGAAAATTTAATGAAATCATGCAGAGGTTGTGCTCTGACAGTGAAGTCACCCTCTATAAAATTTCAACCTTGGCCAAAAACTGATATTCCATGGTCTAAAATATATATAGACTTTGCAGAATTGTTAAACAAAGCATACTCTCTAGTATGGCCAGATATATTAAAATGTAAAAGATCAACTACTGCAGTAATGATAAATTTTCTACAAGAGATTTTTGCATTGTTTGGGGTACCTGACTATTGTTTCTGATAACAGGATACAATTCACATCTAGTGAATTTAAAGCTTTCTGTAAATTGTTAACAATAAAACATATTACAACTCCCACTTACCAGCCAAGATCAAATGGACAAGTGGAACAATTTATCGACATGTTTAAAAGTGCACTAAAAAAGTCAGAGAGAAAAGCTTCAGATGAAGTAATGTTATAACAATTTCTGAGTGTTTTCAGAATAACACCAAACTGTGTCTGGAATGTCACCTACAAAGTCGATGCTCACCAGGAAGATTAAGTCTGTTTTTAACAAATTACAACAAGAACATTAAGCAAGAGCATCAAGAAAATACAATATAAGTAAATACTTGGAAACTGGAGATAAGATATTTTTTAAAATGTATCAACATGGAAAAGAATTCTGAGAAGATTTCATTATAAAAAGCAGATTGTTAAAATGACTTACATGGTACAGGGACAAAGCTGGGAAGATAAATGACACCTTAATCAGTTAAAATGCAAATTTACTGATTTAAAAAGTTTCCAAAAAGAGGTACTTATAGAAATTTTGTAAGACATGTTTGACGTAACCATGCAATCAGAAAATGTTGAACCAAGCTTTTATAGTAAGAGAAAAGAATATCAACAGAGTTTCTAAATATTGAAACAAAGCTGAAGAAATATAGACTCTAGAGGAAGACATCTCAAAGGGGAGGTGCCATATAGGAATAAAATATCACTGCCGATATTTGATTTTGAACACTGATCGCCAGAGAGCAAACACAGTTGATGCCGTCTTGAAGTAAGTAGAGGTATCGTGCTGCTGGGATTATGTGAAACAAAAATAATATATATATATATATATATATATATATGGGTATATAATAAACACTGGGTGATTAGCATTGAGAAGAATAAGTGTCTGACACAGTATTGTTCAAAGGCATTATTATTCTTGTATCTGGGACTTTGCAAAGTGACATTACAAAAAGTAGCATTATAAAAATATACTTCCTCTGGGCTTCTTTTTAGGGATTTTATAAGCATAATTGAAACATATTGTAAGAATGTAAGATATAATCTAATATAGCAGCGTCCAGTAAACATATAAGTAAGTAAATAAGAAAATTGTCAGTATACAGTAAATATATAGGAATGCAGTCAGTATACAGGAATATTGTAAGCATGATGCATACAATTCAGTTATTTATTCATGATGCATACAGTAGGTATGTTGATAAGTGTAAACTAATGCCAGATGGTTTAATCATTATCACTTTTGAAAATTCAACTCGTGAATAAATTTCAAATTCAAGATCTCATTTTTGTTTATTTCAATCTAATTTTTTTAATACATTTACTATTCAGTCAGTTAAGTGAAAATCACTGGGGTGATCATGTCTCGAAAGAGACATGACTGACTGGGCAGAAGATTATCCCGCAGTAGGTTGCCATTGCTTTCTGCGGTAGACTGGTTGCCAGCCAAGGCTATAGAAACCAATCTGTCCTGTTATTTAACCCATAACTGGGAGGAAGAGATGGATTAATACCTTTCCTAAGGCTATTTGCATGTAAGTGAATGCAAGGAATTCAACTGGAATTCGAACTTGGCTCCCCGAGTTCTCGTTCCGAGCCGATATCCACTGCACCACAACGCACCTCCACATTTACTATTACTTTGAATATTTAAACACTTAGATTATGCCACCCAAGTTTTTTGTTAGAATTAAGTTTAGAAATTGTTATATAAGACTACTTGTACTTTATTTTGGTAAATAAAATTAATATAGCCACTACTATGTTGATATTTGGACCCTTACATAATGATATGTTTTTGTTAGAATTACTCTTAGAAATTGCTATATAAAATTATATGCTTTATTTTAGCAAATAAAATTGAAACTTCATATAATACCATCTATGGTTATGTTAGAGTTACAATTAGAAATTGCTATGTAAGACAATTTCTGCTTCATTCTAGCAAATAAAATTGCTTCTGTACGACAGTGACTGTTGGACAAACTCCTCAAGGATGAAGGAGAGGATTCAGGCAGCAGAAATGTGGTTTTACAGAAGAATGTTGAGGATGCTGAGGATACCATGGACTGAGCACATGACTAATGATAGGTGCTGGAGAGGATGGAAATGAGGAGAAAACATACTTAATAAAAGGAAGAGACAGATGAGGTTTCTGGGACATGCAATGAGGAAGGAGGGCCTGGAGAGTTTAATACTAACAAGACAGAGGGAAAGTGAGACAGAGGAAAGCAGCGTGAGACCTACTTGATGCATGCTCATCCGTTACACCCAATGGCATGTAGGGCAGCATTTTTTTGCTGTTTCCATAACAAAATGTTTTTTATGGGGCAGGGTTGTTAGTCTTGCGCACAACCCCCAAACCTGGAGGAAGGTGATTTTCTAAGCATAGCTTAGATGTGGTACACAGCTGAAAGTAAGGGACACCCAGTGAGGATCGAACTCACTACTCAATTGTAATGATTCAAGCGAGACAAGCTTGCTAACCATTATACCACGGCTGTGTCTACCTACTTGATAGGTCTGAGCGAATGAATGACAGAGCAAGGTTTGGGAGAGATACCAAGAGAAAGAATGTTGAGAACGACAAGAGACAGAGCCAAGTCGAAGTCCATAATTGCCTACGTCCTGAAAGGACATGGCACATGAAGAAGAGGATATATTTTTTTTAATCGAATTCACCCAGTGCAAGACAGTAAAGCCATTAAGACACAAGAAGTTACTGAGTGTGGAAGAATTAAAAAACAGAAGCATTGTCAAGGAGTGAGAACAATAGAAGAGTAATCAGGAAGACAGTAGATTTTAAATGACATTACATTTAAGTTCTTGAAGATCAAAGTTGACTGGAATATATGAAGCCAGAAGAGAGTTACACAAGTGGGAAGTGTAAAAAAGAAACCATGTGTATTGTGGTGCAGTGGATATTGGCTCAGAACGAGAATCTGGGGATTTGAGTTTAAATTCCAGTTGAATTCCTTACATTTACTTACACTCAAATACTCTTAGGAAAGGTATTAATTTGTCTCTTTCCTCTACTTATGGGTTAAATAACAGAACAGATTGGGTTCTATAGCCTTGGCTGACAACCAGTCTACCGCAGTGAGCCAAGTTCAAATTTCAGTTGAATACCCTGCACTGGCACACTTGGGAAAGGTATTAATCTGTCCCTTTCCTCCAGTTATGGGTTAAATAACAGGTTAAGACTTGGGGACCATGCCCTTAAAAACCAAATCCCAATGAAGCTTGATACTCGAAAAAAAAATATTACTAGACACAAAACTTATATAAAAACAACAATAAATTGTTGAAAGAAAAGGATATTACCAGCAATAAATAAATAAAATTTAGTTGGCAATAAATGACTCGCAGAGGTTGATATGCCATAAAAGCAAAACAACCAACCAACCATAACTTTTCAACATGTCTGAGATATCCAAATCAACAGAAATATGATGACATCAAAAGCAGGAGCAACAGGAGTGTGGTCAATTTTGAAAGCAGAAAATATAAACAAGACTGACAGAAGTGTGATTACATCAAAGGCAGCCGGCTTCAAAGACATTAATCAGCAAAGATTATTGACAGATATGCTTAGCCATAGATGGAAATTTCAACTTATATTGTAATATATTTCTGTGACTCAACAGAAATATGATTAACATCAAAAGCAGGACCAATAGAAGTGTGGTCAATGTCAAAAGCAGAAAATGTAAACAAGATCAAAAAGGCTATGATTACATCAAAGCAGCTAACTTCAAAGGCAATAGTCAGCAAAAATAATTGACAGATATGCTTAGCCATAGATGACATAATAATTAAGCAAAACTTTAGAAAGCAAAAATATGTGGAAATTTCAGCTCATATAAGATTGGGATTTTTCAGGCCAAAGAGCAGAACACTGGGAGAAGATCGAGAGAATGGTGAGAAGAGAGGAAAAAAGAAGACAAACCTACAAGTCAACAACTCTTGACAACTATAAGTTTATATTTTTATATATATGCCTTCTTGTTTGTCATCATGCTTTAAGACAATTGTTAACGTTGCTCCTTGTTTATGAGCCAAGTTGATTGTTGTTTTACAGCTTCAGAAGTGGCAGTATATAATCATATAATTATGAATTGTACATTGCAACACAGAAATTTCTATGTTTTGAGATAGATTCTCTTCATCAGGCAATATTTGATGTTGGTTGTACAAATGATTTACATTTAAAACCTTCAGTTTGCTGTTTATGTATGTGGGAAGATATAAAATTTACATGTGTGTTTCTTTTAACAAATCGGAGCGAAGATTCATTTTGGAATTTTGCCCCAAAGAATAAAGAGAAAAAGTTACTTAGTATGTATATACTAAGTAACTTTTCCTCTTTATTCCTCCTTTTTTCCTTACCTTACTTTTCTCCTTTCTTCTTTTTCCACTTTTATTGTTTCTTGCTTAGTTTACTGTCTTTGATGTGATGTGCCCATTTAGTACCAAGGCTGTCCTTTTTGCTTTCTTATCATTTTGGTCACCTCTTCTAGCAAACAGGAGAGGGGTGAAGAAAGAGAGGGATTTATTCTTCTTATCAGTGCTTTTCTAGTTCTAGTTTTCTCAAAACCTTTGATTTATAATAAACATTTTTGTTCTTTCTTTTTTCTGATTTACTTCCTGCTATCCTTATCCCATCTTTCTAATATCTGTTTATTGTAAAACTTTTTTGTAAAAAGAAAATTTTTTTTCTTTATAAATATTATGTTCCAATTTACTTTATTTTGATGGTTCGTCAGTAATTATTTTCTTTACGCACTTATTGGTTATATGCATGTTATTTCATTTAGTTTTCTTTTATCCATATTCTAATGTGAACATTTTGCAATGCCTGCATCCAACATTTATCTCATTGCATTTATTTAATAGATTTTTATTCTTAAGTGATTTAATAATATATAGTTTTTTGTATAAACATAATGAATATGGTTTATTTAAGGACTTACATGTTTTACCTTCTTTTAAAATTTTCCACTTTATTGTGGGTGTTTTTTTCCTTTAGATACCAATGATATTTCGATAGAGATGTTCTATTTTTGTACTTGTTATTATTAAATGAAGAGGTGTGCTGGTAAATTCGCTGTTTAAAAGTGTTCTTAGTACTTCCGATATAAATTTTTATATTATTGGGGTTTTACTTTGAAGATATTTCACATTGATAGACGATTGCTTTCGTTAGGCACCTGTTTTCTAACGGGCAATCTATAGGGTTTCTATAATTACATTTTTTCTTGTCTAAATTGTTATTTTCCGTTATTAGGTTGTTTTTATTAATTTTGTTAAAGCTTTTTCAAATATTATTATTGTGATTTTTTTTAATGATTTTTTCTAGATTGTTTATACAGCGGTAACTTAATTTAATAGTGTTTTCATCAAAGATCTTACGTAATGGATTTTTTTCCGGAAAGTGTTTCCTAATTAATGCAAAGAATTTTTACCCCAATTTACTACTAGTCATTTGGTTGAAAGTGGGTATGTACCAGATAATATTTCTATTCCTATTTTTTCTTTGGGGGTTACCTTTCTCTTTTACAAATTTAATATTTGGGATTTTATAACCACTATTTTTTAAGGCAGTATTATAAAAATTGCTATGCTTATTAAATACTTCTTCATTTGCTGAATTTCTACTAATTCTGTATTTTATTGATGAGGGTACATGTTTGATAACAGATGGAGTGTGGTTAGATTTCAGGTGGATGCATAAAGGATTAGTATTTGTTTTTTTTTTGTATGGTTGGTATATATTTTTCTCTAGATCTAAGGTTACATCAAGGAAATCTACTATTTTTATATCTGTTTTAATTGTTACTTTCAAATTAAGGCTTTTAAATTCTTTATGTATCATCTTTCTAATTTTATCTTTTTTTAAAATTTGTGGCATTTCTTATTATCATTGGTCCATCATCTCTATATGATCCAATATCTTTAGTGTCTACTTCCTTATAGGCTGTAAAAGCAAATCACTCTTTTAGTTGGTCAGTATGAAGCACAAAGTGGATTAAGTTAGCACTCAAATGAATGAATAAATAAATGAAAAAAAGAAAAACAAACAAGAAGGAACAAAAAAGAAAACAGAGCTAATGTCTAATTGAAAAGGTGGGATATTGCTGTGGCAAAAGATGCTATAAGTCAGTTATAGATATGATTAGAGTGTGACGTATACAAAAAACTTTAGAAATTGAAAAAGACGCACAAGATAAATTAACTTATGGTTATAAGTTATGTTATCATGCCTCTCAGAATAGTGATTTTCTAAGTGTTGCTTAGATGTGGCATAAGGCTGATATTATGAAGTGTCTGGTGAGGATTGGGCTCACTGCTCAGTTGTAATTGTTCTAGTGCTAACTATTACACCACATTGTGGTGCCCAACACATCTCAGAATGTGTAGAAAGACAAAATCCTTAGTGGAAGTTAAAGAGAAAAAAAAGAGAAAAAAAGAGAAAAAAAGAGAAAGAGAAAAAAAGAAAAAAGAGAAAAAAAAGAAAAAAAGAAAAAAAGAAAAAAGAAAAAGAAAGAAAAAGAAAAAAGAAAAAGAAAGAAAAAGAAAAAAGAAAAAGAAAAAGAAAAAAGAAAAAGAAAAAAGAAAAAAGAAAAAGAGAAAGAAAAAGAAAAAAAGAAAAAGAAAAAGAAAGAAAGAAAAAAGAAAAAGAAAAAGAAAGAAAAAAGAAAAAGAAAAAGAAAAAAGAAAAAAGAAAAGAAAGAGAAAAAAGAAAAAGAAAAGAAAGAGAAAAAAAAAAGAAAAAAAGAAAGAGAAAAATCTTTTTCCACAAATTGCATTCTGGCCTGATTCATTATATTGTCTAAATTAAAGTTTACATTAGAGAAAGTGTCTTTTGCATAAATTAACAGGGAAGAAACGTGCACAATCGCAAGAAGTAGAAGAGAGAGTGTCACCTTTGATATTGATAATGTTGTATTACTTTGGTTTGCATGTATTACTCTGTATCATTGAGTAATTTTATGTGGTCATGCCAAAAAGAGAGAGATGGGATGAACATATTTTTGAAAATTTTAAAAACAAAATGAAAGAAAGAAGAATAATTTTCCTTTTGCATATTATTATATGTATATGTTCTGTACAATTGCCTCGGTTGTGTAGGAGAGATGCACACAAAATGTTCATAGGTGAACATTTTGAAAAATGAGTGTAACAGTAATCTAAACTTATTTATAATGGAACTTTGTATGTGTGTGTCTGTTACCTATAGACACCAAAACGGCTGAATCGATTTTCTTGAAAATTTATACAGTTGTACTATAAGCGTCTGCGAATGTTCTTAGCTAGGTTTTGTGTTGAGATACCCCCGATAAATATCAAAAATCGATAATCGAAAAAATCGGGTTATAGAAGGAGTGGTCCGATTTTAATCAAATTTGATACACTCATAGACAAAGACATAAGAAACAATATTCAGAAGTTTCAAGGTTGCAGTTCTTACAATAGCACAGAAAATCAATAATATATTTATATATATATATATATATATATATATATATATATAAAAGGCAAGATGTTTGTGTGTGTGTCTGTTTATCTGCCTGTATGTCTATTTTTTTCAGAACTTTTATTTTAGGTTTTTGTTTCAGGTTTGGCTCTAAGTAAGTATAATTGTAGTCTCAGCCATGATACCACTTACTCAGAGGACTTATTTAGCCTTCAAAATTCAGTTTACGACAAACAAAACTTATTTGATATCGATAACAGGAAATCAAAATTTGTCTTACAACCATTCATTTTTCTTTCAGTCTACGGTTTCGCTTTAACTGGAAACAACCATTGCTTTCTAGTCTTTCATGCCAATGTCCAAAGAGTCTGAGCTCCAAGACCATTGATTAGTTTTAAAGTTTTCATTACACCCGAGCAACACCGGGCTATATTGCGAGTAATAAATAAAAAATAAAATATGCAACAGCAGTGGCATACTGGAAGACATTAGTAGCTCTATTTGCATAGTACTGTTATAGGAATTAAATCCTATATATTTTTTTCAACTAATAAAATCCCATCAGAAATTTTGTTTGATAAACAATATTTACTAGGGCAAATACCGCCAAAATATTTGTGGATGTGGTTGTTATTTTTTAACCATTTAAACAATAATAATAATTCTCTTCACCACTTCTGCAAATTCAAGAAAAAAGATTTGCTCAATCCAGCATGAAATTATTTTCTAATAAATTAAAAACAAAAAGTTCACACCGTTATGTGAAATTACATTTTGGCTCATTTTACAGATATAAAAACAGAAGCATACTATTTTTGATGTTCAAAACAATTTCAGAGGTTAATTTGATCTACATGTGTATATCATTACACAATGAAAGAGATGACAGCCAACAGCTGCTGACTAAGGCCCTGTCCATGCACACAATAGAAGAGATTAACCAGCAGCTACCAAACTAAGCCTTTGTCTCATGTACTCATTAGGCTGACTGTCATAAAGTAAGTTTGTTCACACATCTTACACTGCGCTACAAACACAATTACTTTATAAAACAAACTTCACTTCAAGGAGAATCAAACATTTTATTGCCATTGTATATTTCTGAAATGAATATATGTTATTTCAACTGACATTCTGCTTCTACATTTCCTCTAGAGAATAACCTTTTCTTATGTTTCAATTAAAATATGTGTTATTGTTGTTAAATGTTTGGAATCACGAAACTCAAATAACAAGAAAAACCTGGGTAGACAGATCCCAACACTGTGTAAGAAGTTAGGTAAATAATTTGATATATATTTTAAATACCGTGTTATTTTTATCTTTGTCTGTTAATTAAATTTTATTTCAAATTGAGATACAATTGGTCAGGATATTTTATTAATAATTATTATAATTTATAACTATAATTTTCTTATGATTATCATATTAATCAATAAAATGTGACTGATAATATCGTCATTATTATTTTGATATGTCTAATCTGTTTATTTACCTAATCTTAATTAGAGAGATTTTTAATTTTTTTTTGACAAAAACAAGTTGATACTTAGGTACAAAAATATCTCATTCTGAAAAAAAATGTCTGAAAGACTTAAGGTCTGTGAAGTTGTTATAAATAAAAACTTCAACACCAACATTTTCATTAGATGAAAAACAAAAGCCACAATAAAGAGTAGTGAAGAATATGAAAAAGATAAAATGAAGGAGTCTTTATAGAACGAAAAAGAATTTTCTAAATAAATAGGGGAGACAACTCTTTTAAATAAAAGTTTTAATATTTTTTTTTTTAAAGTTTTTCACTAATCTCACGCAATCCAGAGAACAAAACTGAAGTTATCATTTAAGTTGTAGAGGGTGCTAAGAAGTCCCTCAAACAAATAATAAAAAGAAAAATGCACTGCAAATAAAGTAAAATAAACGTTTGTTTATTTTCATAAAAAAAAAGAAAATAATTATTTTTTTGTACAAAATATGAGATTGTCCGTACTGCTGTAAAAAAAGAGAAAGAAAGGAACTGGGAATGTGAGAGGGAAAGGTAGGACGATGTGTAGCGAGCGAGATGAGAGAAAGAGAGGGTGAAAGAAGGTTCACGGATACGGATTCTGCCTGTTGTGTGAATTGCTGGATTCTCTCTGTGTGTATGCTCGAAACTGTCCGTGTGCCCTTTGATGTCAGATTGTCGCTGGTCCTCCTCTGGTCTGATGAGAGTTTCTCCTTTCCTTATATCTGAATGGTGAGGCTCTGGGGAGATTAAAAAAATAGGTTTCTTATGTCGAGCCCTAATTGGTCAATAAATCATATTTTTGACCACGTGGTGTGCTTTCCTTGTTTTTGACCCCACAGGGTATGGTAAGGAGTGAATTCCCGCGCAATTGTATTTGTTTGAGATACACGTGTGTGAATTAATTTTTATTGCATGTGTGTGTGTGGAAAATAAAATAAGAAACAGCACAAAGTTGATGATGTTTCTGAAGCATCAATATATTTTCGTTATACTATCAGTCGTTATTATTCTTCAATGCGATTGTAGACTAAATACAAAAGACTTTGTATCAGAAAAAATGATTTAAAACATTTAAAAAATAAAAGGAACATTTCAAATAGCGACAGTGGCCTTTTTAACTAGACACTCAAAGTTGAAAAAAGACGAACAAAATACTTTTAAAAATCTTTTAGAATTAAAATTACATGAACTCATACTTAGTGAAGTATTTTTGTCCCATATTACCTTGACACATACAGTTCACAGTCTAGGTACCTCCACTGGAGTCCATTTTTTTACCTACACTTAAAATTAAATTGAAATTTTAAAAATAAATAAGTTATCTTCAAGCTTTAAAATTAGCTTTAATTGACAGCCAAGAGATTAAATTTAATAATTCTAGTAAGCAAAACATACTGGTGTAATTTTTAACCTAAATTATATTGATTTAAATCTAAAATTTTAATTTTTTTTTAAAATATACCGCCATTTCTTAATGAATGACTCGTTAATTAAACGGTAGCCTAATTTCTGTTTTTAAATATCTTGAAAAAATAAAAAAAAAACGCGCTGACAGGTTATTAAAGTGAACTTCACACACTAAACGCAACAAATATGGATCAGAAAATTTTTAACAATATCTCAATAATAAAACATAACTTAACTCCCTTGTTTGATAACTTGGGTACTACTTCGGTTTTCTTTAAGTTCTGTAATTTTATTCAGAGGCTGAATATCATCACGAGCCAATTTTAACTAAAATCATTCTCTAATGTTTTTCTCTTAATCATAAATAATGAAACATCTATAGATCGCCATTTTGTCAATTATTTCTACACACACACACACAAAATGTGAGTACCTCCACTCTCATTTTCGATAATTAACTTTTAAATTGAAACACTAGTAACACTAACAAATTTAATGTAAATCATGTTACTGAACAAAGGACACAAATATTAGTCACGCACCTTGATAATTTTTGTAGATGACTGTTTTAGAAAATGAAAATTAAAAACTTTCTTTCCTCACTAAAAGAATTTATTAAATTGAAATGTATTCTTCCTCTTCTTTGTGCCACATCCCTTCAGGATAGAAGTAATCTTGCATCTCCACAACTTCCAATCTTGTTTGGCTGTGAGTAGTTTTCTCCGTTTACTAAATCTCCTATGATAACATCTATTCACACAAGTTCATCCAGTAAGTGGCTCACTGCCTACCCCTTTTTCTCCAGCCTCCAATATGCCATGTGAAAGAAAATAGTACTGAACTGCTACGTGATATCAGTCCTCCTATATGGCAGTGAATGCTGGACAATCTTCTTACAGATTAAGAAGAGATTTCAGACAACACAAATGTGGTTCTATAGAACGATGATATACTATGAACTGAACAAGTGAGCAATGAAGTTTTAAAGAAAATGGAAGCAAAAAGGATACGTATACTCAAATGTTTCTAGTGCACAAAAGGGAAGAAGGCTTAGCAAATTTGATATTCACACGACATATTGAACAGAGGAGGAACAGAGAAAGACAACAGTAACACATATCCTATGTAATAAGCTTGTTTAAATGGATGACAGAATACAATTTAAGAGATATAGCAAAAAGACAAACCGTACAAAGAGCTACAAAAGACAGGTAGTTGTGGAGAGCCATGATCACCTACGACCTGAAGAGACAGTGAACATTGAAAAAGAAGGAATGCTTAATGCTATTATTTATTATATCAGTTTTGATCGCTTTGTTTTTTACAGCTTATCAACCCTTTGCAGGTTATTTAAAGCCAGAAAATATTTTGAAGTTGTAAGAACTTTTTGGAAATAAAAATGATTTACCAATACAAGTCCTAAAGTTCTACTAATTAACCCATAACTGGAGGAAGAAGAAAAAGTCAATTCATACTTTTTCCCAAGGGTATTTATATGTAAGTGAAGATAATGAATCTGAGTGTAATTGAAACTCGAATTTTTGACTTCAAATTTTGAGTCGTTATGCATTACATCCCAAGCCCACACATCCAAGTTAACAACACCTGGTATTCCCAGTTGGTCACATATTAAAATACTGACAAGGCTTGATATTGCTTAATTTTGATGATTGTGTGAGAACTGGTGTTTCAACATGATATTGCCATATTGGGATATAGTTTATAAATGTTTCAGATTTCATAAAATTTAATTGCACAGAAAATTCAAGCTTACATACACCTAGACCTTAACATGAGCCATTAAAAAGAAGCATATACATTTATACATTCACCAATAGAAAAGTTCTTTTCAAAAAATAGCTCACTAAATTTTACTATGTGCAGACATTTGCAAAAACAAAATACAACCACTTATTTATTGGTCAATCAAAAGCAAGAAAAAAAATCTTAAAAGTTGATCCAATTCAATTTTCCACAATTGTATAAATACATGCAATTGTAGCTTTGTAGCTTTTCTCAGCAGAGAGTCACAGGTCGTCTAACCAGGCGCCATGTCAGGGCAACCTGTATTTTCTTACTCTCTCACTTTCCCCATTCACTTGTCGGCAACAACAAAAAAGAAAGAAAAAGAAAGGCAATCATATCCACATTTATTTCGCACACTGAACAAACTTTTATCAGTGACATCAGATTTTTTGTCATTTCTTCATAAAAGAAAGACAAAGACATCATACACATTAGTGACACCATTTTGCATTTTCTTCCCAAAAGAAAAATTTCATCTGAGTTTAAAAAAGACCAAACTCTTAACTACACACATTCAAAAGAAAAACTTTATGCAAGATTTTCATAATGCGTTACTTCAAAACAACAAAAATTGATGTAATTCTTCTCGTTAAATAAATTTACACTTATTTATAGAAACGAGACCCTTTTGTCTTTTTTGTGTAACTTGCTGATACAGTAGTATGCTTGGTTACGTTTGAAACAAGACCATTTTGCAAAAATAGTCGACGTTCCTTACAAATGAAAAGAGCTTTTGATATGAGAATATGTAGATGATGGATATCAACAGAGAAAGGGGACAAATCATGAATCTGTCTCTTTAAGCCATGGATTAAATAGTAGGGTAGACTGGACTCTAGTTTTCGATAAAAACCAGTCATGGAGAAAGCAAACCCTGTATTCCAAATTGTGAAGAAAGCAACAAAAATCACTAGACTATTTTTCCCAAGAATAAACGGCAATTCACAGATAGTAGAGAAAAGGAAGCTATGGATACCTATGATTGTCTACGTCCAGAAGAAACATAAACAATTCACATAAAGAAAATAAATCTGCGGAGAGACGATTTTCTAAGTCTTGAACAGATACGGAATTAAAAAAAAAAGCAAAATTTATGTACATCCACTAATTCACATTCAAAAGAAAAAAGAAAAAGAATATAATGAATAAAAAATGCCCCAAACTTAATAAAAAACAAACTTTTCCTGTCAAAATGTTTATGTTAAAGAGGAATGATAGAAGTTAAAAATAAAAAATTAAACCTTTCTAACACGTCCGAAATTTTGGAAAAATGTCTCCGAAATCTGCATAAATACAAATAAAAAAATACTAAAATATACTTTTTCAAGGAATAACATTCATTGATGAATGAGTGGAGTAGGCACTGTGTTTTAAGTAAATCACAAGAAATAAAAATAAATTTAAAAATTTATAAATGAGTGAAACAGTTCAAAAGATTTTTATGAGTAAAGGGGCATAACTCTTTAAAACGCATTAATTCGGCATAGAGGAAAGTTTAAAAATGGTGAGATCGTATAAAAAAGAAATTAAAAATTAATAAACAAGCATAATTTATATTATATGACAGTTTTTTAAATATTTACAACTAAAAATTTCAGAATTTTATCTCAAGAATATTTTTGTGGCGAATTAAAGAGTGTAAAATAACAACATCAAAGCAATAAAAATGTAAATTGATTTTATGAAACACACACGTATATACAAATATAAATACACACACATTTTATATATATATATATATATATATATATATATATATATATATATGCATACAAACATATTTGTATCATTTTAAACATTTTTAGTGGATACTCATATTTGGTAGACGCTCTGTTTATTAAACGCCATATTTATCTTGTTGGAGATAATACAAATATGTAGGTATATGCACATATATAAATATATATATCAATACACTCACATATATGCACACACAATAAGCACACACACACACATATATATATATATATATACACACACACACACACAAATATATAAACATGTATATACACATATACAATACACACATACACCCACACAGTACTTATTTGAAAGAACCCAATATCAATGACAGAGCTGATATATTCATATAGATAGGTGTGAGCTTGTCACCCTGGGTTTCACGCTCTTGAGATTGTCAGACAAACTGATTAAATTTTTAAAAAATTGGCTATATGTAGGGCTGTGTATATATATCTGCGACCCCTATCTATATAGGGGAAGCTACCATTTGATCTGGTAATGTCTTAGACCTCTCGACCACGAATAGCCTCCAGTCTAAACGATATATATATATATATATATATATATATATATATATATATATCTCAGTCAGTCAGTTAAGTGCCAAGTGCCAGATGTGATATATGCTTTGAGCAATCATGTCTCGAAAGAGACTTAAACTGACTGGGCAGAAGATTATCCCGCAGTAGGTTGCCATTGCTTTCTGTGGTAGACTGGTTGCCAGCCAAGTCTATAGAACCCAAATGTGTTCTATTTTTTAAACCATAACTGGATGCAAGAGACGGATTAATACCTTTCCCAAGAGTATTTGTGTGTAAGTGAATACAAGAAATTCAACTGGAATTTGAATTCAGCGCTCTGACTTGTTGCCCGGAGTCGATATCCACTGCTCCACAACACACATGAGGAGATTTAAAAAATAAAAGTAAAACTAAAGAAGGCCATTAAAGGAGATGAAAAAAGTAGGGTGGGAGGTTATTACATTTTAAAAGAATGCAGTATGTTATTGTTATAATAATTGCAGAGTGCTTTTATCATAACTAATAATAACTATAACTAATAATAACTATAACTAATAATAACTATAACTAATAATAACTAATAATAACTATAACTAATAATAACTATAACTAATAATAACTAATAATAACTATAACTAATAATAACTATAACTAATAATAACTAATAATAACTATAACTAATAATAACTAATAACTAATAATAACTAATATAACTAATAATAACTATACATAATAACTATAATATAACTATATATATGTTGTGGACTAGTTTTCACACTGATGGTTATAATCAGCTATGTCAGTTGCTAATCGACTTAACACACCCAAAATGTTAGGAACTTGGTAATCTTCCACTTAAAGCTGACTCCTTAGTACTCAACTAACTGCCGACTAATATCAGCTGCCTAGTAGTTCTACTGAACTCCAATAGAACTCTAAAGAACTCCGATGAACTTCTCAAGAACTTCCTTTTAACTCTTATTAATATAGGAGGGAGAGTCCATTATCTGAGGAATAATTGTGTTTCACCATAACAATATATAATAACTATATATAATAATAACTACTATAGTCATCCGCAGACAGATCTGTTTCGCTGTATCACAGCTCATTAGTATGGCTTAGATTCCGGTCACTTCCTGACCCAGGATTGAAACTCAACCTAATTGGGGTCAGTCAGTGATTCTACCCCTAGGCCACGAGCATCCAGTAGAAGAAGGCAGGCTTTTTAGCGCGTATAAACGTGCCTAATAGCTAGAGTGCTCCAATTCATTATCAAATGAGCGATGCATAAATGCCAGAGTAGCTACTGTTTACAAAGTCCTCCACTCTTCCAGAGTGCTCAATCAGGGTATGAGAGTGTAAATACTATAGTCATATATAATAATAACTATATATCTATGCATTACTTTTGTTTTGAGTACTTTTTAAAAAAAAAATATTTCCAACTGAGGAATGTACTTCCATTAGTATTAACCCCTTCTGTTATTATTTGCTCCTTTCATAGAAGAGTTCTCTTCTCTTTAACTTTTCTTTTTGCAACATGGAAAAACCAACTTTAAAATGTCCATTAAAAACATCCCAATCCCTTGCAAACAAGAATATTTCACTAAAATGGTCCACAAAACTTAGTGCTTAATTAGAAGGATGAGATGGAAAGTTTATTTCTTCTTTGACAACAATAATCTTCCACCTGAACACAATTATCTTGAATTTAAAATCTTGAAAACTGCTCCTCTCATTGAAAGCTCACTAACTATTACACCATGTCGGGGTGCCCAACCCGACTTTGATAGTAACTGCACAGCTAGAATTTTTAATCAAACTAGAAATTGTTAAATTAGTAAACTTTGTCCTCATCTTCATTGCCATTTTAACAGGGTATATCATTCTCATTCCTTGTGCAAAGTTGCTTCTGGTAGTCATGAGTTATCTCCCTTTAAATCGATTCTCTAAGTTATTTGGAGTCTAGTACTGAATTCACAACTCTTTTAGTCAAGTCACTGGAACTAACCAACATCTATCCACTGGGCCTTATGTCCTTGAAATTAAGTGATTAAAATTCTAAGACTTATAAACCTAATGTTTCAGTAACCTTTTTTTACCAGAGTTCATATTGGAACATCAAAAATTGCACTACGAACTCTGCTAAAAAATACTAGAGAATATCATTTACATGAAAAAATACTAAAAAAACACATTAATGTCAAAAAATTGGAAGGAATGAGAATGATATACCCCAGTAGTCATAATAAAGGGTTCAGTTCAAAATTCCTAGCACCTTTTCAGTGGTGAAAAAATACCAGTTAAGTAAGTTAAAATTTAAGGTATATAAGTGCAAATAGTAAATATATTGACATAATTTTAGATATATTTAAGAGTATGGAAAATTCTATGGTGGTAATAATTAGTGTTTTCATTTTTTTGGTTCAACTAGCTAGCCTTTGGGAACCTGATTATATGGACCTTTTCTTGTATATATATATATATATATAAATAAATGGTAGCTTCCCCTATCTAGATAGGGGTCGCAGGTTCGAATCCTGCCGAATGGCACACATTTTCGTAATAAAAATTTATCTTAAATAATCAGGCCTGTAGAAATAAATATATAATACTGTTTCATTAAAAACAGAATATCTACTTAAATACAAGTATCGATAAAAAAGAATGTTCAAACAATTCATTTCATATATATGTATATATATAACCAAGTAAATTAACAACATTTTACTGCCTAATGATGATGTATTGAACACTGAAACTTTATAGCTATTAAGTTACAGTATGCTATTATGATAATAATAACTATATATCTATGCTGTACTTTCATATTGAGCACTTTTTAAAAGTAAATATCTAACTGTGGAATGTACTTCCATTAGTATTAACCACAAATATATATATATATATATATATATATATATATATATATATATAATTCCAAGTGAAGAGGACTCAAGGTTTTTTTTTAATATTTTGAGTGCTCTGGCATTTATTTTATTATAAACAGTGCTCAATATAATGAGTATTATCGAGCTTAATATAATACAATTATATGGTTATGTCAATTTTACATTGCGACATGGAAACATTGCCTGATGATGAGAATTAATCTTGAAACAGAAATTTCCATGTCGCAATGTAAAATTGACATAACCATATAATTATATTATATATATATATATTAGTCATCCACATACAAGCCCGTTTCGCTGTATCACAGCTCATCAGTGTGGCTAGACATATCCACTTGCTTCTGGCTGGGATCGAAACTCGACCGATTTGGTGTCAGTCGGAGTCTCTACTCCCTAAGCCATCGGCACATGGGGTCAGAGAAGGGAAATTTTAATGTCTTGTATGTAAGCAGTGTATACAGACGCCAGTCACCGAGAGAACTCAATTCATTTCTGAAGTCACGCATTATAGCTGAAGTGGATGCACATGTATAAATATCTTGAATTAAATACAGTCAACAATTTAATTAAGTATTACCAGTATCCTATCATTTTTCCATTTTGTTGGAGATAAAGAATATAAAAAGTGTCCAAAATTTTTATCATCCCAAACACTTTTCATTCTATTGCCATTTTCAAATGTGTTTATGTCTCTACTGTTGTTATTTTTTTCTCATGTTTTGAGTGTTATATAGTAATTTATTTTGTTTTGCTTTTAAAAAGGTGTGTTCATTCCAAGCTCCCATGTGTCATGTGTGACTGGATTTTGCCTGAGTATCTTTCCACTGAAAAGAAAACTTTCAATACTCCATTTCCACTTTTAAATAATGAATGCTCCCTCGGTATGGTGTAATGGTGAGCAACCTTGTCTCACCAGCACAATTACGACTGAGTAATGAGATTGATCATCACTGGGTGGCCCATACTTTTGGTTTTGTACCACATCTAAACTACACTTAGAAAATCATCTCTCTACAGATTATATCTGAGAATATTGTGTGATCATCAAACGATTTAAATTTATGATCAACTAGAAGGTTGTGGATCGTCTCAACAGAAGCAACAAACATTTTGTTCCTCAAGGTCCACAGCTGATGTTTTGACTGTCATTACCCATAGAATCAGTGAAGTACAAGAAAATGATAGATATGTAAAGGCATTTTGAAAAGTATGGCAGAGAAGCTTTCTATGCAAACTCTTCATCTCTCAAAGAGTATTAATAATTATCAAGTCCTTCTCAAAAATGCTTATTAACTTGTAATATATGGACATATATGCAAAAGGTATGAGGTAACCATGACAAACATGTAGATATATTCAAAATGTAATTTTAAGTCCCTGTGTAAAAATTTAATGAAAATTGTTCTAATAACATCTAAATTTTCAAGATTATATACATATAGAAAATATCATTTTTAGAAAGAATAAAAGATAAAAGAGAAAAAGAAAGAGAAAAAAAACAATGATTTTTAATTGTTTTTTTTTTTTTATTAGTGGTCTTACACTTCTTTTGATCCCAATAAAAGAAGAAGACACACTTCATCAATATTCATGAGTTTAGGAATGAAATGTCCATTGTCTGTCAAAGCAGGTGAAGAGTAAAAATAAAGAAAGCTTTCTGGGAAATTGCTTTTGTTTAGCATTTGAAAACATTATTAAGGGAAAATAAACTGGAGAAGGCTTAACACTATAGAAGTTTTATAAAAGAAGAATTAACACTTCCAAAATATTATGATAGGAATATTAACACTACAGAAAAATTTTACAGTAGAAATATTAACACTACAAAAGTTTGATAAAAAGAATTAACACTTTCAAAATTTTATAGCAGGAGCCTTAAGACAGGGCCAGATTTAAATGAAAAAAAGCCCTAGGCTATCTCACTTATGAGGCCTCTCCAAATCCCTCATTCTCACAAATAGAGGAAAATAGAGGAGTATTAAATAAAACAGTTTGAGTAAAGCTAACGATGATGAGAGGTGTTTAAAATTACTGAAGAGTTATTTAAAGTCTACAATGCATTATGGCAGCCTGTGTATAAAAGAGCCTATGACAGTGTCAAAAATATTATGCACCTTGGTTAGTGGTGGGGCGTCTTATATTTTGAGGCCCTAGGATTCAGCCTGCTGAGCCTATAAGTAAATCTGGCAATATCTATAGAGATTTAATAGCAAAATCATGAACATTACAGAGATTTTACAGCAAAAATATTGATACTACAGAATTTTTTAACAGAAGAATTAACACATCCAAAATTTTATAGCAGAAACATTATCAAACTTTAACACTACTGAACTTTTATTGAAGAAAACTTATGACAGATGATTTCTTTTAACACTCCTGAAATTTGAAATCAAAAATGTTAACACAATATAATTGTATATTAAAAACTATCACACTGCCAAAGTTTTTGTCTATACTTCTAAGATGAGGTAGTATTTACACTATTTACAATGTTTGGACTATTGTCCTCATCTTTATTGCCATGTTAATGACATTTCAGCCGTTGTCTGCTACAGCCTTCTTCAGGTGCTAGGAATTTCAAACTGAACCCTTTATTATAATCACTGGGGTATATCATTCTCATTCCATATGCAAAGCCACTTCCGGTAGTTACGAGTTATCTCCCTTTAATATGACTCTTTAAGTTATTTGTTTACCACTGTTGTAGCTTGGTACTGAACTCACAATTCTTTGGGTCAAATCACTGGAACTAACCAATGTCTATATTCACTGGGCCCTTGAAGACACCAGCATGTGAATTTCTGAGACTTATAAACCTAATGACTCAGTAACCTTTTCTTACCAGAGCTCATGTTGCAATCTTTGATGCTAATGATTTTCTCTACAATTTTTTTTTACCAGGGCTCATACAAGAAGGCTGGAGTGTACAACGGCTGAAATGTCATAAACATGGCAATAAAGATTAGGACAATAGTCCGAACAATGTAAATAGTGTAGCACAAAAGTTTAATCAGAGAAATCATAACACGACACGTTTTATATCAGAATCATTAACAATTGCAAAATTTTATAACAAAATCCTTAATACTACAGAAGGTTTACAGTAAAAACCTTATCACTTTTTCCTATGTACCATGTCCTTTCAGGATCATAGCTCTCCAAAACTTCATGTCTTTTGTAGGCCTTTGCAATGTTTGTCTTTTTTACTATCCCTTCTACTCTCACTCTCTGTTTTGCCATCTAATTATATAAATTCATTCATTCGGTCAGTTAAGTGCCATACATGATAAAACAATTTCTCCTGTTATTCAACTCATAGCTGCATGGATTAATACCTTTCCCAAGGGCATTTGTGTGTGAGTGAATGCAATGAATCTAACTGGAGTATGAAATTGGCTCTTCAATTTCTCATTCTGAGCTGATACCCATTACACCAAAATAATGCACATAAATTTATTATATAGGTTAATTACTGTTCTATCTTTCTTGCCTTCAATATGTCTTGTAAGTGTCAAATTTTCCAAGCCCACTTTGGACATTATATGACACAGAAATTTGAACTTTTCCTGAATCTAAGTATTAGTCTTCTTGTTTTTAATTTCCTTAAAACTTCTTCATTGCTCCCATGATTCATCTATTAAATTCTCAGCATCCTTCTGTAGAACTACATTTCTGTTGCCTCTTCATCTGTGAGGAAATTATCCAGCATTCACTGTTTGGATAGGACATAGCAGTTGAGCACTTTTCTTTGTTTCCAAGAAAATCTTATTTTCTTAATACAACCTTAACATTGTTGAATTACAGAAGGTTTTATTCAGAGATACGAACTTTATTGATGGTTTTTTGCAGAAACTTTTGCAATGAATACTATTGAATTATAAAATGCTTTTATCTAAGATCTGGAAAATTACTGATGATTTTTTTGTAGAAACTTTTTGCCAAGAACATTATTGAATTACAGAAGGCTTTTATTGATGATTTTTACAGAAACTTTAACACTATTGAATTTGTATATACTGACATTACATAAGTCCTAATACTATATAAATGATTCACAACAGAAACCTTAAAAACTGAAAAATTAAGCAGCTCCAACAAGAATTGCCAAAAACTATGACAAAAAGGAAGCCATCTATTTTTTTTTTATTAAAGTAGATATCTTCTTGTGCTATGTCTCTTCTGGGCATTATTCTCCACAGCTTTGTTCTTGATGATCCTTTCAGTAATAATTTCTCCTTCACAACCCCTCTCTGTCTTTTCAGAAACAGGAGTAGATAAGTTACTCTATCGCCCAGCTCACACTTCTCCATTTTAGAACAGAAATAGAGCTATATGTATATAAAAAAAAATCATTGTTTTTTGTTTAAGATTAGACTTTTGGCTCTTTCTCCTAAAGGATGTGCGTTGTGGTACAGTGGATGAGCCAAGTTCGAATTCCAGTTGAATCCATTGTATTCACTTACACGCAAATACCCTTGGGAAAGGTATTAATTCGTCTCTTCCTTCCAGTTATGGGTTAAATAGCAGGACAGATTGGGTTCTATAGCCTTGGTTGGCAACCAGTCTACCGCAGAAAGCAAAGGCAACCTACTGCGAGATAATCTTCTGCCCAGTCAGTCATGTCTCTTGCAAGACATGATCGCCCAAGCGTGTATCACGTATGGCACTTAACTGACTGACTGAATCCCTTCAGATTGAGAAATTTAAATGCCTGGGAAGTGTCCTAACAGAAAACGGAAAGTGTGATAAAGAGATCCAAAGGTGTATTGGCATGGCCAAGGGTGCATTCCAGAAGCTGAGTAGAATATTAAGAGACAGGAAAATTTTGCTGGAAACAAAGAAGAGAGTACTGGATTGTTATGTGATGTCAGTCCTTCAATATGGCAGCAAATGCTGGACAATTTCATCAGATGAAGGAAAGACATGAAGCAACTGAAATGTGATTTGACAAAAAACTGCGGAGAATAGCATGGATGGAACTTGAGCAATGACAAGGTTTTTGAGAGAAAGGATATGAGACGGAAACTGATACTTAAAATCAGGAAAAGACAGCAGAAATTTATGTAATGAGGAAGGAAGGCTTAGAGAATCTGATGCTCATAAGATGGATAAAGGGGAAGAGAGACAAGGGAAAGCAAATCATGATATACTTGATAGAATTGAGCAGATGGATGGTGAAGCGAGGATTGAGTGAAATATCAGGAGAAGGGTTATTAAGGGATAGGAAGTTGTGGAGGGCCATGACTGCCTATATCTTGAAGGGACACAGCACATAGAAGAAGAAAAAAATCATATTAGTGGCAATACTGCTTTGCTTGGGGTGAGAAGATTAAAGAAGAAAAAGTACTTGTTCCCTTCATTCTTCTTCTACGTGTTGTTTCCTTTTCAAGACATGGGTAATCATGACTCTCCACAACTTCCTATCCTCTGAGGGTAACATTGGTTTTTATCATCACTCTATCCACTGTTCTTCAATCCATTTGCACAAGTTGGTCAGGTAGTCAGTTCTCCCTCAACTGACACTTTTGTCTTAGATAAATTCTGTGCCACATTCTCCAAGCCCTCCGTTCTTTTTATCTATCCAAGAAATTTCAGCTTTCCTTTTGATTCTAAGTGTCCTTAGTTTGTATTCTCAGCATCCTTCTGTAGAACTAATTTTTCCCATAAAATCATTCATATTTGTGAAATACGTTATGCATTTATTCCACTGAATCCTTGGATTATGTTCTCAGTGAATGATAAATACAAGCCTTTTTCGTAGAAGTGATAAAAATCAGAAAAGAAAATATCATCACAACTTTTTCCATTTACTTTTGAGTGCAAGTAACTTTTGCCAAGAGAATTTATCTAATCTAATCTAATCTGAACTTATTTATAAATGGAACTTTGTGTGTGTGACTCCATTACCTATAGACTCCGAAACAGCTGAACTGATTTTCTTGAAAATTTACACAGTTGTACTATAAACGTCTGCGAGTGTTCTTAGCTAGGTTTTGTGTCAAGGTACCCCCGATAAATATCGAAAATTGATTATCAAAAAAATCAGGTTATAGAAGGAGTGGTCCAATTTTAATCAAATTTGAAACACTCATAGACAAAGACATAAGAAACGATATTCAGAAGTTTCAAGGTTGCAGTTCTTACAATAGTGCATAAAATCAATTATATATATATATATATATATATATATATATATATATAAAAGGCAAGATGTTTGTGTGTGTATCAGTTTATCTGCCTGTATGTCTGTATTTTTTCAGCCCTTTTATTTTAGTTTTTGCTTCAGGTTTGGCTCTAAGTAGGTATAATTGTAGTTCTTAGTTTCAGCCATGATACCATTTACTCAAAGGACTTATTTAGCCTTCAAAATTCAGTTTACGACGAAAAAAACTTCTTTGATATCGATACCAGGAAATATAAATTTGACTCACATCCATTCATTTTTCTTTCAGTCTACGGTTTCGCTTTAACTGGAAACAACTATTGCTTTTTAGTCTTTCGTGCCAACATCCAAAGAGTCTGAGTTCCACGGCCATGGATTAGTTTTAAAGCTTTTATTACACCCGAGCAATGCCGGGCTATACTGCTAGTATATTTATAAAAACTACTATCCATTGCTATCACATAAATTTTCAGCTTTTCTTATTCAGGTGATAAAGCCCATTTAAATTTTCAAATTTCTTACAGGACAGCAGAAGTCTGGTAATGATAATGTTAGCCATTTGGCTGTTTCATTCACGTACGCACAAATACCCTGAGAAAAGGTATGAATCCATCTCTTCTCCCTCCAACTACAGGTTGAATAGCAGAACAAATTAGGTTGGCAACCAGTTTACCTCAGAAACTAATAGCAACCTACTGCAAGAAAATCTGTATAATCAGTCATATCTCAAAAGAGACATGATCACCCAAGTGCGTATCACGTATGGCAATTAACTGACTGAAAATAATATTAGCCATTTCCATACAAAGAAAAATTTGGCATTCATTGACTGAGCACGCATTACTGCTTTTTGTTGAAATGTATAAAATCTTTCTCTTAAAACAATTCTATTAGTAAAACAGCTTTCTCAAGTCCAGTAGCTGTTACTGATCTTTCCAGTATTGATCGGGATTTTCTTCCCAAATTTTTTTTTGAAGTAGTGTGAAACACTAACATCTTGATTATGTTGTTACTTTTTCTTTAAGTTATAAGTGCTATTGTGTGAAAATCGGTCACAAGCACAAGAAACATAAAGCTGAGTAAAGCAAATCAATTTCACAAATACTGATTATCACCAATCTCAAATAAGCCACTCTCCTTACCAAAACCAAGCCAGTAGCTACCATGCTTTTATGCACCTGACCAACCATAGTTTAGCCAATGAGCACCCAGAACCAGCCAATAAAAAAAGGTTACAAGCAACACCACCACTTCTGTGCACACAAAGTGATGCCCAATTAACTTTCAGTCCAAAGCTTGCTATTTTGTCATCTCCATACTTCAATCCAAAACATATGAACCACTCTAGTTCTTTTTGGGTCGCCAAGGCAAGTCTTCACTACAACTATCCATTTTAGTTGTTACTGCTGTTGGTAGTCCTCAAGTGATGTGGTTTCTATTATTTGGTACAGTTCTTACTTTGTGATTCTGTATTGCCAGTTCACAATGTTCAAAAATGGATGATCTTGCTAACACTCACATCCTTCACTTGCTCAAAGCCTTTTTTCACCGTTCATCTTAGATGACAAAAATTGGCAAAACATATTATGCTATGCTTTTATTTAGCTTTCTTTAACCCTATGTGATGAATCAACACTGGAAATAATGATAAAAGCTACTGAACATGAGAAACCTATTTTTCTGAAAAAAAAAAAAAAAAAAAAAGGACAACTTAAGTATGGATGCCCAAAACTAACAAAACTTAATACTGGCCACAATGATAAAAGTATATTCTCAAGATTAAAACACTGCAACTTGATGGGCAACACTTTCATAAAGAATAAGATGTGAAAGAAGTTCAAATTACTTTATTTGTTAAATTACCTTCTTGCTTTGAAGGATTAGAAAGTTTGATACTCACAAAACCTATTGAAGCAAGAAGGACGAAAGAAAACAAGTACTTGTTAAAATTAAAATACTTGTTAAAAACAAGTATTTTAATTTTAACAAGTATTTTTCAAGTAAATTGAAAAACTTGTGCAAATAGTTAGCAGAGACTATGTAACAATAATGGTAATATTAGCCTTTTCTTTATAAAGTAACATTTGGCATTCATTGACCAAGCAGCCAGGATTACATTTAGTTGAAATTTATAAAATATTTATAAAACAATTTTTCAGAAAAATAGTTTTCTCAGGTTCAGTAGCTTTTATCATTCTTTTCAGTATTGATGGGAGGTTTTCCTTCCTAACCTTTTGTTTGAAGTAGTGTGGAACATCAACTTCTTGATTATGTCATTATTTTCTTTTTTTTTTATTTACTTGTGAAATCCATTTTAATTGTTGCTGCTGTTAAAAATCCTCAAGTGACGTGGTTTCTGGAAACTGATAGAGTTTTTTGTTTATGATTCTGTAGTGTCAGTTGTGGTGCAGTGGATACCGGCTCGGAACAAGAAATCGGGGAGCCAAGTTCAAATTTCAGCTGAATTCATTGCATTCACTTACACACAAATACCCTTGGGAAAGGTATTAATCCATCTCTTCCTTCCAGTTATGGATTAAATAACAGAACAGATTGGGTTCTATAGCCTTGGCTGGCAACCAGTCTACCACAGAAAGCAATGGCAACCTACTGTGGGATAATCTTCTGCCCAGTCAGTCATGTCTCGAAAGAGACATGATCGCCAAGCGTGTTTCATGTATGGCACTTAGCTGACTGAGTGCCAGTCCACAAAGTTTAAAGGCTGGTCCTTGCAAAGACCTACAGGCTTCACTTGATCAAAGCCATTTTAACCATTGATCTTAGAAAGCAATTGTAGAAAACATTTCCAGGATTAAGGTATTTTACAAAAAATCCTGAAAAAATATATTATTTAAGTTCTTGTTAGCAAACACTCAGGTTCCTCAAAGAGCTTTTCACCAAATGGTCAGTTTCTACCTCAAACGGGCATTCATTTCCTGTTAACGTTTGTCTGAACTAAACTAGTGAAAGACTTACTGAACATACAACAAAGAAACTGAAACAAAGATATTGCATGAGGAGTAAACTCTATAATACAAAATAGGTACAAATATATAAATGCTAGCAGTATAGCCCAGCGTTGCTCAGGTGTAATGAAAGCTTTAAAACTAATCCATGGTCCTGGAGCTCAGACTCTTTGGATGTTGGTACAAAAGACTAAAAAGCAATAGTTGTTTCCAGTTAAAGTGAAACCGTAGACTGAAAGAAAAATAAATGGATGTAAGTCAAATTTTTATTTCCTGGTATCGATATCAAATAAGTTTTTTCGTCGTAAACTGAATTTTGAAGGCTAAATAAGTCCTCTGAGTAAATGGTATCATGGCTGAGACTAAGAACTACAATTATACCTTCTTAGAGCCAAACCCAAAGCAAAATCTAAAATAAAAGGGCTGAAAAAAATACAAACATACAGGCAGATAAACAGACACACACACAAACATCTTGCCTTTATATATATTATCAATTTTCTGCACTATTGTAAGAACTGCAATCTTGAAACTTCTGAATATTGTTTTTTATGTCTTTGTCTAGGAGTGTATCAAATTTGATTAATACTGGACCACTCCTATATAAACCGATTTTTTTGATTATTGGTTTTTTGATATTTATCAGGGGTACCTAGACACAAAACCTAGCTAAGAACACTCGCAGACGCTTACAGTACAACTGTGTAAATTTTTAAGAAAATCAGTTCAGCCGTTTTGGAGTCTATAAGTAATGGACACACACACACACACATACAGACACACACAACGTTCCATTTATAAATAAGTTTAGATTAGATTAGATTATCCTTGAAATTCACTTTGAAATGAACTTTTATTCCAATCCAAGAAGATAAAGGCAAAATTGCTCTTCTTCGAGCCAAAATATCAATTACCAAATAAGTGCATACTAAAATGGATTTGGTACTCAAATAGCCATACCAAAATGTCCTCTTCCAATCAATCAAATGCACATCTGATCAGTAAAACAGCTTCATAAGTAGTAAATCTATTGTAATAAATACAATAATCATCATCATCATTTATCCATCACACCCAGATGGTGCATAGGGCAGCAACATTTTGTTGCCGTTTCTGTAACAAACTGTTTTTTACAGGGCAGGGTTGTTAACCCTGTCCCCCACCCCCAAACCTGGAGGACTGGTGCACCATTCTTGGTCCTTACATTTACAGCACCTGGTATTCCCAAATGGTCACCCATTTAAGTACTGACCAGGCTCGATGTTGCTTAACTTCAGTGATCGGACAGGAACCAGTGTATTCAACACAATATAGCCATAGACAATAAATACAATAGACCTCATTAATTATCAATGTATCAAGAAGACATCGACTGAGCAGGTGAACAAAACTAGTGAAAAACTCAGTGAACATTCAACAAAGAAATTTAAAGAAAGATGTTTTTTTAAACATTTCAACCCAAGCAAGGCAGCAGGGGGTTACATTGAGAAGAAAACAGGGTACAGGGAGTATCAAAAAAAGGGTTAAAGAGAGAAGGAATAAAAGAAGATAGAAGAAGGCAGTTGACATTGCATTTAAACTTTTTGAGATTGTAACTATCAGGTAAGCTAGAAAATGAAAGGGAGATGCACAAGTGGGAAATGGAATAAAAGAAACTATTAAAGTAGTAGAGGCAGTTACATTTAACAATTTCAATGGTAAAAGAGTGAGACCTAGATGCCAATTTAGTAGCACAAGTAAATTCATGGAGTTGAGGCAGCAGGTAAAAAGCTCATCAGAGAAGTTGCCATGAAAATATTTGTAGAAAAGATGGAGGGAAGCCACATCATGATGGTGAGAAAGTGACTGAAGTCAAGCTGCCAAGTCAGGATCATTGAGATAGCAGACCCTTCTTTGGGTTTTATTGAGAACCTCAAGGTGAATAAGCAGGAGTAGCAGACCAGATATGGAAACAGTAATCAATGCAAGGATGAATGACAGATTTATAAATGTGCAAGATTGACTTTAATGAGAAAAATCTTCTGTCCTGAGACAGTGACCCAAACTTCCTAGCAGTAGATGCAGCTATAGATGTAGTCATTCCACTTTAGGTTGGTAAAGAGAGTGAGGTCAAGGAGGCTTGGTGTGTTGCTCTCCAGGAGACGAGCATGTTTTTAGGATTATGATTATTTGTATTATGTATTCACTTCTTTTGTTAAACGTACGTGAATGAATTAGTCCAGAATTCTTTGGAGGATTAAACTGTGCAACTGGTAACGAGGAATTTCTCAGTGGGCTGAAGTTGCTACCTAATGTGACAGGAGGTCACATTTTAAAGGGGATTAAATGGAAATTTTTAATAATGGAATGTGCATTGCAGCATAATTGCACAGGGAGTATACTCTGTAAAACAAAATAGGTACAAATATATATATATATATATATATATATATACTAGCAGAATAGCCAGGTGTTGCTTGGGTGTAATGAAAGCATTTATATACATATATATTATCAATTTTCTGCACTATTGTAAGAACTGCAACCTTCAAAACTTCTGAATATCGTTTCTTATGTCTTTGTCTATGAGTGTATCAAATTTGATTAAAATCTGACCACTCCTTTTATAATCCGATTTTTTCGGTTATCAATTTTCGATATTTATCAAGGGGTACCTCGACACAACACCTAGCTAATAACACTTGCAGACACTTGTAGTACAATTGTGTAAATTTTAAAGAAAATCGGATCAGCTGTTTCAGAGTCTATAGTAATGGGCACACACACAAACATACACACAGACAAAGTTCCATTTATAAATAAGTTTAGATATATATATAATATTTGAAATTCACTTTAAATACACTACAAACTTTTATTCCAATACATAAAGAAAAAGACCAAATTTCTCTTCTTGTCAAATAAGTGCATACTAAAATGGGTTTGGTACTCAAATAATCATACCAAAATACACCCCTCCCATTGAAATAAATGCATATCTGATCAATAAAACTGCTTCATAAGCAGTAATTCTATTGTAATAAATACAATAGACCTCATTAAATATTATTGTATCATTAAGGTATGGATTGAGCATGCAATTAACAACAAGGTGTTGAAGAGGATGCAAATGAAAAAGAAACATACTTAGCATCAGGAAGATACAACTGAGGACACATAATGAGGAGGAAGGTTTGAAGAATATGATACTCACGAGAGAAAGAGAGGGGAAGTCAGTGTCAGACATACTTGATGGGCTTGAGCGAGTGGATGGTGGAACAAAGTTTGGGAGAGAAACTAAGTGGAGAAATGTTAAGAGCAACAAAGGATAAAGGCAAGTGGAGGTCCATGATTGCCTACGTCCTGAAGAGACATGGAGGAGGTGGGGTAGAGAAGTAATAAACAGTTCAAAAAGTTTGAGAATTTAGACAGAGATGGTATAAGTATGGAGTTAAAGTAGTGTTATGGTGAAGCACACCTATTCCTCAGATAATGAACTCTCCCTCCTATATTAATAAAAGTTAGCAGGAAGTTTACTCGAGAAGTTCTTGGGAAGTTCATAGAAGTTCTTAAAAGTTCTAGAGAGTTCTTTAAAGTTCTATTAGAGTTCTGTAGAGCTACTAGGCAGTTGATATTAGTTGGTAGTTAGCTGAATACTAAGGAGTCAGCTTTCAGTGGAAGATTACCAAGTTCCTAACATTTTGGGTGCATTAAGTCGATTAGCAACCGACATAGCATGATTATAACTTTCAGTGCGAAAACTACTCCACAACAAATAGAAACCTGAAACCGAATCCCAAATAGGAAACACAAAATAAACCTCTACTTGTATTCAAAAAATTAGGGAGGAGTGTGAACCGGACAATAAGCAAACTTATCTACTATTGAAATGGGTTTAGTTTTATTTTTTGTCATAATGATCAATATGGTTAAAAATGAAAAAGCCCGAAATAACAGCAAATCATTTACAAATCAGCAAATCAAATTAAATAATCAGCAAATCATTTACCAATATTATTATGTTTATTCACCTGTTTGCTGGTTTGTATTCATCAAAATGTTTTAAGAGTTTGTTGAAAACTTCTTCCCATCAAAATCTGTAGAATTTTACAGAAAAGGTATTAAAGATCAGCTTGATAAGTTTCAACAAGTCATTGTAAATTAGGCTGACAACCTCAATCGGTTTAATTAATGTCAAAAACTAAATATTTTGAACACAATTTCATGGCTTCAATTAAATACATTTTTAATGCAATTGTATACCTTCAACTACAGATAAAATGTATTGTTGGTCATTGTTGTGGAGTAGTTTTTGCACTGAAGGTTATAATTGTGTTTATGCCGCTTCCTAATCAACTTAACATACCCAAAATGTTAGGAACTTAGTAATCTTCCACTGAAAGCTGACTCCTTAGTATTTGGCTAACTGCCGACTAATATCAACTGCCTAGTAGTTCTACTGAACTCCAATTGAACTCTAAAGAACTCCTATGAACTTCTCCTGTTAACTCTTATTAATATAGGAGGGAGAGTCCATTATCTGAGGAATAGACGTGTTTTCCCATAACAGTAATTTTGCTTAAAAATTGTATTGTTGGCAATTTTTATTCCATCCAGAGTCAGAGTGGACCTTGGAACAACAGCAATTAATAGCTGGTTCCATGTTTCTCAAAATATCCAATCTCCTGGTTACAGATTTTGCTACTATATGTAGTTTATCATCATACCCAGGATGGTAAAATTTTGGGGTTCACTATTTGCCCATAGCTGACAGATGTTATCACCTTGGATAAGGGTGGATCTGGAAATAACTGCAATTAAGAGACAGTGCCATGCTCCTCAAAACATCTAACCTCCTGATCAGAGGCTTTGCTGCCAGATGTAGTTTATCATCAAACAGGAGCTTATGCAAATAAGGTGAATATAGAAAGAAATGAATAAATTCTTTTTATATTTTATACTAGCAGTATAGCCTGGCGTTGCTCGGGTGTAATGAAAGCTTTAAAACTAATCCATGGCCATGGAGCTCAGACTCTTTGGATGTTGGTACGAAAGACTAAAAAGCAATAGTTGTTTCCAGTTAAAGCAAACCTGTAGACTGAAAGAAAAATGAATGGATGTAAGTCAAATTTTGATTTCCTGGTATTGATATCAAATAAGTTTTTTTTCATCATAAACTGAATTTTGAAGGCTAAATAAGTCCTCTGAGTAAATGGTATCATGGCTGAAACCAAGAACTACAATTATACCTACTTAGAGCCAAACCTGAAGCAAAAACTAAAATAAAAGGGCTGAAAAAAATACAGACATACAGGCAGATAAACAGACACACACACAAACATCTTGCCGTTTATATATATATATCATCGATTTTCTGTACGACTATAAGAACTGCAACCTTGAAACTTCTGAATATCGTTTCTTATGTCTTTGTCTCCGTGTGTATCAAACTTGATTAAAATCAGATCACTCCTTCTAAAATCTGATGTTTTCGATTATCAATTTTCAATATTTATCGGGGTACCTCGACACAAAACCTAGCTAAGAACACTCACAGATGCTTACAGTACAACTGTGTAAATTTTCAAGAAAATCGGTTCAGCCGTTTTGGAGTCTATAGGTAATGGACACACACACACAAAGTTCCATTTATAAATAAGTTTAGATTAGATAGATTTAGATTTTGGAAAATGAAGTTGATAATTAAAAACAGAAATTATTTACAACTCTACCTTATAATACTTGAGTATGATGAATGAATGAAAAACTGGTTCTTGTCCTATTGGAAATTAACCAAAATTTTGAAGATAAAATATCTGCAGAACGAGGTTACAGAAGCCAAGAAATTGATTGGTCAGCTTAACTAGCTGGCAATTTAAACAAGATGAGATCTGAAAAAAAAAATTATGTAAATGAACTGTTTTCAGTGGTGAAGCAGGAAAAAGCTGAATGCATGAAACAAGCCATTAAGAATGCTGAGTGAGATAAAAAAAGGAGAGAAATATCAGTCATTCATGATTTGGGTAACCTTGAAAAATTAAAGTTAGTTTCTTCCATTCATGCCACATTCACTAACCCATTCAATGGTGCATTGCAAGAAGATCACATATACTAGTATTGGTTAGTGTAAAAGACAATAGATGTCTGTTTCCTGGTCGTCTGAAAACATTAGACAAGTAGTTCAAATGTTTTAGCTGCTCAAGCATTAACCATGTTTGACCTTGCATAAATACATAGATAGCTGCATTCTTTTTTTTTTCTTGTTGAGGCAGGACTGGGATTAATCTAGCACAAAGCAAAGTGGGTCTTACCTGACAAAAGATTTTTTATAATGATATGGGGCAAGGTTTTACAAAGCCGAATGCTCCTCCTAATACTTAACTCATTCACACAGTAGTCCAAGTATACTAAGTGTATTTATCAAGACACCATCTCTAGGAAGGTTACCATTTAAGGCGTTAACTATCATATTAGGCCAGTAGATGTAAATAAATAAATATACTGCTAAATTATAAAAAACAAAGCATCTACCCAAATATAAGTATCCATTAAGAATATTATTTAAACAAATAAATAAATTTAAAAATATGTTGGATTTAACCCATTACATAAAAATTATGTAAAAAAATTGTCTTTGTTTACATTAGGATAAGAAAAAAGAGCAGATATGAATATTCAGAAAATTGGGAAAGTGTGTGTTTAAAGGCACTATTCAGGCTTTGTTTGACCATTAGTTCTATGAGGTTGAGTGGTTAAGAAATGTTAGATCAAATGACAATTTCTCCCCTGGGACACATGTTCAAATTCTGCTGGAGAACGCATATTTTCCTAACTAGATTTCTCAATTTAGGCCAGTAGATATAAATAAATATACTGCTTAATTATAAAAAACAGAGCATCTACCCAAATATGAGTATCCATTAATAATATTATTTAAACAAATAAATAATTTTAAAAATCCATATATTCAACTCTTATATATATATATATATATATATATGAAATGAATTAAATCCAACATATTTTTAATTTATTTCTTTAAACGCTATTTTTAATGGGTACTCATATTTTTTTTTTTAAATCATATCACCCAGAGCAAGGCAGTAACGCCACTGATGTGCAGGGGGCTATGTAAGAGTGAAAAGATTGGAAAAGACAAAGCCAGAAACCACATCCTAAACAGGAAACAAGGGATGAGCCTCTTCACTCGTTCAATAGATGTGGGTGGAGTGTGAACTGGGCGATAGTTTAGTCTATCTACTCCAATTGAAAAAAGAGGAAAAGAATGGAAAAGAGTAAAAGACTGGAAAAGAGAAGTAAATGGTCTGTTTTTATTATTAAATCATATATTTACATTGCCCCACCTGAATATAGATGATTTCTCAAATATTCAGGCTGGTAGATATAAGTAAATATACTGTTTAATAAGGCAAATAGAGCAACCACTCAAATATGAGTATTCATCAAAAATAATGTTTCAAAAAATAAATTATATATAGACTGTGCCAGGAAGAAAAGTTAGCTATTATGTTATTCCCAAACAAAAATGAATTACTGAATGAAAGAACAAAAATTATGACTAAGTGTAACTATACCATAAAATCCCTATTAGGTTCATATAACCATGAATGAAAATGTTATAATTTCTTCTAATTTTTAAAAATTTAGGTTTTTACCATGTGTTTTCTTCAGGCAATTTGCAATAACTGATTTTACCATTTTTGAGGTTTCTTTTTTTTTTATTTTTTAACACTCACATAAAAAAAAAAAATACAACATAAAATCAGTTACTGCAAATTGCCTGAAAACACCAAATGGTAGAAACCTAGGTTGCGTAATAACTCGTTTACAAATGAAAAATATTCAAAAATTCAACAATATAACTGTTTTGAACACTTTAGCACAACTGTGTACTAGTCTAATTTTATTATGACCAAAAACTACGTAATTAAATAATCAATATATATATATATATATATATATATATATATATATATATATACAGACATACATACTGAATGTTGGCTTCTAAGAAGTTTACCCACACTTTAACAGCTCTTGTTTTTCATTCTGTGCAGTGATATAAAACCCTTTTCACCAGCAGAAAAGCTAATGCGAAAGCTGGATTAGATACCAACAATCCACTTTGATAGAGTTCTTTTGTTGAGACTCCATAGCAGACATGGAAAGGAAACTACAAGACCTACAGATGGCAGCTAAAGGAAACAAAAAGAAAAGACTAAACATAAACTACAAGAAAACTGAATGCATGGTCATCAGTAAAAAGAGGAGCCCAAAATGCCAACTATAGGATGGGGATACTAAAATCAAACAAGACACGGTTAAGGAGACTACAAGACCTACAGAACGTAGCTAAAGAAAGCGAAAAGATAAGACTAAACATAAACTACAAGAAAACTGAATGCATGGTCATCAGTAAAAAGAGGAGCCCAAATTGCCAACTACAGGCCGGCAATACTAAAATCAAGAAGGTACAGAAATTTAAATACCTGGGAAGCGTTCTAACAGAAGACAGAAAGCGTGATGCTGAGATCTGAAGGTGTATTGGCATGGCTAAAGATTCCAAAGGCTGAGTAGAGAGGCAAGAAAATTTTGCTGGAAACAAAGAGCGTACTGGATTGTTATGCAATATCAGTCCTTTAATATGGCAGCAAATGCTGGACAATCTCATCAAAGATGAATGAAAGACTTGAAGCATCGAAAATGTGGTTCTACAGGAGGATGCTGAGGATACCAAAAACCAAACATGTGAGCAATGACAAGGTTTTGGAGAGAATAGACACATGAAGGAAACTGATATTTAACATCAGGAAAAGACAGCTAAAGTTTCTGGGACATGCAATGAGGAAGGAAAGCTTGGAGAATCTGATACTCACAGGATGGCTAGAGGGGGAAAAGGGACAGAGAAAAGCAAAGCATGACATACTTGACGAGCCACAGCAAATGGATAGCAAAGCAGGGTTGGGAAGGGTTAAAAAGAGAAGCACTACAAGAGATAGGGAGATGGGAAGGCCATGATCACCTGTCTTGAAGGGACGTGGTGCATAGAAAAATTTACCACTCATCCATAATGTTCAAAGAGGGATGTTCTTCATTTGTTCAAAACCATTTTTAACCATTGATCTTAGAAAACGGTTGAATACAGCTAACACCTATTTTTGATATGGAAGTCTTGATCTGACAAGTCTAATTTAAAAACAGGACTCAAGTTTTCAGATTAATATTTTGGTTTTGTGGCTTTTTGCAATGTTATGGTAAATTGATGCTAATGTCTTATCAAACAATTTTTAACATATTCATGTTTGCAGTTAATTTCAGCCAAGTATTTATTTCAACATCCAAGGTTTTCTGAAAATCTAGGATAATTATATCCTATACTGTTGGATGGTTAGCAAATGCCATAGTTGGCCCTTGGGTGATGAGAATCTCCCAAACAGGACAGGAGATGATTACATGGTATTTGGGGAAGAGTTTGGTTAAAAATGGATTTGGATTACATATCAATATTGAAAGCTGTAAAGTGTGTTAAATCAATTACTACTAATTTGCCATTACAGATCAATCATAAATGACAAAAAGAGTTATTTTGTTTCAAGATATCTTTGGGGCAAGAAGTTAGGTACAAATGCTCCAACATAATCAATATTCATTCTATCAATAGACAGCTACTGTCTCCAGCACCAACAAACAAAAACAAGATCTGATAGAAACAAGACAAGAATGAACTAAAAAAAACAAAAAAAAAACACACTTTTATTGGGTTGGTCTGAATTAGTCTGTGTTTGTAGTTAGTATTAAGAATGATTCATTTAACTTTTTCAAAACGAATGCTCTAAAATATTACCAAAATATATTTTTGTTTTGATGCTAATTGAAAAAAGAAAAAAATAATCAAAATGATCAGAGTATGTTTTGTTTTTTTTTATTCTACGACAATTTTTTTACTTGGAGACAGTACTGTGTATTGTGCATTGTGGTGCTGTGGATATCGACTTGGAACGACAAATCGGGGTGCCAAGTTCAAATTCCAGTTGAATTCCTTGCATTCACTTACACACAAATGCCCTTGGAAAAGGTATTAATCTATCTCTTCCCTCTAGTCATGGATTAAATAATAAGACAGATTGGGTTCCCTAGCCTTAGCTAGCAACCAGTCTACTGCAGAAAGCAATGGCAACCTACTGCAGGATAATCTTTTGTCCAGTCAGTCATGTCTCAAAAGAGACATGATTGCCCAAAGCATGTATCACGTATGGCACTTAACTGACTGAATGAAGATAATAGTTGGAAACATAAGTAAAGCTTCTAATGGGCAAAATGTGGGAGATCAGTTTTCTATTGTTATTAAGTAATAAACTGATCCCCCACTAATTGCTACTTATTAATACAATCTGTCTCTTCTCCCTTTAGCTATAGTTTAAAGAGCAGGATAGAAAATCTTCTGCCCAGTCAGTCATGTTTCTTTTGAGATATGATCACCCAAGGGTGTATCACGTATGGCACTTAATTGACTGAATGAAGATAATAGTTGGAAACATGAGTAAAGCGTCTACTGGGCAAAAAGTGGGGGATCAGTTTTCTACTGTTATTAAGTAATAAACTGATCCCCCACTAATTGCTACTTATTAATACAATCTGTCTCTTCTCCCTTTAGCTATAGTTTAAAGAGCGGGATAGAAAATCTTCTGCCCAGTCAGTCATATCTCAATTGCCTAATGCATGTATCACATATATCACTTAACTGCCTGACTGTGTATTGTGGATATGTGTTGTAGTGCAGTGTTTATCAGCTCGAAACAAGAATGGGAGAGCCGAGTTTTAATTACACTTGAATTCATACATTCACTTATGTGCAAATATCCTTGGGAAAGGTATTAATTCATCTCTTCCCTACAGTAATGTGTTCAATAACATAACAGTTTGGGTTCTAAGGCCTTGGTTAGCAGCCAGCCTATGCAGAAAGTAATGGCAACCTGCTTTAGGAAAGTCTTCTACCCAGTCAGTCATATCTTAAAAGAGGTATAAGAATATAGTAACTAGGGTCTGCAAATTGGAGAAGAGAGTTATCAATGATGATGTTTTCACTACAAGTCTGTGATTATCCCCCTTTAACCCTCTGTTTTTTTTTCATTTTTAAATATACTTTTTATCACATAAAATTTGGTAAGACATGATCACTGAAGCATACATCATGTATGGTACTTAACTGACTGACTGTTATGATCAATGCATCAAAAATGGTTTACTCCATGCATTCAGTTAAAAGTAAAAATAAAATCCTTCTTGATAAAAACTCAAAGAATGGATGAAAGCACTCAAATATACAGAACATTTGGTTGTTGGTTGTTTTGTTTTTATGGCATATCAACCTTGGCGGGTCATTTATTGCCAACTAAATTTTTATTTATTTATTGCTAGTAATGTCTTTCTTTCAACAATTTATTGTTGTTTTATACAAGTTTCGTGTCTAGTAATACTTTTTTCTTTTCAAGAATCAAGATTCATTGGGATTTTTTTTAAAGTCCTACCCTATTATTTAACCCATAACTGGAGGGAAGGGACGGATTAATACCTTTCTCAAGGGTACCAGTGCTTAAGTGAATGCAGAGTATTCAACTGGAATTCCAACTCGGCTCACCGATTTCTCTTTCCGAGCCGATATCCACTGCGCCACAACGCACATCCATCACTATACGCATACAGCACCTGATATTCCCAAGCGGTCACCCATCTAAGTACTAACCAGGCTCAATGTTGCTTAACTTTGGTGATCGAGCGAGAACCAGTGTATTCAACAGGAGATGGTCATAAGCCTCAAAACATTTGGACAATTTATGCATAATTTATGCCCAGAAAAGAAAAAACAAAACATAAGAAAAATTAAATAAAAAAAACTTAACCACTGTACTTTTTTAGTCATTTGCAAAACTTGTATAAAAGAAGAACTGCTATCCAAATGTATATATATATATATATATATATATATATATATGAGGAGGAGAGAGAGAATTAAGAATCAAGTATAGATCAAATATGGATTGGAATTATATATATATATATATATATGTAATGAATTATTTTTAACATAATTTTTACCGATACTCATATTTAAGTAGATATTCTGTTTTTAATTAAACAGTATTTTTGTATACATATACAGAAAATCTGAGCAAAAGCCAACAACCTACCACGGCTCGTCAGGGAAATTGGCTCCAGATGTGGCCAATAGTCTGAATAATTTTCTGTCTTTGTTTGCTCTACTTTCATATTGAGTGCTTTAGTGTTAGGGTTTTCATCTTGGGGTTTTTTCTTTCTTACGAGTACTTGACTTTCTGTTCATGTACTTCGTTTGTTTCTTTTTTACTTCCCCTTCTTTTCCCTCCGAGTTCATTCTCGTTGGGTTGTACAAGACGATTTAAATTATAGCTTAATTAATACTTGTTTCGGCAGAGTTAGTTTGGTTACTATTGGTATTGTTGTTGCTATAGTTAATAAATATCATGATTATATATATATATGACATTGGTTAGAAGAATGGTAGACTTTGAAAAAACTGTAGCTACTCTAGCATCTACACATCATTCATTCAGTAATGAATTAGTATGCTTTAAATACTGGTGTATGTTTACAAGGTATATCACATACTAAAAGTCTGCCTCCTTCTATCAAGCGCCCATAGCTCAGGGGTAGATTTGCTGGCTGACGCCAATTTGGTCGGGTTTCAATCCTGGGTAAAAACAATTGGATCTCTAACCATACTGATGAGCTGTGATATAGCAAAACAGATCTGTCTGCAGATGACTATATATATGTTTTATTCAAACCCAGCAAATTACACTACAAACTGTTAATTACTTAATTAGATCAAGTAAATGTGTTTAATTTTGCGTTTTTTTTCTGTCATTGTTTTTTGTTTTTTTTTGTGTTTTGTGTTTTTTACATTGGCATTTAATGAAATTAAAATTAAAATCAGTCTAACATCCAGAATGGGAATAAAAAAAGTCTCACAATGAACGTTGACATTTAAACAATTTGAAATCTACAGGTGAGCAAGACTGGAAAGAAATAAAAGAATCTATTTAAACTTGTAGATTTATTTAGAAAGTGGAGAAAGAGACAGGTAAGTTAAATTAATTATGACAAGACAAGAAAACATCAAACACTCACACAGGCCTGCCTGAGTTTTTCAGTACAAACTGGCTTCTCCCACAAATTCTTAACTAAGATTTAAGACCCTAAAATATATATCTAAACATTTCACAAGGGACATGTATGACAGCTTTCAGGAGACAGTATATGTGAACGTCATATTTCTCTTTCACAAAGAGATAATTATTTCTATGTATCTTTATTTTAGAATATTCAATATCATACAAATAAAGATTCCATATGTATAACATTTTCTCTTTTCCAATCTTCTCACTTTTTTTTTCTTTCTTTTTTTTCAATTGGAGTAGATAGACTAAACTATCGCCTGGTTCACACTCCACCCACCTCTGTTGAACTGGTGAAGAGGCTCATACCTTGATTCCTGTTTAGGATGCGGTTTC
>JBBBDQ010000925.1:305000-370000 GCA_037127315.1 Ascarosepion bandense
TTCTACACATTTAAACTTATTTATAAATGGAACTTTGTTTGTGTGTCTGTGTGTGTGTCCCCGTTACCTATAGACTCTGAAACGGCTGAACCGATTTTCTTGAAAATTTACTCAGTTGTATTATAAGCGCCTGTGAGTGTTCTTAGCTATGTTTTGTGTCAAGGTACCCCCAATAAATATCAAAAATCGATAATCAAAAAAATTGGGTTATAGAAGGAGTGGTCCGATTTTAATCAAATTTGATACACTCATAGACAAAGACATAAGAAACGATATTCAGAAGTTTCAAGGTTGCAGTTTTTACAATAGTGCAGAAGATTTGATATCAATACCAGGAAATCAAAAATTTGACTTACATCCATTCATTTTTCTTTCAGTCTACAGTTTCGTTTTAATTGTAAACAACTATTGCTTTTTAATCTTTCGTGCCAACATCCAAAGAGTCTGAGCTCCAGGACCATGAATTAGTTTTAAAGCTTTCATTACACCCAAGCAATGTCGGGCTATACTGCTAGTATCTACATTTTGTATACACGGAGGTGCATTAGCCATATATATGAACTTTCTACACATATCTACATATTTTTGTACACTGCAGTGCATTAGCCATTTATATGAACTTTCTACACATATCTACATATTTGTGTACACTGCAGTGGATAAGTGAGATTTACATTATGTTTCTATGTTATAAAACATGTCACATTTTATATATATATATATATATATATATATATATATATATATACATGGCCGTATCTGACTACTGGGCACACCAGGCATGGGTCCCAGCCGATCCATGCAATCATAGTGAAAATCCAGGCAAGGAAAAATGTCTTCGTCAGAAATCAAACTAAACAATTCATGTAGAAAGAAAGAAAGAAAAATGAAGAAAACATCCGAATGAAGGCAGTAAAAATCTGTTTGTTTATTAATTCATTTTGGGAGAAAAGATTGATTATGCTTAGTAAGTCCGAACCCGATTTCCTGCTTTTGTTCATGTTCTGTGCCTAATTTCCATTGGAATAGCCGAAAAAATTCACAAAAATTATAGTTTCTGGAAACAGATGATACTGATGATGTCATCACATTGTCAACTAATAAATCTGGGGAATTTTCTCTGTGCCCAGTGTTTTTTTTAGCATCAGCTATGGCCCTGTATATATATATATATATATAAAAATGAGATTATAACTTTACTCGTGTCGAAAAACCTTCCACGAATCTATGAAGGAAAAACGGTTTTAAAAAAGAAAGAGCTAAGTACATGAACATCAGTCAAATGGGTTCGGACTGAGTCAGCACGTAGCTCAAAGAAAAAACTCCGATACAAGTAATCAACTAACAAAAAGCACTCAATACTTAGGTAGAGCAGAATAAGTAAAAAATATATTTTTATATAAGTCAAAAAATCCCTAGAGCGAGCTTTCCCTGATGATCTATTTAGGTGAAACCTAGGCAGGTCTGTCTGGCTCTAGGTATTATATATATATATATATATATATTGCAGCCCATATATATATATATATATATATATATATATATATATATGGGCTGCAATCATTCTTTTAACAATATTTTGTTAAAAATGACTGACAAGGAAATTTTAATTTTTGACTTAATTTTTACAGTATTCATACATGTTTCCTTTTTTCTGAAAAGAAGTTTCATCAGGTGATTTATATTGACTGATTGCTTAATGGTTAACGCTTTTATGAGTTCATAGTCAGAAATTCAAAATAAGGGTGTAGTTTAAGATAAAATATACTTAGGATGTTCTGAGGGCAGTTTTAAAACATGATGGAATTTTTTTTTTTTTTTTTTTTTTTTTAATCATATCACCCCGAGCAAGGCAGTAACGCCACTGATGCGCAGGGGGCTACGTAAGGGTAAAAAGAATGGAAAAGAGAAAGCCGAAAACCGCATCCTAAACAGGAAACAAGGGATGAGCCTCTTCACCTGTTCAATAGATGTGGGTGGAGTGTGAACCGGGCGATAGTTTAGTCTATCTACTCCAATTGAAAAAAAAAATAAAATAATAAAGGAAAAGAGTGAAAAGATTGGAAAAGAGAAAACCGGAAACCGCATCCTAAACAGGAAACAAGGGATGAGCCTCTTCACCTGTTCAATAGATGTGGGTGGAGTGTGAACCGGGCGATAGTTTAGTCTATCTACTCCAATTGAAAAAAAAAATAAAATAATAAAGGAAAAGAGTGAAAAGATTGGAAAAGAGAAAACCGGAAACCGCATCCTAAACAGGAAACAAAATCAAAAGCCAACGTTTAAGCTAGAAAAACTTAAAAATAGCGCCAAACTAGCCGACTACATATAAAGATTAAAACTAAAAAAGGCAAGAATCCCCATATGGCGCGAAAAATATAAAAAAAGCCAAATCTTGCAAAGGTGGTGATATCCACAGATTGTGCCAAGAAGAAAAGTTGGGTATAGTATTATTCTCAGAACAACAAATGCTACTAAATGAAAGATTCGAAATAATATTTAGATATAGACACAGTAAAAAAATAATTTTTAGACCCATACAAACCCAGATAAAAGAATTCCTAATAACAAACCACTCCCCTATGAACTTCTAAAGACTTTAATCGTTAAGCAATCAATCAATACAAATCACCTGACAAAATCGAATTGGTCAAAAGCATGGTAACATAATCGGCTGATTGTCCCCACTGTATGTATATATATATATATATATATATATTGTTTAATACTTAGTTTTTGATCCTAATATGGTTAGACCAGTACACATTTGTATTAAAAAGTGTTCTATACAATTATATTGTAGAACTTTTGAATATTTTTCATTTTTAAATGAGTTATTTCGCTACATTGGTTTCCACCATGAGTGATTTCTTCAGAAGATTTTTAATAACTTTTTACTAAATTTATTAAATTTTTTTTAAGTTATTAAAAATCACCTGAAGAACCCACTCATGGTGGAAACCAAGGTAGCGAAATAACTTGTTTAAAAATGAAAAAAAAAAAAAATATATATATATATATATCTCAGCATGCAGTATGGGCAGAGAAGAATCCAAAGGAGTATCCTTTACATATAGTGGTATGATAACTCTCTAAGAGAGCTCTACACATATATGCATATAAATACATAGAGCAAATATAAGAATAATTAAGACAGACGCGTTATTTCATGGTGAATCGGAAGTATTGGTCTCTTTCAGGCGAACCATCGTCAGCTTCTGTCTTTATTTAACGAAGGATTCTAAAGACAGAAGCTGACGATGGTTTGCCTGAAATAGGCCAATACTTCCGATTCACCATGAAATAACACGTCTGTCTTAATTTTTCTTATATATATATATATATATATATATATACACACACACACACACACACACACAGAGGTGGGCAATGGGTAAATTGTCACCATTGTTTTATTTTTAATTTCACACATGCACTTTGTTATTGAGTTTGTCAACTGCACAGTATAGTAGGGTCCGTTGGGCACTGTCTGTAGGAAAATGAGCACTGTGATGCAATTCACTTTGAAAAAAGTTTAGAAACAGCCTGCTGTACTCTTTGGCATTTACATTAGAAGCTCCAATATGAATATTTCAGTGTATTTGGGTACCAATCTGAGAGCAGTGTAGATAATTTGAAAAGCGTTAAAAGAGTTTAATGGCAATTATGCAGGCATTTGGAGTGATTACTAGTGATGGTGACATGATGTCTACATTCATCATTCCACAGGACCTCACACTCAACATGGTAGCCTACATTAAGTGGTTTGAGGAGGTAGAGCTGCCCTGGATGGGTGGCTGCTGGAAGACCCTATGCCTGGCAACAGGACTCTGCACCATGCCACTCAAACAGAAGAACCCAGTCAATACTATCAGACAATTTTTGCAAGCACATCATGCCTTACAACTGGACACCTAATTCCCCAGACTGCCACCCCCTTGATTATTATAAATAGGGTACAATTGAGAAAGTGATCAACAAAACTCCTTGTAACATCAAAAATGAACTGAAGTCAAGTATTATGGCAGCATTCACCAACTTAAACAAGGAGATCGCCCAGAAGAGATGCAGGAGATTCAGAAGTTGTCTGCAAGCCATGGCAATTTTATTGAATAAATTTACTGTTTAGTATTTCAAGATATTTTTGTGAAATTTATAAATATATCTGTTAACCTGAGATGGAAGTCTTGTTTACATTATTGTGTAATATAGATGGCAGTTTATCAATCGCACCCTATATATATATATAAAATAAACAACAAACAGGAAATCTATCTCATTCTAACATGATTCACTTTTCTTTTATTAAAGCAGCTTACGGCCATATCACGTTGAATACACTGGTTCTCACTCAATCACCAAAGTTAAGCAATGTTGAGCTTGGTCAGTACTTAGATGGGTGACTGCTTTGGAATACCAGGTGCTGTAAGCGTTTAGTGACAGATGTGTGTTGTGGTGCTGTGGATATCAGCATGGAAAGAGAAATCGGTGAGCTGAGTTCGAATTACAGTTGAATACTCTGCATTCACTGAAGCACTGGTACCCTTGGGAAAGGTATTAATCCGTCCCTTCCCTCCAGTTATGGGTTAAATAACAGGGTAGGACTTGGGGACCCTGCCCTTAAAAACAAATCCCAATGAATCTTGATACTTGAAAATGAAAAAAGTATTACTAGACACAAAACTTATATAAAAACAACAATAAATAAATAAAATTTAGTTGGCAATAAATGACCCGCTGAGGTTGGTTTGCCATAAAAACAAAACAACCAATTTTATTAAAGCTTTATAAGAGATTGAGAGACAAATGAAAAAAGCAAAGAGGTGCAAAATAATAATAACATTACTACCAACTATAAATACTTACTTAAAATATCACATTACTTAACCATCTTTCTACAAATCCATTCTTCATGAATCTAACTTATGTCTACCAATACATTTAAATACATTTATACATATATATATATATATATATATATGTTGACCACTGATTCCTGTAAGAAACTCATCTGATAGGTTTTTGTATTAAAAGAAATTCAAGAACAAAAAAATCAAAGATATGTCTCATGTTGTTTCAATGTAAAATGAGAGAGTTAGAATGTCCATGTAACTGTAAGTCTCTTTTGTCTTCATAGATGTGGGTTTTTATATCATGTGATGATTTGTTATGATTCTGGGTTAGTTCTTATTGGTTAGATACGTATCAGATATATTAAACTAAAGCAACAGATATTTTCTTTTTAAATGTGTGAGAAATATTTTTGATGACAAAGTGTGTAAAAGCTTGCGTGTGTGTGTGTGTTGGTAAAGAAATACTTGTCTGCCTAGATGTTACAATTATCTTTTTCTTTTTTTCGTTGAATTTTTCATTCAATTATTTCTCATCTGTTTTCGAAAATGGATTTGTATATTTTTTTCCCTTTATTTTTATGGATTAGGTAGACATAAGTTAGGTTCATGAAGAATGGATTTGTAGAAAGGTGGTTAAGTAATGTGATATCTTAAGTATTTATAGTTGGTAATAATGCTATTATTATGTTTCCAAAATATTTTCTCCTTAAAGGGTTATATTCTTTATACCAAACACCATTTCAAATGCTGGAATTTATCAGATAAAATGTCTACAATGCAAAAACATGTACATTGATGAGACATCACATGATATAAAAACCCACATCTATGAAGACAAAAGAGACTTACAGTTACATGGACATTCTAACTCTCTCATTTTACATTGAAACAACATGAGACATATCTTTGATTTTTTTGTTCTTGAATTTCTTTTAATACAAAAACCTATCAGATGAGTTTCTTACAGGAATCAGTGGTCAACACATATATATATATATATATATATATATGTATAAATGTATTTAAATGTATTGGTAGACATAAGTTAGATTCATGAAGAATGGATTTGTAGAAAGATGGTTAAGTAATGTGATATTTTAAGTAAGTATTTATAGTTGGTAGTAATGTTATTATGTTTCCAAAATTTTCTTTTCTTTAAAGGCTTATGTTTTAAATAGGCTGGCATTAGTAAAATCAAAGTTATATCCAAAAGTTATTAACAAAAACAAAAGGTTCTCGAATGGAAAAGTATATATTGCGAAGTAGTGTGAAAATTCTTTGGTGACAATTACCAGCAATTGGAAAAATAATCATCCAATTCTTAAAGTAAAATCAACCAATAAGTGGAAAGGAAAAGGAAGTTATCTAGCCACATCTAATCAATTTGCATAATAAAGCAGGTGGGGGGTGAATATCTAATAGACAGAACTGTACAATAATACAGTCTGAATATATAGGGAAAAAACAAAGAAGCAGTATTAACCATTTTTTTATCAACCTTATCAATGTATCCATGGTTGCACAGTAGAGAATACATTGCAAAATAAATCCAAACAAATCTCATTTAAAATTTAGCAGGCGGATAGCAATTTACTTACTCAAAGTTCAGGTCTAATGCAAAAGGACATCTGATGTTTCTACTCTGCTAGCAGCTGTACGTTATAATTAAATGAAGCATTTTTTTGTGGACTTGATGAGGCATTTGCATTTCCTGAAAGTTATTTTATATATTGAATTTCACCATGGTCAATTTGCCAGGAAGATGACTTCTTCATGTTATTGATCTGAAGAAAGTGATCCCAGCCTTGTGAGTGAAATTGGGGAGAGGGGGCCCTTTGGGAGCCATGGATGGTTGTGCTTGCATGAAGTCACACGTCATCATGACTGAGGGTTTGAGCATCCTGGCCTTGTTCACATTAGATAACTCACTCTCTCCCAGAAACTGTAACTAACGTCTGCTCAGCACAGATGTAGTATAAACCATAGATGGGCTCTGTGGGTGTTGAACAAACACAAATGGGCCTAAGCAGGCATTTGTAACAAGGATTAGCTAGCCACTCTAGTGGAGGGGCATACTTGGATACAAGTGAGTATATATATATATATATATATATATATATATATATATATATATATATATAAGGATTGAAAAAGGTATCACTTGACCACAACAGGATTGTAAGATTATAAACAAAATTGCACATACATTGAGATACAAAAAAAAAAATACAAAAGAAACATTTTGTGTTTCATAGGCATAAGAATAAATAAAATGATTCATTATGTCAGAACCTTGAATAAGTTCTAGCTGATTTTCATGAAAAGTAATGTTTTATTTACAAAAATTAGTAACAAACACGTCACTGAAAGTATTGTCTATTGCTAGCCACTGCCTTTTCCCATCATTCTGGCAGCATTTGAATTCCATGTCAGAAAAACGACAATCTTTAGAGGCTAAACACAAGTCAACCCATTTTTCGGCATCTTCATAAGAATGAAAGTGCTGCTCAGTCAGGCCATGTGCCATCAATTGAAACAAGTGTTAATCAGACAAGGCAGTGTTTGGTGAATATGAAGGGTTGAGTAGGACTTCTCATTTAAGCATTTCCAAGTAGGTTTTCACCCATTTCGCAGCATGTGACCTAGCATTGTCATGTTGCAAAATCGCTTTATCATGTCACTGCTCATGCAGGGGCTGTTCTTTTCTTGAATGTTCAGTTCAAATGCATCAATTGTAGTGGATAGCAGCGATGGTTTTGATCAGTTTGAGCAGCTCATAATAAACCTAGACTCAACTGATTCCACCAAATGCAGAGTTGAAGCTTCAAACCATGGATATTTGGCTTTGTTGACCACATTAATGCATGGCCGACCTTACCACATGATCTTTTATGCTTAAAGTTGTCATAGTGTATCTACTTTTCATCGTCGGTCATGATACGATGCAAAAAATCTTTCCTTTTCTGCCACTGAAGCAGCTCTTCACACGTGACTAGACACTATTCAACATCTCTCAGCTTCCACTCATATGGCACCCACGTTCTTGTTTTTTAATCATTCCTAATGCTTTCAAACATTTCAAAACTGTTGTGTGATCAACTCTTAATGATTTTGCAAGTTCAGCTTGTGCCTGACATGTGTGTTCATGATGTAATGTCTTCAAACTTTGTCAGTGTGCCAGAGTGTTTTTCTATCTTCAACAGCATCATTATTTTTGAAGCATCTAAACCAACCTCTGAATGTTTTTTCTGACAGGGTATGGTTACTGTAAGTCTCAACAATAATTCTATGTGATTCAGCTCCAGATTTCTTTTGAATAAAGTAGTGCAGTAAAATTCCCCACAAATACACTTTCTTTGGCACAAAATCCAACCTCTTTAACGCCATGAAAAGCAAAGTTGTTTATAGATGCCTTACCATCTAAAATTACATGCATGCAATTCTGGTAATGCCATCTGTTAGAAAACAGCAAGAACTTATTCAAGGTTCTAATACATTTCTGCATGTCAAGTAATACCCAACAAGTAACATTGAAGGCATAGATAATTTATTTATTTTTTTTATAATCATATTGCCCCAAGCAAGGCAGTTTACTGCCACTGGTGTGGCAGGAGGGTTACATAGGAGGAAAGTTATGAGAAAAAGTAACAGGTTATAAAGGGTGTCAGGAAGTGGGTAAGAGAAGGATGAGAATACTGATGAAAGTGGAGTGGACGGAGAAAAGAGCATGAGAGAGAGGATGCAGGTTAATGAGATAGGAGATGACTATTGACTTTACATTTAAATTCTTGGAGATTGTAGCTGTCAAGGAAGCAAGTAAACAGAAGGGAATTTCACAGGTGGGAAGTGTGAGAAAAAAAGCTGCTGGAGTAGAATTTGTGTTCAGTGGAATGAAATTAGTAGAATTCTTGAATAAAGTATAAAATAAGTTACTTAGGAACTATTTTTGTTTAATTTTAAGATTTCTTCTTGAGTTGCTTAGAATTTAATCAAATTTGAGTAATATTGCTTATAAACAAGTTGCATTTAATAAGTAAATTTATTTTGAAATGTTCAATCAACAGAAAATAATTTTTAAACAAATATTTTCTTATCAGCAGATGATGAGTAATTTTTGAACAAATATTCTCTCATCAATAGACGAGTATTATGTATAATTTATTTTGAAATTTTCTATCATTCTATATTATATGGAAATGTTTTTCATACATACTCCTATACTTGCAAGAGAATTTTACTTTTAGTCACAAAAAACATTTTATTTTTAGTTTAATTTTGAAGACAAATGTTCAGATGAAATGATAATGACTCTTCTCAAAATTACAGGTATCTTTAAGCACCTGTGAAAAGCCAGGGAAAGGATTGGTCAAAATAGTATTAGTAAAAAAAAAAAAAAAAAAAAAAACAAATCCTAAAAAGTGTTGAAATTAATTCTATATTATTCCATAATAACATAAACCATTACAAATATATTTGTAAGTTTAGCTTAATTATGATATTACAACTTTCACCCACCTTCAATGCCTGCTGCAGGTGAATAAAACTCTTGATTTGTAAGATTCAGGGTTACTTACCTGTAAAAGATAAAAAATACATAAATTAATCAAGGTAAAAATGTAAAATGCAAAATAAAATATTTTAATAAATTCTTGGTATTTACTCCACCTCGTATACAGTTTGAGGGAACAAAAATCTTGTTAAACAAATCATGGTGAGAGAAACAAGATGTTAACTTTTTCAGATAATAATTTTGCATTTTTGTAGGTGGAATATCAAGTCATTCAAGTATAATAAAAAAAATTAAATTTATTAGTGAAGACTATAAGAAGAATACCGATGTTAGAAATATAGAGAAATAGAAAGAGAAAAAAAGAGGGAAGAGAGAGAAATAGAAAGAGAAAAAAAGAGGGAAGAGAGAGAAGAATGAGGTGAAAAGAGAGGGTGGAAAGGAAGTAATAAAAAAGAGACTGCGGATAGAGAAAGATAGAAAAAATAGAGTGGGTAGAAAAAAGAGAATGAAGAAAAAAGAGAATGAAAGAAAAAAGAGAATGAAGAAAAAAGAGAATGAAAGAAAAAAGAGAATGAAGAAAAAAGAGAATGAAAGAAAAAAGAGAATGAAAGAAAAAAGAGAATGAAGAAAAAAGAGAATGAAAGAAAAAAAGAGGGCAGGAATGACTACAAAAAGACAGGGTAGAATGGCCCAGTGGATATAGGCGTTGGTTAGTTCTGTTGACTTGACCCAAAGAGTTGTGAGTTCAAATGGAGATAACTACATGGCTACTAGAAGTTGCATCGCACAAGGAACAAAAATGATAAACCCCAGTGATCAAAAGAAAGAGTTCGGTTCAAAATACCTAGCACCTGAAAAAGGCCAGAGTATACAACAACCAAAATGTCATAAACATGGCAATAAAAATAAGGACAATAATTCGAACAATGTAAATAATGCATCATCTCAGAAGTACAGATTAATTCTCTTTACGATTTACTTTATTAAAAATAATTAAAAAGAAAAACTGATTCATATTTTCTATAATGGCTTTCAAATGCCTTAAAGAAAAATATTCACTGATTAAGATTTTAATACTTATTTGGTTATATAAAAATTATGCTTTTCTAGTGTTGAGTTGCCTCAATCCTGATTTGTCCAGTGTTGAGCTGTTCTGCTCCCAAAGTAAATATCCCCAATGAAATATTTATTAAAATATGCTTTTAAAAATTGTTATGCAAAGTACCATTTGTTATGTAAATATGTTTGTTATGTATCATTTGTTAGTAATATGCATGTTTGTTACGTATCATTTGTTAGTAATATGCATGTCTGTTACGTATCATTTGTTAGTAATATGCATGTCTGTTACGTATCATTTGTTAGTAATATGCATGTCTGTTACGTATCATTTGTTAGTAATATGCATGTCTGTTACGTATCATTTGTTAGTAATATGCATGTCTGTTACGTATCATTTGTTAGTAATATGCATGTCTGTTACGTATCATTTGTTAGTAATATGCATGTCTGTTACGTATCATTTGTTAGTAATATGCATGTCTGTTACGTATCATTTGTTAGTAATATGCATGTCTGTTACGTATCATTTGTTAGTAATATGCATGTCTGTTACGTATCATTTGTTAGTAATATGCATGTCTGTTACGTATCATTTGTTAGTAATATGCATGTCTGTTACGTATCATTTGTTAGTAATATGCATGTCTGTTACGTATCATTTGTTAGTAATATGCATGTCTGTTACGTATCATTTGTTAGTAATATGCATGTCTGTTACGTATCATTTGTTAGTAATATGCATGTCTGTTACGTATCATTTGTTAGTAATATGCATGTCTGTTACGTATCATTTGTTAGTTATGCATGTCTTACGTATCATTTGTTAAGTAATATGCATGTCTGTTACGTATCATTTGTTAGTAATATGCATGTCTGTTACGTATCATTTGTTAGTAATATGCATGTCTGTTACGTATCATTTGTTAGTAATATGCATGTCTGTTACGTATCATTTGTTAGTAATATGCATGTCTGTTACGTATCATTTGTTAGTAATATGCATGTCTGTTACGTATCATTTGTTAGTAATATGCATGTCTGTTACGTATCATTTGTTAGTAATATGCATGTTTGTTATGTATCATTTGTTAGTAATATGCATGTCTGTTACGTATCATTTGTTAGTAATATGTAAAAAAAGACTTATAGTAAAAAAAAAAAAATGTTTTTCCTTCAATTACCATCTTCTGTTTTCCTGAATCCAGTTCCTTTGTCCTTTCTTCACTTATCACTAAAATTGTTGTATCCTTGAGAAAAGTACAATAACAAATTGTGCACCTAAGTGGTAAACTACCAAATACAGTACATTGAGCAACTGGACTCTTCTGTACGAGAGTGTCACTGAGAGATTAGCCTACAGTAATATACACTACCATATACACTCCTCGCTAATTAGTAGCTATGGCTCTCATATAACAGATGGACTCATCCATTCTTCTGTACCAGCAGGGGTAGCAGGATATTCTCATTCCCTCTGTAACTCCCTGTGTCTTAGTGGCTTTCTGTCTTCAAACAGTTTGCAGAAAAGATTAGCTTAACCCAAGAATTCCATTACTGAGGCAGCACTTCCCTCATTCCACTAAAGAGGAAAGTTTGGAATAATACCAATGCTAGAGGAACAATGGTTGCCAAGACTGGACAATAGTAACAAATATTAAGTTCAAACCTCAGTGGGTTTTTCGTACTTACAGCCTTATTCACTATCTTAAAAATGCTTAGTAAATTACCATCTGTTGATGGTACAGACTGGGTTGTTTTGTTCCACTGATGTAAGGGCTTAGAAGCATATCATATTGAAGCATTGGTTTGCATATGATCAACTGAAGTTAATCGACTTTGAGCTGGGTCAGTATATGTTGTATACCTACCTATATACAGTAATGATATGTTCCTATCCTCTTAAAGACAAAGATACTAGTAGGAATAGTAGGAATAAAAGGAAGAGTAGAGTGATTATACTAACTAGCAGTTCACTCACAGTGTATCTACTTCATGCAGTGTGCAAGTCTTAAATTTGTTGATATACTATTATACCCAACCTCCATTTTTGTGATGACTCATGCAGTAACCTTTTAAGTTTACATCATTGGTGATGAAGATTGTGCCATTGACCAAAATAGAATATTTTAGCAACAAAGATTATGCCATGGACCAAAATACAACATTTTGACATTGAAGATTATGGCATTAGCCAAATTCAACATTTAGGTAATGAAGATTGTGGTGTTCACCAATATAACATTTTGGTGACAAGATTTTTAGTGGTGAAAATTTTAGACTGACCTTAAGAAAAAAGATCACCAACACAACATTTTTTATGACAAAGATTTTGGGCTGTATTCAACTAAATGTTTGCAGTTATGTTTCATAAACATAGTATAGACAAAAATGCACAGAAAAAGTTATCAAGTCAACTTTTGTGAACAGAGGTTTCCATGTTAAAATTCAACAAGGAACTTTGGTAAACAAAGATCGAAAAAGTACAAAATAGATAAACCTTTTTTTTTGCCTACAAGGATTTTCAAGGATTATGTGATATAAATCAGTTGTGCAAGACAAAACAGTCAAAAGAAAAAGTAAAACATGATATCATACTGACTAAAACTTAACAAAAAGGTTGTGGAAACATCAAGAGAATTTCTCGAGATAAAAGTGTTATGTGGAAGTAATTTGCAGGAAATTAAAAGTATTTTTTTTTATTGACTGTTGTAAATATATATATATATATATATATATATATATATATTTGCAAAGTAAAGATGGAAGAGTTTTAAAAAAGTTGGTAATTTTAAGGCAACATCAATTACAACAAAAACACCTTGAAAAATTCAAAGAACTGTTTCTGAAACAGCTGAAAATGATTACAAGCAACATTAATGCCAATTTGAAGTCATTTTCTCAGGAAGCTATCATGAAAGCAATAACAATATAGGCTTGAGGAAGACATAATATTTGCATTGTATTTCCACGGATACAAAAACATTTACAAGATGGACTGCGTAAATTAGTCAGATACATAAAAGGTTAGATGAGTTTTACAAAAATTAGGTGATGCTGAACATATGAAGTTCATGAATTATATTCTCCCAAAGAAGACAATGAAATGGTTATGTTACTTTTGAAGCTGTTCAGCCCCAAAGACGTTCCATAAAAGATGGAAGTTTATGAATTTACTGAAAAATAATGAGGAAGACTTCACTACGTTTGCTAGTATTATCAATAATTAGTGTGAGGAATTCAAATTGGCACAACTAAGTCCTGACAATTTTAAATGCTTAATATTTGTGCAAGGTTTAATATCAGCTAAAGACATGAAAATCAAGAGAAGGGTTCTGAATAAACTTGTAAACAAATCCAACTTAACTCTGCAAAACCAGGCAGAAGATTGTCAGAAATGTATAAATGTTTGACAGGACGCAAAGAATAATGAAATAAGCAAAGTGTCACAGATCAAAAAGGTGCACCATAAAAATAAAACAAAGAAGAAAAAACATTACACCTAACCCCTGCTATGCTTGTGAAGGAATACATTCTATAATGTTTGTCAGTTTAAAATCAAGGAATGCTTTTGTTGTGGAAAAAAAGGACACAAAAATCTCACTGCATGATAAAAATTAAAAAACGAGTTAAGAATTACATTATAGTGACCAATGAACTGTTTGCAAGGTTTGGAGTTCCAGATTCAGATAGTCATTGAAACTTTGGTGAAGTTGTGCAAAAGCTATGCTTTGGCAAACCAAGGCATCACCAATTAAGTTTAATCCATGACCAGAAACTGATCGCCCATGGTCATGTCTTCATATTGATTTTACTGGTCCAATGAATGGATCATATTATCTTTTTGTCATAGAAAGCTTTTTGAAATGGCCAAAACTTTTCAGGTAAAAGTCCAACTATGCAAGTGCTAATACAGTGTTTGCATGAACTGTTTGCAAGGTTTGGAGTTCCAAATTCAATTGTTTCTGATAATGGTACACAATTTACACTGAGGGAGTTCAAGGAATTTTGCAAGATGTTTGTGTTAAATCACATTACAGTTGCCCCTTACTATCCTAGAAGCAATGCCCAGGCAAACTGTTTTATGGATACTTTCATTAAAGTTAAAAGAAAAGCCAATGGTGGATCCACAGATGCAGCAATACCGTGATTTCTGTAGTTGTATAGACTGACAATGAATAAAAATGCGTCTAGAGCCATGATTCCAGCAGAGATTATATTTGCATGTAAGATATGATCAGTCTTTGATAAACTGATTCCCAAAAGAAAAAAATATGAGTATACAAAAAAAAAAAAAAAAAAAACTGGGAAGAACTTTTGCAATATTAGTCAAAAGGTTTTTTTTACTGCAAGTATGTGCATTGTGGTGCAGTGGATATCCGCTCGGAACGAGAAATTGGGGAGCCGAGTTTGAATTCCAGTTGAATGCATTGCATTCACTTATGCGCAAAGACCCTTGGGAAAGGTATTAATCCATCTTTTCCTTTCAGTTATGGGTTAAATAACAGAATAGATTAAGTTCTATAGCCTTGGCTGGCAACCAGTCTACCGCAGAAAGCAATGACAACCTACTGTGGGATAATCTTCTGCCCAGTTAGTCATGTCTCTTTCGAGACATGATCGCCCAAAGCATGTTTCACGTATGGCACTTAACTGACTGATTGGGTGAATAAGAGGTATTGGGTGAATAAGAGGTATTGGGAAGTCAGTACTATTGTCCAAAGAATCAGAAAAGTGTTATATCAGGTTAAAAGACGCATGTAGTTTAAGAGAACAATTCTTCAGGTAAGGTGGAGCCGATGGAGATTCTCTTTGATATGTTTGACATGCCCATCCCACAAAATGTTCCAAAAATGGTCTTGAATTCACATTCACATACCTTGATATTTTGCTGAGAAGTGAAAATATACAAGAACATAAGAAAAATGTTTTAGAAGTGTTCAAGAGAATTCAGGACCATGGATACAGTGAAAGAGTAGTGGTACCTCTAGCACTACGAAAAAGTTAGTTGGTTGGTTGTTTTGTTTTTATGGCAAATCAACCTCGGCAGGTCATTTATTGCCAACTAAACTTTATTTATTGCTGGTAATACCTTTTTCTTTCAACAATTTATTTTTGTTTTATATAAGTTTTTGTGTCTAGTAATACATTTTTCTTTTCGAGTATCAATATTCATTGGGATTTGTTTTTAAGGGCAGGGTCCCTAAGTCCTACCCTTGTTATTTAACCCATAACTGGAGGGAAGGGCTGGATTAAGACCTTTCACAAGGGTACCAGTGCTTAAGTGAATGCAGGGTATTCAACTGGAATTTGAACTCGGCTTACCGATTTCTCTTTCCAAACCAATATCCACTGCACCACAACGCACATCCATCACTATACGCTTACAGCACCTGGTATTCCCAAGCAGTCACCCATCTAAGTACTGATCAGATTCAACGTTGCTTAACTTCGGTGATCAAGCGAGAACCAGTGTATTCAACGTGATAGGCTGTAAGCCACTACAAAAAAGGATCCTGAATGAATTCAATGCAGGACACCCTGGTATATCTCGTATGAAGAGCGTAATAAGAAGCAGTGTTTACTGGTGTAGCATGGATAGAGTCATTGAAACTTTGGTAAAGTTGTGCAAAAGATATGAAAAGGCATAGTAAGAAGAAGAGAAAGGATATGGAAAGGATTGACAATGATCCTAGAAAAAAAAATATTGACTCTGGAAAGAGCCAATCTAAAAAGGCAGTGTTGTATACCTACTTATATACAGTAATGGTATGTTCCTGTCCTCTTAAATATGTGGACACAATTGGAGTAAAGGGAAGAGTAGAGGGATTATACTGACTAGCAGTTCACTAGCAGTGTATCTACTTCATGCAGCATGCAAGTCTTGTATTTGATGATATACTATTATTCCCAACTTTTTTTTTTTTTTTGGTGATTACTCACATATTAAACTTTTAGGGTTACAAAAGTATATATATATATATATATATATATATATATATATATATATATATATATACATAACCACTTGGGAATAATACCAGGTGCTTGGATGTTCAGGTGGTGTAAAATCAAGAGCTGAGTTCCAATTCCAGACAGGCTCGTTATACTCACAAACTGCACAAATACCCTCGGGAAAGGTGTGTATCCACCTGTGCATTTCCTTTCTATGGGTTAATTAGAAGAACTTGTATTAGAAAATCTTTATTATCTTTGAAGCATTCTTACAATCTAAAAATATCTTTAGACTTTAAATAGGTTGATAAACCATAAAAAGCAAATTAATCAATCTGGAGACACAAAATATGTGAATTTATAAAAGATGAAGAGCAGAGACTATAGTCATTCTAAACAAGAAGTTGTCACTATTCAGTTTGTGTGACTAACTTGTGTTGACCATTGTGATATAATAACTTTACAAGAAACTTAATGCCTATGAAAATGTGATTATACAAGCATGTTTCTTAGAATCAAGTCTATCAGTTAATTCTTCTAGATTAAATTGTCATCATGATGCCAAAGAATTAACATATATATATATATATATATAAAGTCAACAATCAAGGGCAACAAACTGTTTCATGCTAAGTGCAAACATTAAGCCACACACACGCACACACATATATATATCCCCTTGCACGGACATCAGAATGAAAAGAATTTATTTCTAAGCAATGAATAAAGAGCTTGCTTCAAGATTTTCATGACCAAGATGCGATCACTATAACGAGCAAAACGAAGACACTAGTCTAAACAGATTAATATCTAAGAAAATCAATCACATTTCCTGGCTTGTCCATCAAATAGGGATTACAAAAGTATACTTCTCGTGATCAACTTTATCATCTAAGAACATATTTATATATTTTGAGTTTATATTTATGGCAAATCCTGTTCATCAGATATTTTTGTTATTGAATTATAGAGTTTGTGTGGGTAGAATGGAAGCAACATGGCTCCATAAGGAGATAACCTTTGACTGCAAGATAGCAGAAACAAAATGGCTGCTTTGTTCAGATATGCAAAAAAGAAAATAATTTGGCAGAGAGAGAAAAGGGCAAATGAATAAAAAGAGTAGAAAAAATACATGAGGAATAAAAAGGACGTAACCAAAAATATAGGAAAGCAGACAGCAGATTAAAAAAAATGGCTTGATTAAAATAACAAATAAGAATAAAATCAAAAGAAAGAACAATAAAAAAGTGTGGAAAAAGTTAAAAGTGGCTAAAAAAATATATGAAAAAAAAAACAAAAAAGGAAGCTTGTTTTTATCAGCATCTTAAAAAAATAAAAGAAGAACAATAAACCATCCATTCAAATGACTGCAATTTGCAAGCATGTTTAGCTATAAAACATGTACACATTGTTTACAACCTGATCATCTTCAGGTGGTGTTGTCAGATTTGCAAAACAGAACTACAGGGCACTTGGCTCAAATATAAATTCAAATGATTACTCATATTAATATAGTAGGACTCCGTCAGTCAGGGTGGACCATGGATAGCATCCTAGTTGTCTGCTTGGCTGGAGCATCGGCGTCTGTGACTTTAGAAGCCGATGCAGGAGGGACAGTCTTTGTTGTTCTGTTTCTGGTCTCTCAGAGCTGTCACTTTTATTTCTGTAAACCCACTTCTTCATGGTGACTTGTGTCAGCTACTCCTCCCCTGATTTGAGTTGTTTGGCTGGAGTTTCTTTCTACTTGTATTCATTTCTCTGCTTAGTCGACTTGAGAGATTTTTGAAGCCTAGCATATGTGCTGATTCCTTAAGTTTACGTAGTTTCCAGTGGCGCTCTCTATCTATTATTTCAACTTCATCGCACAGGGGGCAGTGATTCTCTTTCTCCCTCCGTATGTGGTCAGCTACACCTGAGTTTTCTATCTCTCCTTGTGTTACAGCCTTGCGATGTTCTTGTAGCCTTACCTTAAGGAGGCGGCCTGTTTCTCCTTTATATTTCTTTCCACAACTACATGGAATGGTGTACACACAGTCCTTAGTCATGTCTTCATCTGTTGGAGTCTTACTCAGGAGAGGTATCTGCAAAGTGTAGAACCACTTCTGAAGATCGTTCTGAGGTTATATGGACCACAGATCCTTTGTATTTTCTCCAATAACCCCTTCACATAGGGTAGACAGACCAAGGCTGTTTTCTTAGAGTTATCCTCATGCACCCGCTCTTCTATGTATGTTGGAGTTATTGTCACGTACTCTGGATAATTGTTTTCATTGTAGGGTACTGCTTATACTGATAATTTCCTGTTCGTATGACTCTGGGTTGCTGCTTATGACTTTTGCTCGATGTTGAAGGCAGCGAACGATCCATTTCTTTACATTGCATGGGTGGTGGGAGTTGAAGTTGAGGAATTGTCTGGTGAATGTTGACTTGCGGTATACGGATGTCTTGACCCCCACCTATGTTCAAGTTATTAGCACATCCAGGAATGCCAGTTTGTTGTCACTCACTTTTTCTATAGTAAACTATATGGATGAAATAATAGACAGAGAACGCCACTGGAAACTATGTAAACTTAAGGAATCAACATATATGCTAGGCTTCAAAAATCTCCTCAGCTGACCAAGCATAGGGATGAACACAATATGGGAACCAGTAATATGGACTGACAGAGAAAATCATTAGTGTCAAAAATTGCAATATGAGCTCTGGTAAAAAAAATGCTAAAGAAAATCATTTGCATCAAAAATACTATAGAAAACCATTAACATAAAAAAATTGCAATATGAACTCTGGTAAAAAAAGGGTTACTGAATATTAGGCTTATAAGTCCCAAAAATTCAGTTGTTCTTACTACACAAGAGATATACCCCAGTGATTGTAATAAAGGGCTTGGTTCAAAATTCCGAGGACCTGAAGAAGGCCTGAGTGTACAACGGCCAAAACATTGTACAAATGGCAACAAAGATAAGGACAATAGTCTGAATAATGTAAATACTATAAAATTATTCCTTATAGCAAAACTAATTTTGTAATATATTCCTATAGTAAATATCATCTATAAAGTACTAGCAGTATAGTCTGGTGTTGCTCGGGTGTAATGAAAGCTTTAAAAGTAATCCATGGTCCTGGAGCTCAGACTCAGCATAAAGAATATTTGTGTGAAGTTTGGTGAGAATTGGATAAAAATTGTGGATTTGTATAAAGGACATACAGATAGATAAACAGACACACACACACAAACATCTTGCCTTTGTATATATATATATATATATATATATATATATATATATATTACAGATTTTCTGCACTATTGTAAGAACTGCAACCTTGAAACTTCTGAATATCGTTTCTTATGTCTTTGTCTATGAGTGCATCAAATTTGATTAAAATCGTACCACTCCTTCTATAACCCGATTTTTTATTATTATTGATATTTATCGTGGATACCTCAACACAAAACCGAGCTAAGAACATTCGCAGACACTTATAGTACAACAGTGTAAATTTTCAAGAAAATTGGTTCAGCCATTTTGGAGTCTATAGGTAATGGACACACAGACACACACAGAGACAAAGTTCCATTGATAAATAAGTTTAGATCAGTTTACTCCAAACAAGATGATAATGCTACTAAGACACAGGGGGCTACTGGGTGTGAAAGAGAATGAGAAGAGTTTAGAAGAGACCAGAAATGCATTTGCTTTCACATAAATACCTCTAGGAAAGGTGTGATTCCATCTATTCTCCCACAAGCTATGGGTTAAATAGGAGGGAATAGTAGGCTTTGGTTAGCAACCAGTCAAAGAGAAGGACAGCACTGAATTCAAGACCAGCTGGATGTGAGGCCAGCAACTCCATTTCATGAAAACCTATTTGCTACAGAAACCACACAATCCTCACACCTTGTGTGATGAGCCAGTGGCTCTCTTCTTCATATGTGAGTCTACAGAGTAAATGATTGAGTGAAAAGTAATAAGACATAAAAAAAGGATTCAAACAGGAGAAAAAATCTTTAAAAGCAGAGCAGGCAAAATGTCACAATTAAGACAAAGAAGCTGATTTAAACAAATGTAAATATAATCAAAACAATACCTCTTCTTAATTCTGACAGAAAGAAATTGGTGTTCAGTGACCAAAATACTGCAATAAAAACAGCAAAAGCAAAATAAATAAGTAAATAAATGGTTGAGAACAATCAGTACCTAATAGTAAGACTAACTCAGAGATATTCTGATACAAAGATGGTGGATCCATACAATATCTAAAAACTAGCAGTATAGCCCAGTGTTGCTCGGGTGTAATGAAAGCTTTAAAACTAATCCATGGTCCTGGAGCTCAGACTCTTTGGATGCTGGCACGAAAGACTAAAAAGCAATAGTTGTTTCCAGTTAAAGTGAAACCGTAGTCTGAAAGAAAAATGAATGGATGTGAGTCAAATTTTGATTTCCTGGTATTGATATCAAATTTTCTGCACTATTGTAAGAACTGCAACGTTGAAACTTCTGAATATCGTTTCTTATGTCTTTGTCTATGAGTGTATCAAATTTGATTAAAATCGGACCACTCCTTCTATAAACCGATTTTTTCAATTATCAATTTTCAATATTTATTGGGGGTACCTCGGCACAAAACCTAGCTAAGATCACTCACAGACGCTTATAGTACAACTGTGTAAATTTTCAAGAAAATTGGTTCAGCTGTTTTGAGGTCTATAGGTAATGGATACACACACACACACACACACACAGACAAAGTTCCATTTATAAATAAGTTTACATTAGATTTAGATTTAGATAGATAGATTTAGATGTGATAAAAACAACAAAGATTTAACTATCTATCTCAGTCAATTTTTATCTACCAATCTCAGTCATTTTCTGTCTGTTCTAATTTGAATGTATATAATTTGTTCCTTTTACCAAATCTTAAGTTTTTCTTCACAAATGTTGCATCCTTATTTTTGTCTGTAACTTTGAAAAGAGTCACCAACATCTCAAATTTTCTCCAAAGACTCTTCCTTTGTGTTCTTGACGTTGCTACCTTTATGTTTCAACCAACCTATTCTCCAGTCTTCCAAAAGACTGAAGAATAGGTTCTTTTAATCCAAAAGAAATAAATATGAGTTCAATTTTTTTAAATAATAAAAAAACCCCCAGAAACATGGTTACGAATATATACCAATTAATTCAGTCAATTTTTGTAATATCAGATACACAGATGAAACCAAGAATAATCACCTATTTTCTCCTCTTGATTCTAATCACCCCACAATACTTTCTTTGCCAAACAAAGAAAAACTATACAGTGTTGAAATCTATACAAGTCTGACCTTTGCACTTTGCTGATAAGACAAAATCTACTGCATCGTTCATTCTCCATCTTTATTGTTCTATTCCTATTTTAACCTAAAATGTCATTAGCAATGATTTTCTCTAAATTTCCTTGTAACTCTTTTTTTTTAATCATATCACCCCAAGCAAGGCGGTAATGCCACTGATGTGTAGGGGGCTACGTAAGAGTGAAAAGATTGGAAAAGAGAAAGCCGGAAACCACATCCTAAACAGGGAATAATGGATGAGCCTCTTCACTTGTTCAATAGACATGGGTGGAGTGTGAACTGGGTGATAGTTTAGTCTATCTACTCCAATTGAAAAAAAAAAAAAGAAAAAGGAGTGAAAAGGTTGGAAGAGAGAAAGCCGGAAACCACATCCTAAACAGGGAACAAGGGATGAGCTTCTTCAGCTATTCAATAAACAGATCCCTTCATTTCACACAAGTAGAGATTATATTGTAATCCTCTGTTTTATTTTATCCATCTATTTCTCTCATGGATTAAAATCATTAGGTCTTCCATGATTTTTATCTGAAAAACAAGTTTTGTCTAGATTTCCAAGGTTAAGTGTTGTAATTATTTACATATACACTAAGTGGATAAAAGTATTGACTGACGTAATCCAGTGATTTGGCCCAAAGAGTTCAATAGCTAGCAAAAGAGGTGAGCAAAAAACTTGGAGAGTTGTGTTACTAAAAGGAAACAACAAACTGAGATATCTGGAAAAAGCATGGCACATGGAACTAGAACAATCTAGTGAGAAGGAAATAAAGGTTTTGGTTTTAGATTCCAGCATATGTGTGTTGTGGCGCAGTGGATATCCACTCGGAATGAGAAATTGGGGAGCCGAGTTCGAATTCTAGTTGAATTCATTGCATTCACTTACGTGCAAATACCCTTGGGAAAGGTATTAATCCGCCTTTTCCCTCCAGTTATGGGTTAAATAATATGACAGATTGGGTTCTATAGCCTTGGCTGGCAACCAGTCTACCACAGAAAGCAATGGCAACCTACTGCGGGATCATCTGCCCAGTTGGTCATGTCTATTTTGAGACATGATCGCCCAAGCATGTTTCACGCATGGCACTTAACTGACTGATATCACTTGAAGAAGGCTGGAATGTACAACACCTGAAATGGTGTGAATATGAATTTTTGCTTAAAACTGTCACTGCTGTGGATGCACCAATATGCCTATATTAAACTTAATAGTCAACATTATATATATATATATATATATATATATATGTGTGTTACGAAGATTAACGAAACTTGGTTATAAACAACCGATAATTTGAAATGATTTGTTTGAACATTATTTTTGATCGATACTCATATTTAAGTAGATATTCTGTTTTTAATTAAACAGTATTATATATTTATATCTACTGAAATTTTCATTACGAAAATGTGTGTCATTTGGCAGGATTCGAATATATATATATATATATATATATATATATAGTCAACATTGTATATACATATTAAATCTCCATGGTTGCATAATTCTCATTTTTAATTGAACAGTATTCACAGACATAAAGCCTTTTCTCCAACTTCTTTCTTCATTTATGTACCTTGTCCCTTCAGGATTTAGGCGATTATGGCCTTCCACAACTCCCTATCCCTGGTAGCTCTTAGCACGCTTTCTCCTGTAACGTTTCTCAGCCCTCGTTCTGTCATCCATCTGCTCAGGCTTTTTAAATTGTTATCCCCTGCTTTCCTCTGTCTTTTTTCCCCTCTATCTGGCCTGTTAGTCTCAGGTTCTCCAAGCCCTCCTTCCTCATTGCATGTCCCAGGAACTTTAATTGTCTCTTCCTGATGCTCAATATTAATTTTCTTTTCATTTACATCATCCTCCAGCTACCACTCCCTAATTTTATAAATAACCATGAATTCATCTTATATTTTAAAATAAATCATTTTCACCATTTATTTTAACATATCACCTGAAGAAGAACAGTTTTGTTCTGAAACATGAAAATTTTTGTCTAGTGATATTATGCTTTTATAAACCATTGTAATAACAAAATTACAATATTAAGCTCTACTCTGTATTGAGCACTCTTTATAAAAGTAAATTCTTGAACAGTGGGTATTATTCTACATATTCTTTCACTTTTTTGTAATATATGTATTTTTTTTTTAAACATGTACTTTTAAATATAACAAACAATGTCTATTATTTTTAATCATGAGCCATTCTAAAGGTTATATTTTGGCCTTAATTTCAGGTGAAAATAAAGACAAAAATTGTCCAACATTTGGATATTTTTTTATTATACTGGTTCTTAGCTTTCAGCTCACACGAGCCATCTTCAGAGAGGTTACAGGGACATTAACATAAAGACATCCATAATCAAAGATGATATTATCTTATGTTGACATAAAACATTGCTATGTGATGATAACAGTCACTGAATAACAGACACAGCATAATAAAAGAGTATCCAAATAATAGGATGGTGTCTGTTGTCTTTTTGAATTCTTAGTTATTTTTCTCTTAGCAGTTATCCAAAATAACCTAGTATGCCTGTTATAATGCTCATACAAGCTCATAGTTCTAGTTAATAATATTCAAAAGAAAACACTGGAACAGAAGATTAGTAAAGAAAAGGTTTGATTACATGGATTAGTACATACAATAATAGTAAATACTGTAGCTAGTACAGCAATATGTATGACACACTTTGTAATCACTTTCCTACAAGCTGACATTCTCCTCAAAGTTTATGTTCAACAATTTGGTGAAGTGTTGTGGTGCATTGGATATTGGCTCGGAACGAGAAATCGGGAGGCCGAGTTCAAATTCCAGCCAAATTCATTGCATTCACTTACGCACAAATACCCTTGGGAAAAGTATTAATCCGTCTCTTCCTTCCATTTATGGGTTAAATAACAGGACAGATTGGGTTCTATAGCCTTGGTTGGCAACCAGTCTACTGCAGAAAGCAATGGCAACCTACTGTGGGATAATCTTCTGCCCAGTCAGTCATATCTCTTTCGAGACATGATCGCCCAAGCATGTATCACATATGGCACTTAACTGACTGACTGAAGCTTAGTCATCTTTTTACACAACAATACTATACCTTTTAATCAATAGTTTGCAGGAAAAAAATAGATCTGTGCCTTTCCTAAGGGCAAGAGTTTAAAGTAAACACGAGACCTGACTGGAATTTGAACTTGACTGCTAGATTCCATTTTTCGTTATGATAATCATTATATGACCAAGAAAACCTCACAGAATATCAATCAGTCAGTTAACTGCCATAGACAATACACACTTGGGCGATCATGTCTCTTTTGATCCATGACTGACTGGGCAAAAGATTTTCCCACAGTAGGTTGCCAATACTTTTTGTGGTAGACTGATTGCCAATCAAGGCTATAGAACCCAATCTGTCTTGCTATTTAACCCATAGCATAAGGGGGGAATGAGACATATTAATATTTTTTCCCAAGGGTACTTGTGCATATGCAAATGCAATAAATTTGACTGGAATTTGAACTCGGCTCTCTGATTTCTCATTTTGAGCTGATATCTACTCCACCACATCCTTGAATATTCAGAATATATTTCAGCATAAAAACAATCGCTGTTAATTAGAATACCAAGCTTTGCTTAATTCTGACACAAGGCCATAAGAGACGCCTAGTAAGGATCAAACTCACTGCTAAGGATCTGCGAAACCAACTTGTTAACAATTACACCACATCAAGACTCCAGATATATTCAGACATAATTTTCTTATAACACAATGTCTACAGTCTTTTTCATTTCCTTCAGTCATTTACTAATCTTTCTTTTAGTAAAAGGCTACAAGTATGAGACATCTGGTCAGAATCAAACTCACTACTCAAAAGTAATTATCTACAAGACAGACTTGTTTACCATTACATGAGGCAAAAGATTATCTATTCATGTATAATTTCCTTATTATTAGACAGATTTTTAAAATTTCCTTCAGGTATTTACAGGGGTAAGTCAAAAATTATCCACACTTTCACCATAACATAACTTTAGGTCATGTGATCAAAGTTTGAGCTTGATCATGCCAGTTTTCTTGCTGCTGTTACATGTAAACATGGCCACTCCATTAGCAGTGTGCACCAAGGAGGAACAAAGAGCAGTAATCTGAATTTGCAGGGAACATATTAGTCCATTGATGATAACTCCCAACTTTGTCATCACCATCTATCAAGCCTCAATCAATGATGGAGATTGACAGATATCCTCCGCTTGCATTCCACTTGTCCTTTCATTTTTAAAATTCTTGGTCCACTCAGACACACTTCTATGTGGTAGAATTCTTGGTCCACTCAGACACACTTCTATGTGGTAGAATTCTTGGTCCACTCAGACACACTTCTATGTGGTAGAATTCTTGGTCCACTCAGACACACTTCTATGTGGTAGAATTCTTGGTCCACTCAGACACACTTCTATGTGGTAGAATTCTTGGTCCACTCAGACACACTTCTATGTGGTAGAATTCTTGGTCCACTCAGACACACTTCTATGTGGTAGAATTCTTGGTCCACTCAGACACACTTCTATGTGGTAGAATTCTTGGTCCACTCAGACACACTTCTATGTGGTAGAATTCTTGGTCCACTCAGACACACTTCTATGTGGTAGAATTCTTGGTCCACTCAGACACACTTCTATGTGGTAGAATTCTTGGTCCACTCAGACACACTTCTATGTGGTAGAATTCTTGGTCCACTCAGACACACTTCTATGTGGTAGAATTCTTGGTCCACTCAGACACACTTCTATGTGGTAGAATTCTTGGTCCACTCAGACACACTTCTATGTGGTAGAATTCTTGGTCCACTCAGACACACTTCTATGTGGTAGAATTCTTGGTCCACTCAGACACACTTCTATGTGGTAGAATTCTTGGTCCACTCAGACACACTTATTGTGGTAACTTGGTCCACTCAGACACTTATATGTGGTAGAATTCTTGGTCCACTCAGACACACTTCTATATGGTAGTGTACTGTCACCCTATTGTGCTAAAAGCCTTTGATAAATTTCAAACACTGACACACCTTCCAAATAGAGAAATCGGATTAATATTTTTGGTGGAACACGTTTTAAGAGTAATAACAGAAAGACAAAATTTATTAAGGGCTATAAGGGATAGGAAGTTGTGAAGAACCATGATCACCTACATACTGAGGGTCAAGGCACATGAAGATGTTGGTGTAGTTTCTATAGCAAGTAGGATTTACGGGACAGAATTGCTAAATCCCATGCTCAAACTGGTTTCAAATTCAAAGTTTTCAATCTCCAAGGCCAGTCTGCTCTACTATTTAAACCATAACTGGAGAGAAAATGAAATGGATTCATACCTTTCTCAAGAGTATTTGCATAAAAGTGAGTGTAACAAATTCCTGTCTGAATTTCGGGGATGAAATGTAATCATTATTCCCACAATTTGCATGTGGACTATTGTTCTCTTCATTGTTGTTATCATATTTCAGCTGTTGTGCACTCTGAACTTCATCAGGAATATGTTGATTTCGATAACCTCCAGGGAATTCTGAACTGGACACTTTATTTAATCTACAAGGGTAGACTGTTTAGTTCTGTTTTCTATATCAAGGGATATCTCTTCTAGTTCTTATTTTTAGTAATGCTCAGTTATTGCTTGCCTTGTTTCTCTATAGAAATTGTGAGTTCAGGACAGGTAATGTGTGTTTGGAATATTTACAGTTTTTTTAGCCTGTATTTTTTTTAATGTTGTAGATATGTTGAAAATATGCAGAGAGTATCGCTGCTGGTGCAGAAAATGACACTGACACGCTAAATTCAAATACCAGCCTTGCCTACTTACTTTTTTTCTTTTTTAATTATTTCCTCCCCAAGTAAGGTAAGAAAGCCACTAAGATGCAGAAGGCTACTGAATGTGAAAGAATATGTGAAGATGAAAAACATTATTAAGGCGATAAAAGATCAGGAATTATGAAGACAAAAGATGAAGATTGACATTGCATATAAATTTTTGACGATCAAAATTGACTGGAAAGCAAGAAGCCAGGGGTGATTTCCACAAGTGAGAAGTGAATGCAGAAGCATTCATTTTCACACAAATGTCTTTGGATAAGGCATGAATTCATCTCTTCTTCCCTCGGTTATAATTTAATATCTAGGAACCTCTAATCTTGAAGGAAGGCCAGTCAAAGATAAAAGTGACTCTTAATTCAAAATTGTGGAAAAGCCAACAGGAATCCCCTCCACAACTTTTCCTAAGAAAGCATGTGGTCTAACAGAAGTATGCTGAGGATATCATAGACTGAACATGTGAACAACGATAAGGTTTTGGAGAGGTTTCAAATGAAAGAGAAACTTGTACTCAGCATGTGGAAGAGACAGCTGAAGTTTCTGGGACGCATAATGAGGAAGGAGAGCTTGGAAACTAATATTCACAGGATGGATAGAGGAAAAGAGAAACAAGGGAAAGCAGTGCAACATATTTGATGGGCTTGAGCAAGAAGACAGTAGAGCGAGATTTGGAAGAGATACCAAGAAGAAAAATTTTAAGTGACAAGGGATAGGGGCAATTTGAAGTCCATGATTGCCTACGTCCTGAAGGGACATGACACAAAAAGAAGAAAGAAAGAAAAGGAATCTATGGAGAACAATGATTGTCTTCATCCTGAAGAGACATAACTTTTGTAGAAGGAGGATTTGAGAGAAAGGCAGTAAGGGTTGTGTAAACAATCTGTTAAGTGGGATCAGAAATAAAAACACTCAAGAAGGGAAATGATATGCAAGAGGTTCAATCTCCTGCGTGATTAATGCAGTCTGAAAATGGTTCAAGTTGAGTGATTTGTGAATTTAGAACTAAATCAATTCTGGCTTTGGATACTGCCTTGGAACGGAGGTGGCGATAAGGATGGGCCAGTGACGTGTTGAGGTTTGGCGATGCTTGGGACCAACTACTTGATTATTTGACCCAAGTGTTGCGGAGGGGGTGCTACTCCGGTCTTTCTTATCAAAACACAGATCCACATTCACACCAGCATGTGGGATTGTAGGGCACTTGTACAAAGAAGTTAACAGAAACAATTTCAAATTTCAAAAAATAAATTTCTGTTTCATTCTTTGATTGGATGTCCAGGTCCATGCTACTGGGATGGGCATAAGAGGGCTTTGAATTTTACAATAAAAAACAAGGCAATTCTGTTTGCTATAAAGCTGAAGTTGGTGAGGGAAATTTGTGGAGGCGGATTCTAAACAAACCTGCAGAGGAGAAGAAATCAGTGCTGAAATATGTTGGTGATCAATATTGGGGTGGTTTAATTTGATATGGGGGTAGCAATCGAAGACGTAGGAAAGCTAACAAAGTCAAATCTGGAGGTTAGAAATCAATTCAAAGGGTATAGTCGTCCTAAATGATGATTTCAATCATACTAGGAAGACGAGAATAGATTTAATGAAAAAAACAATCAATGATGACAGAATGGCACAAATAGCAAAAGCTAGTTTTCAATGTTGAAAAGGTTGACGCTAAATTGAGAGAGTTCAAGTGAAGGTTGAAGGCCAGGATTAGGGTTGTGGAAATGCATAGAAGAAAGTGGATAAAAGGAAGGAGATCTACAGGGGTTGAAAGAAGATTAACAAAAGAACTCAGATCAGTTTAAGGGAGGAGGAAAGAATAGAGACAGAGGACAATGGATGAATATGAAAAGACTCATAGTCCAGCCAATTTATGAGAAAGGAATGATCAATGCATTAAAGAAAAAGTGGAAAAAGACACTCAATTCATTGGAAACTAAAGATGGAAACTAAACTCATGTTATGTACAGGTCATTTTCTAAATCTCATTACTCTTCTAAGTAATTGATAAAGATTATAACCAAAGTATAGATTTTCCAAGATGTAATATTATAATCTTTACCTTCACTAAAACATTAAATAGCACATATGCAAGGATCTTTTCCATTCCCTTCTAATTTAATAAAATAACCAAAGCATAGATTTTCACAGATGTATTACAGTATTTCAGTCAGTCAGTTAAGTGCCATATGTGATACACACTTGGGCGATCATGTCTTGAAACAGACATGACTGACTGGGCAGAAGATTATCCTGCAGTAGATTGCCATTGCTTTCTGCAGTAGATTGGTTTCTGACTAAGGCTACAGAACCCAATCTGTCATATTATTTAACCCATAACTGGAGGAAAGAGATGGATTAAAACCTTTCTCAAGGGTATTTGCGCAAAAGTGAATGCAATGGATTCGACTGGAATTCGAACTTGGCTCCCCGATTTCTCATTCCAATCCGATATCCACTGCACCACGACGCACATTACAATATTTACCTTCCCTAAAACATTAAATAACATATATGCAAGGGTCTTTTCCATTCTCTTATTATTATTTAACCAAAGCATAGATTTGCCAAGATATAGTATTATAAACTTTGCCTTCCCTAAATATTAAACAACATATACAAGGGTCTTTTCCATTCTCTTATTATTATTTAACCAAAGCATAGATTTTCCAAGATATAGTATTATAATCTTTGCCTTCCTAAAACATTAAATAACATATGCAAGGGTCTTTTCCATTCTTCATTATTATTTAACCAAAGCATAGATTTTCCAAGATATAGTATTATAATCTTTGCCTTCCCTAAAACATTAAATAACATATATGCAAGGGTTTTATCTCTTATTATTATTTAACCAAAGCATAGATTTTCCAAGATATAGTATTATAATCTTTGCCTTCCCTAAAACATTAAATAACATATGCAAGGGTCTTTTCCATTTCTCTTCTTATTATTTAACCAAAGCATAGATTTTCCAAGATATAGTATTAGGACTTTTTGCCCCTAAAAACATTTAACAACATATGCAAGGGTCTTTTCCATTCTCTTATTATTATTTAACCAAAGCATAGATTTTCCAAGATATATTATAATCTTTGCCTTCCCTAAAACATTAAATAACATATATGCAAGTGGTCTTTTTCCATTCTCTTATTATTATTTAACTAAAGCATAGATTTGCCAAGTATATAGTATTATAATCTTTGCCTTCCTAAAACATTAAATAAATAAGTATATGCAAGGGTCTTTTCCATTCTCTTATTATTATTTAACCAAAGCATATGATTTGCCAAGATATAGTATTAATCTTTTGCCTTCCCTAAAACATTAAATAACATATGCAAGGGTCTTTTCCATTCTCTTATTATTATTTAACCAAAGCATAGATTTTCCAAGATATAGTATTATAATCTTTGCCTTCCCTAAAACATTAAATAACATATGCAAGGGTCTTTTCCATTCTCTTCTTATTATTTAACCAAAGCATAGATTTTCCAAGACATAGTATTATAATCTTTGCCTTCCCTAAAACATTAAATAACATATATGCAAGGGTCTTTTCCATTCTCTTATTATTTAACCAAAGTATAGATTTTCCAAGATATAGTATTATAATCTTTGCCTTCCCTAAAACATTAAATAACATATGCAAGGGTCTTTTCCATTCTCTTCTTTATTATTTAACCAAAGCATAGATTTTCCAAGATATAGTATTATAATCTTTGCCTTCCCTGAAACATTAAATAACATATATGCAAGGGTCTTTTCCATTCTCTTATTATTATTTAACCAAAGCATAGATTTTCCTAAGATATAGTATTATAATCTTTGCCTTCCCTAAAACATTAAATAACATATGTAAGGGTCTTTTCCATTCTCTTCTTATTATTTAACCAAAGCAGATTTTCCAAGATATAGTATTATAATCTTTGCCTTCCCTAAAACATTAAATAACATACATATCTTTTCCATTCTCTTCTTATTATTTAAATCAAAGCATAGATTTTCCAAGATATAGTATTATAATCTTTGCCTTCCTAAAACATTAAATAAGCCATATATGCAAGGGTCTTTTCCATTTCTCTTCTTATTATTTAACCAAAGCATAGATTTTCCAAGATATAGTATTATAATCTTTGCCTTCCCTAAAACATTAAATAACATATATGCAAGGGTCTTTTCCATTCTCTTCTTATTATTTAACCAAAGCATAGATTTTCCAAGATATAGTATTATAATCTTTGCCTTCCCTAAAACATTAAATAACATATGCAAGGGTCTTTTCCATTTCTTTCTTGTTTATTTTAAACCAAAGTATAGATTTTCCAAGATATAGTATTATAATCTTTGCCTTCCCTAAAACATTAAATAACATATATGCAAGGGTCTTTTTCCATTCTCTTATTATTATTTAACCAAAGCATAGATTTTCCAAGAGTAGTATTATAATCTTTGTTTTCCTCCCCAAAACATTAAATAACATATAGCGGTCTTTTCCATTCTCTTATTATTATTTAACCAAAGCATAGATTTTCCAAGATATAGTATTATAATCTTTGCCTTCCCTAAAACATTAAATAACATATATGCAAGGAATTTTTCCATTCTCCTTTATTATTATTTAACCAAAGCATAGATTTTCCAAGATATAGTATTATAATCTTTGCCTCTCCCTAAAACATTAAATAACATATGCAAGGGTCTTTTCCATTCTCTTATTATTATTTAACCAAAGCATAGATTTTCCAAGATATAGTATTATAATCTTTGCCTTCCCTAAAACATTAAATAACATATATGCAAGGGTCTTTTCCATTCTCTTATTATTTAACCAAAGCATAGATTTGCCAAGATATAGTATTATAATCTTTGCCTTCCCTAAAACATTAAATAACATATATGCAAGGGTCTTTTCCATTCTCTTATTATTATTTAACCAAAGCATAGATTTGCCAAGATATAGTATTATAATCTTTGTTTCCCTAACATTAAATAACATATGCAAGGGTCTTTTCCATTCTTTATTATTATTTAACCAAAGCATAGTATTTCAAGATATATATTATAATCTTTGCCTTTCCCTAAACATTAAATAACATATGCAAGGGTCTTTTCCATTCTCTTCTTATTATTTAACCAAAGCATAGATTTTCCAAGATATAGTATTATAATCTTTGCCTTCCCTAAAACATTAAATAACATATATGCAAGGGTCTTTTCCATTCTCTTATTATTATTTTAACCAAAGCATAGATTTTCCAAGGATATAGTATTATAATCTTTGCCTTCCCTAAAACATTAAATAAACATATGCAAGGGTCTTTTCCATTCTCTTATTATTATTTAACCAAAGCATAGATTTTCCAAGTATATAGTATTATAATCTTTGCCTTCCCCAAAACATTAAATAACATATGCAAGGGTCTTTTCCATCTCTCTTTCTTATTATTTAACCAAAGCATAGATTTTCCAAGATATAGTATTATAATCTTTGCCTTCCCTAAAACATTAAATAACATATGCAAGGGTCTTTTCCATTTTCTTATTATTTAACCAAAGCATAGATTTTCCAAGATATAGTATTATAATCTTTGCCTTCCCTAAAACATTAAATAACATATATGCAAGGGTCTTTTCCATTCTCTTCTTATTATTTAACCAAAGCATAGATTTTCCAAGATATAGTATTATAATCTTTGCCTTCCTAAAACATTAAATAAATATATGCAAGGGTCTTTTCCATTCTCTTCTTATTATTTAACCAAAGCATAGATTTTCCCAAGATATAGTATTATGTAACTTTTTGCCTTCCCCGAAACATTAAATAACATATGCAAGGGTCTTTTCCATTCTCTTCTTATTATTTAACCAAAGCATAGATTTTCCAAGATATAGTATTATAATCTTTGCCTTCCCTAAAACATTAAATAACATATGCAAGGGTCTTTTCCATTCTCTTATTATTTAACCAAAGCATAGATTTGCCAAGATATAGTATTATAATCTTTGCCTTCCCGAAAACATTAAATAACATATATGCAAGGGTCTTTTCCATTCTCTTCTTATTATTTAACCAAAGCATAGATTTTCCAAGATATAGTATTATAATCTTTGCCTTCCCTAAAACATTAAATAACATATATGCAAGGGTCTTTTCCATTCTCTTCTTATTATTTAACCAAAGCATAGATTTTCCAAGATATAGTATTATAATCTTTGCCTTCCCTAAAACATTAAATAACACATATGCAAGGATCATTTCTTTTCTTTATCAAACTAATCTGTATTAGTAGCAAATGGCAAAGGAACATTTGTGCAACACCCAGTGGCAATTGTAGAACTTTGAAAGTGTGTTTGTGTAAGGGAGGGGCACTTAGGGGCCAATATTTTTTTGTGGGGGGGGGGGACTCAAGCAGCATAATTACTGACCAATTCTTTCACTCAGCCATAAATCACTAACTGCCTATGTATCTACATATCAAGTTAGGGACATTATTTCTAATTAACGTCTTCCTTCAAATATGAAAATATGACTATTAAGTCTCTTTTCCCCCCTAACAACGTGTCTGTTTCCATCCATCTGGTTGTTTTATCTTGTTTGTTTTTCATTCAAACTGGTCTCTGTATGTGTCCTTAAAAAGTTAAATGAAAAAGAAAACGCAGAGGGAAAAGTGTTAATTACCAAATCTTATCAAAATCAGAGACTGATCAGATTCATAAATTTTTGTAGCTTATAAAAGTTGGGGGGAGGGCAACCGAGGGGCCAGTCAAAAGGTGGGGGCTTTGAGCCCCTCTAGAGAATTGCCACTGGCAACACTCACAGAGCCCACCTGTGGTTTATATATAAATCTATATGTTTGTGTATTTAGACAGCAAATTTTCTTTTAGGCATGTCAGATTAAATAAATAGCAAACACTGTGTTTGCTTATTTTTAATAAAATTCATTTGTACTACCGGATAATATTTCATATATATATATATATATATATATATATATATATATATATGTGTGTGTGTTTGTGTGCGCACACGCACATGGAATATATGCAAGATAATTTTGTAAATACTTTTCAACCTGTTTTAATGATGTGACAGCATTAGAAAAACTATTATATTTCACAAAACATGATTCATGTTATGCATCTAGTCTGAATCCTAGATTTGTACTTTAACTGTATGTATATAGAAATTAAATTCTTGCTAATTTGAACTTAATCATTTTTTGTAGTTTATATATCACCTATTTTTCCGGTATTAATTTCATAAGAAAAATTCACATATTAAACTAACTTGATTACATTAATTGTAGAAGTACTCACAGAGCTGTGCACTTTCAATGCATCTTCGTCTGATGCAATTATAGTCACTTTCTATTCATTTTCTATGTGCCATTTCTTTTAAGAACACTGGGCGGTCGTGGCACTCCACAACTTCCTATATTTCATGGCCTTTAGAAGTGTTTTTGCCTTTGCTAAGCCTCATGTCTCACCATTCATTCACACAAGATCATCAAGTAGGTGGCCTTCTACTTTCCCCTATCACTCTTTACCCTTGATATGCCTTGTGGAAGTTAAGTTTTCCAAGCTCTCCTTCTTCATATGTCCAAGAAATTTCAGATATCTTGTTATAACTACGAGTATGTTCTCTTTTTGTTCCCATTTTTTTTCTTCCAATTTACTTCTTCACTCTGTCCATGAAACTCAATATCCTTCTGTAGAACCACAAGATTCACTGCCATACAATAGAATTGATATCACATCGCAATTCAGGTCTCTTTTCTTTACTTCTAATGATGATTACTTGTTTCTTTGCACATTGTTTAACCTTTGGAATGCAAAATACATTTTTTGCTAAAAAACAACATTTTTGAGGTCAAAATTAGAGACCTTCAATGTTTCTGCAACAGCAGTATGCCGAGTGCATTCTTTTTCTAAAAAAAAATTCCACCCCAAGCAAGGCAATAAAACCACTACGATGCAAAGAGGTTACTGAGTTTTTTTGTTTTTTTTTGTTTTTTTTTAATCATATCACCCCGAGCAAGGCAGTAATGCCCCTGATGTGCAGGGGGCGACATAAGAGTAAAAGCACTAGATAGAAGAGAGTGAAGAGAAGGACAAACAATTTACAAAGGAGCAAGAGAAGGAAGGGAATAGAGGTGTGATGACAGTTGCAGAGGTGGAGAGAAAGGAAAGAATATACAGGGTGGTGAGGAAAGAATTAGGGTCAAGTGGTTAAGAGATGAGTATTGACCTTGCATTTGAATTCCTGAAGGTTGTAGCCATCAGGAACACAAAAATAAGGAAGCGAGTTCCACAGGCGGGAAGTGCGAGGAAAGAAGCTACAGGAGTAGAATTTTCGTCTGCATTTGGTTGATCTCACTGTGAATGAGTGAGACCCAGTTGCCAGTCTGGTTGCACGAGTAAACACCTGTTGCAGAGGCACCAGTGACTTAAGTTTGTTGGAGCAGAAGCCATAGAAGTATTTATAGAACAGACAAAGGGAAGCTACATCCCATCGGTGGGAAAGTGGCTGTAGTTGAGCCGCTAAGTCGGTACCTATCGCATTACTAATTCTCCTTTGGAGCCTGTCAAAAACACCGAGATGAACAACAGGGGCACCTGACCATATATGGCAGCAGTACTCCATGTATGAATGAATGGTTGATTTGTATATACGCAGGATGGTTTCAGGTGGGAAAAACATCCTGGTGTTACACAGTGACCCAACCTTCTTAGCAGTGGGTTTAGCTCTTGAAGACATATGAGAAAAAAAAAAAACATTAAGGTGAGCGCATAATAAAAGAACAGGAAATAAGGAACATAATGATTGACATTGCATTTAAATTTTTGAAGATTAAGTTTGACTGGAAAGCAACAAGCTGGAAGAGATTTCCACAAATAAGAAGTGCAAGAGGAAAAACTATTAGCAAAAAAATTATGATGACAGGTAACAATTTCAACTATAAAATGATGACATTTAGCTGCCAATCTAGCACTGCACTTATATTTCTAAAGTCAAGGTACCAAAGAGAAAAGCTCATCAGAACAATTACCATAAAAATAGTTATAGAAAAGGCACAGGGCAGCTACTTTATGATGCTGGGAAAATGACTGAGGCAGAGATGACAGGTCAGGACCAATAACATTGCAAATTTGTCCCTAATTTTTGTTTAAATTTGTAATTTTTTAGCCTTAATTTTTGTTTGAATTTGTTTGAATTTTTTAATTATTGACATAGGTACTATTTTGCTATTGTAAATGATTTTGCCGTTCAAATTTCATTTCGATGTAAATGGTGAAAGTTTTTTTTATTAATATCGCCTGTGAAAGAATTTCTAAGAGTATAGCACCGGTCATTCTGAACTCCTCCTCCTCACTCTCAGCCTGGGTGCTGAGGCATGCGCTGTGGGCCATTCTCTGTCACTCTCTCTCTCTCTCTCTCCTGATTTCAACAAGCCTAGATGGAGGAAGACACTCCAGTAATATCTGGGAAAATTAAAAAACAGTATCCAACCAAAGTGGACACCTGTTTGACTTTTTCAGTATGTCTTAATTATCTGGTATGTTGAATCCTGCATGCTTTTTTATTTTTTAATTCTTGTCCCTAATTTTTGTTTAAATTTGTAATTTTTAGCCTTAATTTTCATTTGAATTTGTTTTAATTTTTTAATTTTTTTTTTTTTCTAAACATATTACCCCAAGCAAGGTGGTGACGCCACTGATGGGGCTACTTAAGAGTAAAATGATTGGAAAAGAGAAAGCCGGAAACCACATCCTAAACAGGAAACAAGGGATGAGCCTCTTCACCTGTTCAAAAGATGTGGGTGGAGTGTGAACTGGGCGATAGTTAAGTCTATCTACTCCAATATTGACATAGGTACTATTTTGCTATTGTAAATGATTTTGCCGTTCAAATTGTATTTCGACTTTAACTAAGTTAAAACTTTTTTTTTCTTTGTTAATTGGAGTAGATAGACTAAACTATTGCCCAGTTCACACTCCACCCTCATCTATTGAACAGGTGAAGAGGCTCATCCCTTGTTCCCTGTTTAGGATGTGGTTTCCAGCTTCCTCTTTCCTAATCTTTTCACTCTTACGTAGCCCCCTGCACATCAGTGGCGTTACTGCCTTGCTCGGGGTGATATGAGAAAAAAAAAAAAATTCTCTTCTGCCTTTTATAAAGAATCTCTAAATACATAGCAAAAGGACCAAATCAGATGTGACAGCAATATTCAATGCTAGGATATGATAGACTTATTAAGGTGCAACATAGATTTCAATATGAAACATTTTCTAACATTTCACAATAAACCAACTTTCCTAGCAGCAGACCAAGCTTTTAATTCAGTATAATCTTTCCACTTCATGTCAGCAGAAACATTAGCCCCAGAAGATGCAGAGAGTTGCTCTTCAGTAGATTAGCTTCAGACATATACTGATAGAAGGTAAAAATAGGTTCTCTTAGTGTTATGGGACCTACTCTTTTGTACCGTAATGAACTCTTCTTATGATTATAAATACTGAGAGAATATGCCTCTCAAGGTCTGATGATTGAATAAGGAGTTGAGTTGGTTGACGCTCCCTGGTCTACACTTAGCAGTTAGTCTGATATGTAACACTCTTGTATTTGTTTTTTGTTAATATATATCTGTTTATATATATATATGTTTAACTAATACCCGAGTTGTGTTTTCTATTCTGGGTTCACAACACTTAGAGAATTAAGAAAGAGCAGTTTTATTTTAGAGGTGTTAAAATTAAAACATTTCTTGCTCCAGATAACACATTTGAATTCATTTTCAAGATCAGCTGCCAATTTGATATTATAAAACCTATCAGTCGTACCATTAAGACAGGAGTAAATAGTTGAGTCATTAGTATAAATATTGAGAACTGATGACATTGGCATAGTTGTTGATGAAAATTAGGAACAGAGTAGATCCAAGGATAGAGACCTGAGGCACAACTGCATTAATGTAAAAAAGAAGAGAAGCTGTAATGAAGGAAAGCAAGAAGAAAAGTCAGTCAGTTAAGTACCATATATGATACACGCTTAGGCGATCATGTCTCTTTTGAGGCATAATTAACTGGGCAGAAGATTATCCTTCAGTAGTTCGCCATTACTTTCTGTGGTAGACTGGTTGCCAGCCAAAGCTATAGAACCCAATCTGTCCTGTTATTTAACCCATAACTGAAGAGAGAGATTAATACCTTTCCCAGGGGTATTTGCGTATAAGTGAATGCAATGAATTCAACTGGAATTTGAACTCGGCTGCCCGATTTTTCATTTCGGCCTGATATCCACTGCAAGAAAAGACTAAGCTTAAAAACAGAATGAATGGTCATCAGCTAAAAGATGAGCTCAAAATGCAAATTACAGGTTAGGGATACTAAAATTTAAGTATCTGGGAAGTGCTCTCACAGAGGACAGAAAGTGTAATATAGAGATCCGAAGACATATTGGAATGGCCAAAGATGAAATCCAAAAGCTAAGCAGAGTATTAAAATTTTTTTGGAAACAAAGAGAAGTGTAGTGAACTGTTATGTGATATCTGTCCTCCTGTATGGCAATGAATGTTGAACAATCTCCTCAAAGATGAAGAGAAAACTCAAAGCAACAGAAATGTGGTTCTACAGATGTTAGCTAGAGAATGCACAATGAGTCAATCTCCTGGAGGTGAGCATCAGCCATACTGATGGAAAGCAAAAAAGGGTTCTCTTAAATAATTAAAAAAAGAGCAATTTCATTTTGAAAGTATCAAAATTACCAAGCCATTTCTTGCTCCGAATTAACAGATTCTAGGTCATTTTTGATATCAGCTGCTGATTTACACTCTTCAAATCAAACAGACTTACTATTTATACAGAAGTAATGATTGAGTCATCAGCATATATATTGCATTGAGAACTGATGACATTGGCATAATTATTGATGAAAATTAGGAAAAGAGTAGGTCCAAGGATGAAGACCTGGAAAACAACTGATAATCACTGTAGTGTGAAACTTAAAGTTTCTTCCCATGAACCGAATCCAAAGAAGCTGCTTCTCTAATCACTACAATCTTAATCTGTTCAAGTTTAGGGTGAACCATTATTTTCCACACATATCTGTGCAAGCTGTGATTCTTACTCTGTAACACTCTACCTTGAGTGACACTCGAGCTTTATGCAGAGTAAACATAACTATAAAAATACTATTTTCAAACCACTCAAGATTGCAGTCTCTCAGTTTCTTACTTTATGAAACATTTTAAAATAATATTTTATTAGTATAACCCGGATATAAGAGACCCTTATATAAAAGAAACTCTGATATAAGAGATTTTATCTGGGCCCCAAATTAGAGCCTGTAATAATGTATATAAAATAGACCAAAACCGGATATAAGATAACTTTTATATGGTCCTGACAACTCTCTTATATCAGGGTTACACTGCATACAGAAATGCATGCAGTTTTTTAATCATTTCACACCAAACATGGTGATAATGCCACTAAGATGCAAGGCATTATTATGAGTGAAGGAAAATGGGAAGACTTTAGGAAAAGAACCAGAAACCCGATCCTAAACAAGGGATAAATGTCTACTCCTGTTTAAAAGATGTAAGTCAGATATTGAACTCACAACTCTTTAGGTCAAGTCACTGGTCCCAACCAACACTTTTATCCACTAGGCCATGTGTTCTCAAAAATTTGGCTACAGCAGTGGTAAACAAAAGACTTAGAGAGTTGAGTTAAATGAAGATAACTAAGACATCTGGAAGTGGCATGACTCATGGAATGAGAACAATATACTCCAGTGAAAGAAAAAAATGATTTGGTTCCAAATTCCAATCAACCAAAGAATGTTTGAGCTTAAAACAGCTGAAATATCATGAATGGCAACCAAGATTAAAACAACAGTCTGAATAATGTAAATAATGTAAGTAATTACAATGCCACCTCTCAAAAATATAAACAAATATTAAAAGGTTTTCTGTTCTCCAAGATAACAGAATTAACAGAAGTGGAATCTTGCCTTATTTTTTTTTCATGTTTACCCTTTCTTTCCTTTTAAATTTACTACAATGTTAATAACAGATCAAAAGAAAAAAGTTCACAGCCAACAAAGATTATGGCATAACATGCAAGTTGAGAAATGGCAAAGGGTCAAAAGTTATTAAGAGAAAGAAAAGATCTTTGTAATGACTGGAAGTTAGAGAGAGCCACGATTGTTACATTTTGAAAGAACACGGCACAAGATTGGTTAAAATTGTAATTTTCAGGGATGCATTCATGCAGGTGTCATTTCCACAGAGTTCCAATTCTTCGAAAGAAGCAAATATGGTTAGGTATTATTTTTTGAAACTTGGGCTTTTTATAGCTCAAACAGCTTATTTGCTATCATGATAAGAAAGACTTTTGATGTAAAAAAAAAAAAAAAGGATTAAAGTTTCATTGAGAGATCGTTCTTTACTTCCAATTCATATTGCTTGTTAATATTTGAGAATACTATAAAAAACAACTGAAATTCAGATAAAAAATACAAGTGAACAAATTACTAATGTTTTGTAATTTTATTGTTACAAAAAATGTCTTTTAGTATTCTTGAAAAGCATGAGAGTTACCAACAAAGAAAATAGAACCTACAAGCCAAGTTCAAATTCCAGTTCACTTTTGTCATAATGTCTCTAGAAAAGACATGAATCCATCACTTCTCCTCCTAGCTAAGGGTTAAAAAGCAAGGTAGACTGTACTCTCTAGCCTTGGATAGTAACCAGTCTAAGAGAAGGAAAACTGTGCATTCCAAACTGTGAAGACAACAACAGGAAACTACTCCACTATCTTTTCCAAGAAAGCATAGTTATTCATAAATAACAAAAAAAAAAAGAAAAAAAAAAAGAATTTGTTGTGAGCTATAATAACCCATGTCCAGAGAGCACAAGAAAATGAGTCTTTTTAAGACATTAGAATTTGAAACAAATCAGCTTAAATTATAATTATTCAACAGTTACTTTATCTGATCTCCCCAACACTTCAGGACAAAACATTAAAAAAACTTATTGGATATTTTAAAGGTTACTGAAATATCATTAAAATTCTCTCAGTTCAAAAGATTCTTTTTATGAATTTATAAAAAGAAATTATGAAATTCTAAAATTGGGTAAATATATGCCATCAAATAAACGGTACCTTGCATCTAATTCCATTCACTGTGTTGATACATTTTCCTTTCACAATTGAAACATGGCATAAATGAATTTAGTACTGGCATTGCTGCAAATGCTTCTTGCAATTTACACAATAAAAATGCATCAGTTTTGCATGAGTGCAATGCAGACACTATACTCTTTGAAGTTGGTCTGCAATCTGTATAATGATTGGCTGATTTGGTAGTCATGGCCACCAGATTTGCTGCTGCTTCTGCTGCAACAGCAAGATTGATTGCAACTGTTGCTAAAAGAGGTTATCTGCAACAGTTTGATATCCCGGGGTGTGTTTGCAGATTAATTTCTTTTCTTCTGTAATCAAATAATGCTTTATCAATAAAACATTATATTTTCCATTTCATTCTTCTTTTCTTTTCTTTTTTAAATGAAACCAGGGGAAGAGAACTTGTATTACGTTAACCAAAACATACTACCTCCAAAACTGCTGCCCTCATCTTGGAACGGGTCCTTTCTGGAATGAAGAAATATTTTTTTTATATCCAGAAAAATTCTGGTAAAAACTGAACAACCAGTCCCAGATTACTCCTGAATGTGCTCACTGTCACAACTACTACCATATCTATCACAAGAAATGGTATAGTAGAACACTCGCTGTATTCAGAGCTGCCCACAATCACTGCAAGATAATTCTAGAAAATGCAACGAGTAGCTATGCACAAGCAGTCTAGGCCGAGGTTGAAAACAAATAAATTGGATCCTAGGAATTCTGGAAGATCTCCAACCAAATTCTGAATGGGTAAGCATCAGTACCTATTATAAATAGCACCAAGGTCATCTCAACATGAGATCAAAAATTTTTTTCTGACTTCCCTTGTCTCTGAGCAAAATCACAGTAATATTTTTATCACAGCCTGGGAAGTCTCAAAACTTATCAAACATCTTAAGAAAAAGTCCTCAAGAATATTAACCCACAGCTGTCTCTAATCTTAGCAAAACTATTTAACTAATGCTTGGAGGAAAACCCTTCCCAAGTCTGTGGAAGTTGTCAAGTATATTCCCTGTTTTCAAGAATGTGTAAAAGCACTTATCCTCACCTCAGTATAGACCCATTAGCCTCGTCAGTGTTGTCAGCAAACATTTTCAAGCTATTATCAACAAGATTATTGATCACCCCAATATGAACAACCTCTTAGTAACAAACAGTACATGTTTGGATTGACTCAGTCTACTGTTGATATCTTGCTATTACTCACAAAATCAGTGAGGTACTAGATAAAAAAAATATCTCAAGAATAATCACAGTAGATATTTCAAAGGCTTTGACAACATGTGGTATAAAAGGTTACTGCACAAGCTATCTAGTTATAGAATCACTGAAAGAGTCTTCTCAAATGTAATATCATTCCTAATGGGTAGGTCCTTGAAGGTAGTTGTTAATGGCCAGTCCACCAAGGCCCAAGCAATTAATGCCGACATCCTGCAAGATTCATTGCTCAGCTTAACTCTCTTTCTAGTTTACATAAATGATTTGCCTAATAGTATATTCTAATCATCTGTAAATATCTATACTGATGATATAACAGTATATAGGGGCACCTCTAAAACTTTAGGTGACCAGAGCTTGACAGTTGATCTCACCTCTGACCGAACTCTAACAACTTAGTGGAGGGAAAGACTGGCTGGTCACATTCAATGCCTCAAAATTCAACTCATGATATTCCATCATCACTAAACAGATCCAGAAGTTTTCCTGATTTTGGGAAATGGGTGACCTGGTACCTTGAGCACATATTAAGACTTAGGCCTCAACAAGACCTGAAGTGGAACTTGTATATAGTATCCATCTCTAAAGATGCTGGAAAAATGATCTATCCCATGTATCACTGCAGTAATTAGGTAACTACTCTGGTTATCCTCAACGTTTACTTTTCTTGTAAGATCAGACTGAAAATGGAGAACTGCTGCCATATATGGGCAGAAGATGCCATGTCCTCACTTTCCACTCTTGATAAAGTTTAAAAAGCCTCATTGCATGCTTCTGGGTGACAAATTATTTTTCACCTTTCAATCCCTTTATCACAGACGAATTTTATCATTGCTCTATCATTATTTTCATGTAAAGTGTTCAAACAAACTACGTTCCTCACATCCATCAGCTCTAACCTTCATGGCTAAGATCCACCATGCTACAAACAATGTAGTGGACTAGCTCATTCCTTTTGTATTCCATTGGTGAAATGTCACTTCAACTAAAGCAGCTTCTGACAAATCACTGAATTTGTGGAACCAACTTCCAAGAGGATACTTCCAGGATCAGTACAATCTTCATCAATTCAAATCTAGGGTTAACCTTTATCTTCCTCACATATCCCATGAACTGCCATGCTTACTCTGTAATCTCTACTTTAAGTGGCTCATGGGCCTTGTACAAAGTCAAGATTATTAATAAAAAAACAGTAATTACAGAATATATTGGCATTGGTGCATTACTATATAGGATCTAAGGTAAAATAAAGGCTTTATATTGACTATTGCTAAAATGTCATATTTTAGCCTTATGTGGCACTAGGGAGACCCAGTCTATCATCAATGATGGAATGAAAAGGTTAAAAGAAAGTAGCAATATTAAAGGAATTGCAATCAAATTGTGATGCATTACTATAGAGGATCTAAGGGAAAATGAAGGCTTTATATTGACTATTGTTAAAATGTCATATTTTAGCATTATGTGCCACTAGGGAGACCCAGGCTATGATTAATGATGGAATGAAAGGGTTAAAAGAAAGTAGCAATATTAGCGGAATTGCAATCAAGCTATGATGCATTACTATAGAGGATCTAAGGGAAAATAAAGGTTTTATATTGACTATTGTTAAAATGTCATATTTTAGCATTATGTGCCACTAGGGAGACCCAGGCTATGATTAATGATGGAATGAAAGGGTTAAAAGAAAGTAGCAATATTAGCGGAATTGCAATCAAGCTATGATGCATTACTATAGAGGATCTAAGGGAAAATAAAGGTTTTATATTGACTATTGTTAAAATGTCATATTTTAGTATTATGTATCACTAGGGAGACCCAGGCTATGATCAATGATGGAATGAAAGGGTTAAAAGAGAGTAGCAATATTAGCGGAATTGCAATCAAGCTATGATGCATTACTATAGAGGATCTGAGGGAAAATAAAGGCCTTATATTGACTATTGTTAAAATGTCATATTTTAGCCTTATGTGCCACTAGGGAGACCCAGGCTATGATCAATGATGGAATAAAAGGGTTAAAAGAGAGTAGCAATATTAGCGGAATTGCAATCAAGCTATGATGCATTACTATAGAGGATCTAAGGGAAAATAAAGGTTTTATATTGACTATTGTTAAAATGTCATATTTTAGCCTTATGTGCCACTAGGGAGACCCAGGCTATGATTAATGATGGAATGAAAGGGTTAAAAGAAAGTAGCAATATTAAAGGAATTGCAATCAAGCTATGATGCATTACTATAGAGGATCTAAGGGAAAATAAAGGTTTTATATTGACTATTGTTAAAATGTCATATTTTAGCCTTACGTGCCACTAGGGAGACCCAGGCTATGATCAATGATGGAATGAAAGGTTTAAAAGAGAGTAGCAATATTAGCGGAATTGCAATCAAGCTATGATGCATTACTATAGAGGATCTAAGGGAAAATAAAGGTTTTATATTGACTATTGCTAAAATGTCATATTTTAGCCTTATGTATGACTACAGAGACCCAGGCTATGATCAATGATGAAATGAAAAAATTTAAAAAAAAAGTAGCAACATTAAAGAAATTGCAATCAAACTACGATGCATTACTATAGAGGATCTAAGCGAAAATAAAGGCTTTATACCGACTATTGTTAAAATGTCATATTTTAGCCTTATGTGCCACTAGGGAGACCCAGGCTATGACTAATGATGGAATGAAAGGGTTAAAAGAAAGTAGCAATATTAAAGGAATTGCAATCAAGCTATGATGCATTACTATAGAGGATCTAAGGGAAAATAAAGGCTTTATATTGACTATTGTTAAAATGTCATATTTTAGCCTTATGTGCCACTAGGGAGACCCAGGCTATGATTAATGATGGAATGAAAGGGTTAAAAGAAAGTAGCAATATTAGCAGAATTGCAATCAAGCTATGATGCATTACTATAGAGGATCTAAGGGAAAATAAAGGTTTTATATTGACTATTGTTAAAATGTCATATTTTAGTATTATGTGTCACTAGGGAGACCCAGGCTATGATCAATGATGGAATGAAAGGGTTAAAAGAGAGTAGCAATATTAGCGGAATTGCAATCAAGCTATGATGCATTACTATAGAGGATCTAAGGGAAAATAAAGGTTTTATATTGACTATTGTTAAAATGTCATATTTTAGCCTTATGTGCCACTAGGGAGACCCAGGCTATGATCAATGATGGAATGAAAGGGTTAAAAGAGAGTAGCAATATTAGCGGAATTGCAATCAAGCTATGATGCATTACTATAGAGGATCTGAGGGAAAATAAAGGCCTTATATTGACTATTGTTAAAATGTCATATTTTACCCTTATGTGTCACTAGGAAAACTTGAGGCAATGAAAGGGTTAAAAAAAAATCTTTTACTTTTTGCCAAGTTACTCATTGAATGTAAACCTAACCAGAATAAAGGCACATTACCTTTATTAAGAAATACCTTCCACATAATGATAAGATATTAGCTAGATCAAGACGCTATTGACTGTAATTTCATACCGTAATGTGGAAGGCATATATGGGGTGCATTTCTACCTCACCCTGTATATATCTGTTAATCATTTGACCTCAAGCAAGGCAATACAACCACTGAGACACAAAGTTACTGAGTGTTAAAGAATATGAAAAAATGAAAATCATTATTAAGGATATATATATATATATATATATCATTCATTCAGCAATGAATTAGAAAACTCTCAGCTATTGGGCATGTATAATGATAACATACACACTAAAAAGTCTACCTCCTCCTACCGAGCACCTGTAGCTCAGAGGTAGAATCACCAACTGACGCCAATTCGGTCAGGTTTTAATCCTGGATAAAAAGCAATCGGATGTCAAACAGTACTGATGAGCCGTGATACAGTGAAACAGATCTGTCTGCGAATTACTATTTACGCTCTCACACCCTGATTGAGCACTCTGGAAGAATGGTAGACTTTGAAAAACAGTAGCTACTCTAGCATCTACACATCGTTCATTCAGCAATGAATTAGAACACTCTCAGCTATTGGGCGTGCATAATGATAATATACATGCTAAAAAGTCTGCCTCCTTCTACTGAGCACCCATAGCTCAGAGGTAGAATCGCTGACTGACGCCAATTTGGTCAGTTTCAATCCTGGGTAAAAAGCAATCAGATGTCTAACCATACTGATGAGCTGTAATACAGCAAAACAGATCTGTCTGCGGAATGACTATATATATATTGAGGGAGAGAGTACCTATCACCATAAATATTTCAAGTAAATAGAATTCCAACCTGGAAATTAAAGGCAATGAAACCACTAAGACACAAACAGTTACTGAGTGTGAAAGAATATGAAAAAACGAAAAACAGTATTAAGGAGAGCGAACATAGATATATATATATATGATGGAACTTTTTCCTGAATTCTTACTTTCTAGTCAATTTTCATCTCCAATAATTTAAATGCAATATCAATTGTTATCTTTTGTCTTGTTCTTTTTATATATATATATATGTGAGAATCTTATTGATCCGTTCATACACATTACTAATTAGATGACGAGGCATTTGGCTACCTTAAAAGAGTCATATTTACTCCCACTGTCTACCTGCTCAGATGAGGTAATTACATTATTTATATTGTTCAGACTGTTGTCCTCATCTTTCTTGTCATATTCACAATGTTTTAATCGCTGTATACTCTGACCTTTTTCAGGTGATTAGAATTTTGAACCAAAATTTTGTTTTGAATACTGGGGTAGATTGTTCTTGTTCCATGAATCAAGTCACTTCTGTGTCCTCAAGGGCACATGGCCCAGTGGATAAATGCGATGGATGGATCCAGTGACTTGACCCAAAGAGATGTGAGTTCAATACCTAGCCACAGCAGAGGTGAACAAAATCTGAGAGTTAAAGGGATATAACTAAGACATCCAGAAGTTGCATGACTTATAGAACAAGAACAATCTACTCTAGTGATTGAAAAAAAAGGGGTTAAGTTCAAAATTCTAGTTAACTGAAGAAGATCAGAGAATACAACTGACGAAATGTCATGAATATGACAATAAAGATGAGAACAACAGTCCAAACAATATTTGTCTATATTTCTAAGATGAGGTAGTATTTACAGTATTTACATTATTCGGACTATTGTCCTCATCTTTGTTGCCATTTCTTTGATATTTCGGATACATGACCCAATGGATATAGATGTTGGTTAGTTCCTGTGGCTTGACTCAAAGAGTAGTGAGTTCAATACCAGGCTACAGCAGTGGTGAACAAGTAACTTAAAGGGTTAAAGAGAGATAACTCATGACTACCATTTATGCAAAGAATGAAGATCATATACCCCAGCGATTGTAACAAAATGTTTGGTTTGAAATTCCTAGCACCTGAAGAAGGCCGGAGTGTATAACAGCCGAAATGTCGTACAAATGGCAACAAAGATAAGAACAATAGTCCGAATAATGTAAATACTGCAGTCCAAACAATGTAAATAACTTCATCTATCTGCTGTGTCCTTTCAAGACATTGATGATCATGGCTCTCCACAATTTTCTGTCCTTTGTAGCTCTTAATTTCTCCTAAACACTGTTCTGCCATCCATTTACTCAAGCTTGCTAGGTAGTTTATACATTGTTTTTTTTTCTGCCCTGCTTCTCTTCAATAAGGCTGTTCTGTGGATATCAAATTTTCCAAGACTTCTTTCCACATTTCCCTAGAAACTTTGATTATCTCTTTCTGAATATAAATATAAGTGTCTTTTTTATTTTCCTTTTCTTTAAAACTTTGTCGTTACTCATATATTCGGTCCATGATATTCTTGGCATTCTTCTGCAGAACCACATTTTTGTCTGCTTCACATCTCTTCTTCATCTGTGTTGAAATTGTCCAGCAATAGATGGAATTCAGTCATAACAAAAAGAGACAATAAAAGTCCTTTGTTTCCCATCAAAGGAAGACAATCTTCTATATAAAAACAAATGAAAAACTAACAGATGGACAAACTTCTTTTATCTAACTACAAATAAAAGTAAACACTTATTAATAGATGAACAGGTTCCAAGGTTGTCTTATGTAGAAACTTATTTTCTTTCCTGGGGATACAACCCAGTTCACACAGGACATAAACAGTGGCTGACAAAGTTTGGGAAAGAAGCCAAACAACCAAGGGTTTCATGGATATTCATTTATCAGATGTGAAGCTGATCTGAAATCACCCCTCACCCCACCTGATGATGATCATTTTACATTAGGTTACCGAAACAAGAGATTTCTTTTTTTACTGCCAATCTTAGAGTAAAATGACTACAGATTCATGTTTTATTTAAATATCAAAGTTTCCCTGACTGAAAATGCAAAAGTAATGATCAAGAAATACAAGCTCCCAAGATTCAGAATTTGATTGTTGACTAGTTGATTTTGTTTAGTACCATATCAACCACTGTACTGAAATTTAAACATTTTCAACATAATTTAATAGCTTCAGCTACAAATATTTTGTACATATTTTTATACTTTCAAAGCAAACATTTTTTTTAGATATATAGTTTGTAGATGATAAAATGTGTTATTGGTAATTTTTTTTAATGTATTGTGGTAATTTTACTATAAAGTGTATTTTAATACATTTTTAGTGTTGTATAGATTGCCCTTTTGTTATAAATATATATTGTTAGTAATTTTTTTTTTTATAATTTACAGTTGAACTGGGTAGATGTAACTGTAAATTCTATGCTAACAGTTTATTTTCTTGCACTTCTTGCTTATAAAACTTTCCTCTGCTTCCATGCTTTCCAGCTAACTTTAATTAACTGACCTGTACGACATTATCACCACCGAAATTTAATGATTATCATTTTTATTTACTTTTTTCTGTGTATTCTTATCAGTCAGTACATAAAGTCTCCAATTTAAAAAAAAAACTGGAAAAAATTCAAAATTTAAAGATTTTTAGGGGGTTCTCAATTTCTCATACAACGTTATAATAAATCGATCCTCCATTTTGGAAACACTTGCTTCGAGTTGTTGCTCTTTTTCTTTTTTTTTTCCAAAACTTTTAGGAAATTAATGAAAAGAATCATTCTGGAAATACGTTTTTATTCAAAATTTTTTTAGAATAGGAATTATTTTAAAGATATTCTGTTGAAATTTTTTTTTTTTTAATGTTGTACATGTCATATTTTTCATTTCAAAACTTTTTTTTTTAATGTTTCAGATAACTTATTTTTCATTGATATGAAGTAGGGATAATTAAAAATTTTCCATGGGTTTGTCGATCTTCAAATTGTAAGCTTCTCTAAACATGGTCTCAGCGACATCAACGCGACCCCAACGCAAATGTTTCCAAAATGGAGGATTGATTTACTATAAGGTTGTATGAGAAACTGAGCAGCCTGTAACAATCTTAAATAATGAATTTTTTTCAAAATTTTGTTTGATAATCATAAAGTTTAAGGTCTAATCGATGATATTGTACCCCCCCCAAAAAATTAATAATCAACAAATTTACAGGTGGTGGCAATGTCGTACATGTCCACCCTTTTAATCTTTATTAATCCACTATAGTACCCAGACTTTAAAGTAAAAGCTCAGAACTAAACTGGCATTGAGATCTAAAGTTTTCATTTGAGCAGGCTAGACGTAACTGCAAATTCTATGCTAACAAATTTTTTTCTCTTACTTCTCAGTTATGAAACTCAGAATTTGAGTTCAGATCTTACTGAAAATGTTGTGGAGTAGTTTTTGCACTGAAGGTTATAATCATGCTAAGTCGGTTACTAATTGACTTAATGTACCCAAAATGTTAGGAACTTGGTAAGCTTCCACTGAAAGCTGACTCTGTAGTATCAGGCTAACTGGTGACTAATATCAACTGCCTAGTAGTTCTACTGAACTCCAATAGAAGTCTAAATAACTCCCATGAATTTCCCAAGTACTTCTAAGAACTTCCTAAGAATTTCTCCTGTTAACTTTCTGTTAACTCTTATTAATATAGGAGGGAGAGTCCATTATCTGAGGAATAGGTGTGTTTCCCCACAACAGAAAACATACAACATGGTGCTTGTCCAGGGTTCCATTGACTACTCAATGTTGCATCTTCATTCTCATTAGTGTGCACTAAAAACTGGGAAGGGCTCATTGCAAGCTCACAAGGAAACAAAAGATGAAAATAAACACTATAGTGAGAAATAATGTGAACCTTGTTTCCAAAATATTTTGACATTTTATTTAAGGCTTTGCTTGCTCAGTATGGGTGGGTAGGTAAGTAGGTGACACTTTAGACAACTTCTCTGATGTCAGGCTAACGGATCAGCTTTAGATTTAACTTTTCCTTCTAACAACCGTCTGCCCATCTTCTCATGACATGTGACTAGCAACATGAATGGATAATATCCAGACAACTTGAGACGGCTTATCCCCAACCCTCCAAGGGCAGACCAGAACTGTCTCATTTTCAACTATGATTGTTAATTAGTCAGTTAAGTGTCAAATGTGATACATGCTTTGAGCGATTATGTCTCTTGAGACATGACTGACTGGGCAGAAGATTATCCTGCAGAAGGCTGCCATTGCTTTCTGCGGTAGACTGGTTACCAGCCAAGGCTATAGAACCCAATCTGTCTTATTATTTAACCCATAACTAAAGGGAAGAGATAGATTAATACCTTTCCCAAGGGTATTTGTGCATAAGTGAATGCAAGGAATTCAACTGGAATTTGAACTCGGCTTCTCGATTTGTCGTTCTGAGCCAATATCCACTGCACTACAACACACATTCTCTGATTGTTAATATGTTGCTGAAAATTTTCAATGTTCACCTTTGTTGTCACTTGTCCCCACTAGTTTTTTTTTATTTATTAATTTGTGGGTGGCCACTTAGAAAACCCTACTTCAAAGACTGTATCTACTGGCCATAAAACATGACACTTGAGATTAAGATAAATTCACAACTTTACCTTTTATGCACTACACTATTTCTGAGTTTGCCCTCTTTGCTCTTGAGAACAAAGAATTTACCAGTAGAAAGTAAAAATAAAATAAAGCTACTTTAAATATTCCTATAAACATTTAATTACTTCCTTGAATCAAATGATTTCTTAATCGTTTTAATATTCTAAATAGTTTTATTACATTTTATCACAATATTCTGTATCTATAAATTTTGATTGCTTGAGGTAACACTGCAAAATTAAGAAAAATGTTTAATAATCATTTTTTCTTTTTTTCTTGTATTCTCTCTCACTCAGTAACTCCTTGCTTCTTAGGGGTTACTGAGTGTGAGAGAATTTGAGAAAAATGTCATGATAAAACTTTATTATTAAACATTCTTTCGGATAATTGCCCTGTTTGGGGTAAAATGACACATTTTGCTTCCAATGAAACTTGAACTCAAACCATAGAGATTGATAACTAGTATTTCATGAATGTCATATTTTTTATGTTCCATATCTTCTGCACATGGCTCACCACAATCTCCTGTCCTCGGTAGCTCTTAATAAATTTTGTTTTTGTTGTCCATTTACTCAATCTCACTAAGTATGTTATGCATTGCTTTCCTGTCTCTCTTGCCTTCAATCTGTCCTGTGAGTACCAAATTTTCCAAGCTCTCTTTCCTCATTACGTGCCAAAGAAATTTCAACTGTATTTTCCTGATGTTAAATATAAGCTTCATTTTTTTCTATTTTCTCTCAAACTTCGACATTGCTCACATATCCAATCCATGATATCCTCAGCATCCTTCTGCACAACCACATTTCTGTTGCTTCAATCTCATCTTTATCTTTGAAGTATTCTCTGCTATATAGAAAAACTGATATCACAGAACAGCTCAGTACTCTTTTCTTTGTTTCTTAATACATTGCTTAGCTTTTGGAATACATCTTTAGTGATCACGATGAACCTTTAGATTTCAGTGTTGTACTTTCCATCCTATGTTAAAACATTTTTAAATTCTATTTTAAAAGTTATGATAAACAGCAACAAACATTAGAGAAGAAAGCAAGAAATCTTCTAAATAAATAATCTTCTAAATAAATAAACAGTAAATTCTGTCTGTCCATCCATGAAACCCCTTCAACTCAGGCCACACTTACTCTATATAGACAAATTATACCATTTTGGAACCAGGATGATCCTGGGAGCAAATATCTACCCTTTATCTGGTGCTTGAACATCTAGCATTGGGATTTGTGTCCAGATGAGGAGTGAACAGGTAAAAATTCAAATTTTAAAATAACCCCCTGCACATCAGTGGCGTTACCGCCTTGCTCGGGGTGATATGATTTAAAAAAAAATAAAAATAAAAAAATAACTGAAAAAAAATTAATCATTTTAAGAGTTTTTAATTTATATTGAGTTTAAAGTAACACAAAAACTTTGTGAATTTAAAAATTTTTGTTTTAAATTCAGTTTAAAATATCTCCAAAAGTTTATGAATTGAGGAAATCAATAATTAAAATGAGAGGTTTTATGGAATGAGGTTTTGAAGTTCAGCAGAGTTTGTGATTTGAAGAACTTAACACAACTGAAGTTCCACAGAGTTTGTGATTTGAAGGAATTGGAATTTTGACCCAAATTGATCTTTTGACCAAAACTGAACTTATGGCCTGAATCAGAGTTAAAGTAAGGTTTTGGAGTTCCTCATAGACAAAGACATAAGAAATGATATTCAGAAGTTTCAAGGTTGCACTTCTATCCTTGGATGACTTATTTGACTCTGATATTGGAAATCGATGCCCTGATATCCTACCAGGTCAAATCAAAACCAGTTTTTCAACCCTTTTATTTTATTTTTTGATTTGAGTTTGGCTCTAAGTAGCTATAATTGTAATTCTTCATCTCAGCCATTATACCATTTATTCAGAGGATTTATTTAGCCTTTAAAATTCAGTTTACAACAAAAAAAAACTTATTGGATATAATTACCAGGAAATCAAAATTTCACTTACATCCATTCATTTTTCTTTCAGTCTACAGTTTCACTTTAACTGGAAACAACTATTGCTTTTTAGTCTTTCATGCCAACATCCAAAGAGTCTGAGCTCCAGGACCATGGATTAGTTTTAAAGCTTTCATTACACCTGAGCAACGCCGGGCTATACTGCTAGTCAAGCATAAACACAAAATATAACTATCTTGGTAGCATAATAATAGACAACAAAAAGTATAACACAGAAATTTGAAAGCATCAAGGAATAGGGCTTGGAACCATATTACATTGAAACACCAGTTCTGATATAATCACTGGTTAAGCAACATTGTGCCTGGTCAGTACCTACATGGGTGACCACTTGGGAATATCAATTGCTGTAAGATTGATGGATAATGCCTCAAAAATGGAAATCAGAAAACTGAGTTTCAATTCCAGTCAGGTTCCTTATATTATCATTAATACTTTATTATCTCAAAAAAAATATTAGAGTCTAAAAATAATTTCTGGCATTAAACAACCAACAAACAGTTGATAAGTAATAAATAACAAATCATTCAATCAATCGTAGAGAAATAGCGGAAAATGCCTTTCAAAAATTAAGCAAGGTATTAAAAGATCAGCAAATGCCCAGAAAAACAATGAAGGGAGTATTGAACTCTGATATAATATTTTATTTTCTATATGGCAGTGAATATCAAATAGTTTCTTCACAGATGAAGAAAAGATTTTAAGCGACAGAGATGTGGTTTACCTGACAAATATCGAGAATACTATGGATAGAGCGTATGAGAAATGAAGAAGTCTTAAGAAGAATATGAACTTCAAATTAGATACTACTCATAAAAAAAAAAAAAAAACAGTTAAAATTTTGGCAACACTTAATGCGGAAAGAAGGCCCAGAGAACTTAACAATCACAAAGCATATCTACACTAAGAGAATTAATGAATTGTTTGTTTCGTGGCACATCAACTTCTTGTTGGTCATTTGATACAAATATTTAATTTTCTTGGGAGCTTTAGTAATTTTTTTTTTTACAAAGATGTATTGCTACTAATTCTTTTTTTTTTTTTTTTAACAAAAATGTGTTACTGTTATTTTTATTTTTTTTTTATACTTTTATATGTTTTGACTCCAATTTGGGTGTTAACTATTTGCCCACAGCTAAGACCATAACAGATACTACCATCCCAAGTCAGTGTGGACCTGGGAAAAACAGCAATTCAGAGGTGATTCCACACTCCTCAAAATCTCCCAATCAGTGGCCTTGCTGCCAGATGTAGTTTATCGTCATACCCAAGATAGTCAACAGTAAGATAAGTAGGTGGAAAACAGCAAGTAACCTATTTTAACTGAGTCAAAAGATGACAGTACAAAGTTATATAAATAGTCATGAGTTACTTAGAACAACAAAAGATAGGAATCTGTGGTGAGCCATGGTCGTCTACATCCTAAAGGAACATAGCACATACAAGAAGATTTAAGTTGAGAAAATATCTTCAATAAACAGCTGCAAGCAATAAGGATGTAAGGATGAAGATAACAGAATTTTATGTAAAGTTTTAATATTGCTTCTGGTCTTGGTGTAACATAAGCTTACTGCTACAATAATTTTGTATCGTAGATTCCTTTTATCATGATTTGAATATTAAAGGTCAAGGACTTGATGCTTTATATAAGCTATAGGTTGCCTTCCAAATGACAAAACAACAGATGTAGATGACAATGAAAATGAGAGAGAGACAGACAGACTGAAACAAAGACAGGCATCACTGTAGACAGTGAGAAAAACAGACAGACAGAACAAAACCAATACAAAGAGAATAACAAACAAAAAAAGAATGACAGAAATAAAAGAAAGAAGGTATAGAGAGAAAAAGTGAATGAGACAGAAACAAAACAATAGACAGAGAGAAAGAGAGGGGGGAACAATAGAGACAGTGAGAAGAAACGAGAGAGAGAAAGAAAGAATGACAGATATAAAGAGTGATAGAAAGCAAACAAAATAGGGGGTCAGAATAAATAAGGGACAGAAAGAGGAATGAATAGGACAGCAGAAGGGAACAAATAACAGAAAGAAAGAGAGAAGGAAACAATGGAGAGAAAGAGAGAAAGGAAACAACGGAGAGAAAGAGAGAAGGAAACAACGGAGAGAAAGAGAGAAAGAAACAACGGAGAGAAAGAGAGAAAGAAACAACGGAGAGAAAGAGAGAAGGAACAACGGAAAGAAAGAGAGAAAGAACAATGGAGAGAAAGAGAGAAGGAACAATGGAGAAAAGGAGAGAAAAAAAATTGAGAGAAAGAGATAAGAAAAAACTGAGAGAAAAACAATGGAGAGCAAAGGAGAAGGAACAACTGAGAGAAAGAACAATAGAGAGAAAGAGAGAAAGGACAATGGAGAAAAGGAGAGAAGAAAAAAACTGAGAGAAAAAACAATGGAAAGAAAGGGAGAAGGAACAACCGAGAGAAAGAGAGAAGGCACAACAGACTAAAACAAAAGTAAAATCGACAAGTATGAAACTAGTAATCATTAAAAGATCTAGTAAAAAAAACAGTTCCTTTTAAACAAGTCGTGGTTTGTGACCCTGACAAGATTTTCTCAATAAACTGATCAAAATGGTAAATATCTGAAATAAGCCAAATCATTCTTAAGAAACCAAACAGAATAAGTATTACTGCTCTGTGCCTAGACAATTAAAGAATCTGCAGTGATATTAGATATTGCTTCCTCTTCCTAAAGCATTCATTGATTAACCAATGAGGAGAGTGGAAAATTTCACAGCTGAATACCAAAATGCCAATGAATAATAAAACTTGAGAGTATCAAGTTCTTCTGCAATGAAAGTCACAATATGAAGATGAATTCTGCTTAGACACATCAGTCATCCTTTGTGTAAAGTCCACACTGAGGAGATGGTCTCATGTTTAGAATTTTGAGCTTGAATAATCAAAAGTCTTGAATTAGAATTTGCTCCAATTGGTAGAGCACTAGAATAAAATCTATAGTCCTGTCTTTTAGACTGGGATCAACACTCAATAATTCATTGGTGTGATTCTAAAAGGATGTACTTTGAAAAAGAAATATTAAAAGAGATATACTCAACATTAGCCCCTTTTGCATAATACAATTTCTTTTTTAAAATTAGGGCCTCACTTCACAAAAGACTTTTGCATCAGAATACTGTGTCTTATAGAGATCAGCTTCTTTTTCTTCTGTATGCCATGTCCCTTCAGAATGTAGGTGATCATGGCCCTCCACATCTCCCTATCCCTCATGGTTCTTAGCAGCTTTCTCGTTACCCCACCCAAACCCTGCTCTGCTATCCACATTCTCAGGCCCATTAAGCATGTTACATATTGCTTCTCTTGTCTCTCTTTCCCTCCATTTGACCTGTGAGTATCAGTTTCAGTTAGTCAGTATGTGCTATACATGATACACACTTGGGCAATCATATCCTGCAGTAGGATGCCATTACTTTCTGTGTTAGACTAGTTGCCAGCCAAGGCTATAGAACCCAATCTGTCCTTGTTATTTAACCCATAACTGGAGGAAAGAGCTGAATTAATACCATTCCCAAGGGTATTTGCGCGTAAGTAAATGTAAGGAATTCAACTGGAATTCGAACTCAGCTTCCCAATTTCTCATTCTGAGCCACTGCGCCACAATGCACATCACAAGGATCAGCTAATGCATTTAAAAAAACAGGGAAGCATGCAAAAAGAGTAGATGTTGACATACACCAATTTAGAATCTCAATGATGAACTGGAACGTGAAAGAAAAAAATATTGATAATTTTTGCCTGTATTACTTAAATAGTGTGGTTCACTCATAAAAAAAAGGGGATAAATTTTTGACAAAATAATTTTGTAGCATTTTCAAACTTTTCTTAGCATGCAAAAAACTTGTCAAAATCAACAATTTTGAGTTTTTATCATATTAAAAAGGGGAGTCATGTTTATAATATTGAAAACATGACAATTTTTTCTTTTTGAATTTGTTCAATCACCAGATTAAAAATATGGATAAATTGTCCAAAGTTGATGTTTTTCCTATGTAGGAACATTCAGTCAGTTAAGTGCCATACATGATACATACTTGGGCGATCATGTCTCAAAAGAGACATGCTGACTGGGCAGAAGATTTTCTATCCTGCTCTTTAAACTATAGTTGAAAGGAGAAGAGACGGAGTGTATTAATAAGTAGTAATTAGTGGGGGATCAATTTATTACTTAATAACTGTAGAAAACTGATTCCCCACTTTTTGCCCAGTCGACGCTTTACTTATGTTTCCAACTATTATCTTCATTCAGTCAGTTAAGTGCCATACAAGATACATGCTTTGAGCGATCATGCCTCAAAAGAGACATTACTGACTGAGCAGAAGATTATCCTGCAGTAGGTTGCCATCATTTTCTGCAGTAGATTGGTTGCCAGCCAAGGCTATAGAACCCAATCTGTTGTGTTGTTTAACCCATAACTGGAGGGAAGAGACAGATTAATACCTTTCCCAATGGTATTTGCACATAAGTGAATACAATAAGTTCGAGTGAATTTTGAAATTTGAACTCAGCTCCCTGATTTCTCGTTCCGAGAAAATATGATTAATGTAGGAACATTAATAAGGCTAACTGGCAAAAAAAAAAAAAATAAACCCAACAATATTTGGTGCAACCAACAGACAATTTGTCAAAAGACCAAATTCCTTTGACAAGAAAAAATTTCAAAATTGGTCAAAGTTATGGCATTTCGAAAGTCAGCAAACTTTAAATATAATTTTGTGGTACAAAGTACCTCCTAATTCCAAATGCTTCATATGTGCGTGTTTGTGTGTTTTAAGGGTACGTGACAGAGTGATTAGGATATTTCTGACCATGAAAATAGGGCCTCACTAAGGGTGATTTGCCAGGAAAAGTGACTTCTTGATATTAGCTATTGAAGGAGGCAATCTCAGCATGCAACACCACTGGAAAGTACCTGAAAATATGGTACACCCAGTGAGGATCAAACTCACTTCTCAGTTGTAAGCTTGCTTACCATAACACCACGCCAAGGTACCCACACTAAGTCTGAATTCCAGTTGAATTCCTTGCATTCACTTATGTGCAAATACCCTTGGGAAAGGTATTGGTATCAATTCAGCTCTTCCCTCTAGTTATGAGTTAAATAACAGGACAGATTGGGTTCTGTAGCCTTGGCTGGCAACCAGTATACTGCAGAAAGTAATGGCAACCTACTGTAGGATAATCTTCTGCTCAGTCAGTCATATCTTTTTTGAGACATGATCGCCCAAACGTGTATCACATATGGCACTTAACGGACTGACTTGTGAATAAAATTCAGTAGATGGAACTGTTTTAAAGTCATTGCATAAAGTCATGAGTTATTATGACCAAGAGTCCAAGTGCATTGGTCTTGTTCAAACTGTTAAATGAGCCAGATTATAAGTTCTCTCCCAAAAACTGTAACTGAAGTCTGCTTTATATATTTGTAGTATCAAACAAAAATGTGCCTGAACAGGTGTCTGCAACAGAGATTGGTTAGCTATCCTAGCAGATAGAAATAAGTAGCCAACCATTATATGTGAGAGAGAAAGAAAAACAATATGGGTAGAAGAATCAACACTGCATAGTGACTATCAATTTCAAGCCTCAATGCAATCTTCAGATCTGTTTTAAGATTACATTGAAACATAAAATTGACAATCACCATGTGGTGTTGATTACTATCTCCCCACAGTCTATATCTAGAAATGCTCTATCGCCAATACGAAACACTCTTTTTCTACAAATATATTAAATTTTCAATATTATCTTTATATCACATATATTGTTATTATATTACAGCTACTTCTCATTGTAACACTGATTCTTGTACAATCATCGAAGTTAAGCAACATCAAGACTGGTCAGTACTTAGATGGGTGACTGCTTGGGATTACCAGGTGCTGTAAGCTTCAGGTCAGGTCAGGTCAGGTCAGGTCAGGTCAGATTTTGTCTACTACTGGTACCATGTAACCCAGTACTAACTGTCATGGGTTGGGTTGTTGACAACTAAATCGACACCCCTGCTGGACGTAAGCTCAGTGAGTGGGGGTGGTGTAGGCACAATGCAGGATCAAAAACAAGACCTGTCAAATGGTGGAAGATCTTCTATGAGCCAACAGCCACCTAGACAAGTAAATCAGTTATGGTTTAAATACTTTTCACCAACTGGCATTGCCAAGCACGGTGATTATGGCAAATCCCCTGAAATAACAGACATGAAAAACAGTAAGTCATCCAGGGAGGGGTTCCTCAAATGAGAGTGAGAAAAAAAGACCCTAATCCAGATCCAGATATTAATTTTAAACAATATATTTATACAGATATATAATGTGGACATTGTCATCAACACTGCATTGTGACTGTCAGTTTCAGACTGGGTGATCTTCAGACCAGTCATGTGTGTTGTGGTGCAATGGATATCGGCTCAGAACAAGAAATCTGGGAACCGAGTTTGAATTCCAGTCGAATTCCTTGCATTCATCTACGCACAAATACCCTTGGGAAATGTATTAATCCATCTCTTTCCCTCCACTTATGGGTTAAATAATAGGACAGATTGGGTTATATAACCTTGGCTCACAACCAGTCTACCATGGAAAGCAATAGCAACCTACTGCGGGATAATCTTCTACCCAGTCAATTATGTCTATTTCAAGACATGATCACCCAAAGCATGTATCATGTATGACCAATTATTGATTCTCCTTTTGCAGGTTCTAGATACAGGTCACTGGAGTAATTAGAGTAAAATGTGAGGAAGAAACTGGCCCATCCTAGTTCTTGTATTTAGTGCTAATGCTTTAGGTCATTTATGACCATGACTTTTAAATGAAATTTTAAAGTTTACAATAATACTGTTGTATAGGTCTTTATTATGGAACAAAATATCCCCCTAATGGCCTTCCAACATTGATGCATGATAGTTGGCATGATAGACTCATAAATTTTCAAGCTAACTCACCTGAATAAAAAATACATATTATATAGCTGTTCCTTAAAAAAACAATAGGTACCTATAAATAGTTGGCTTAAAAGCCAAAATCTCATTTCCAATTCAGATATGCTTTGATGAAGCAATCAGTCAACAGAAAAAGACAACTTAAAAAATAAATGGCCATGTCCATTATTGTAAGCTTAACTTTATTCAACCTATATCCATAACACCTCAACTGGCATATCTCCAGCCATGATGAGAGAAAAGTATAAAACAAAAAGGAAATGGACAAATAACCTGGTTCACACTCTACCCACGTCTATTGAACAGGTGTAGAGGCTCATCCCTCGTTCCCTGTTTAGGATGTGGTTTCCAGCTTTCTCTTTTCCAATCTTTTCACTTTTCTTTCTTGTTTATTTTTTTTTTCAGTTGGAGTAAATAGACTGAACTATCGCCCGGTTCACACTCCACCCACGTCTATTGAACAGGTGTAGAGGCTCATCCCTTGTTCCCTGCTGAGGATGTGCTTTCGGGCTTTCTCTTTTCCAATCTATTCACTCTTACATAGCCCCCTGCACACCAGTGGCCTTACCGCCTTGCTTGGGGTGATGTGGTTAAAAAAAAAAAAAAATTTGCAAAGCTCAGCTGAGGATAAAAGAAATCCAAATGATGAAAAAAAGATTTTGAAGAAGATTTCATTATATCAATATTCTAAGTGGTGAAAGGATACTGACCTAGAGAATCAGCATATAGAGTTTAATGATTTACCTTGACACAGAAAAAATATCCTAACTACATCAGCCAAGAAGCAAGTCAAGAGTTTACATTTTTTGTATCAGAAGAAAAGATCATATATTTGTATGTGTTTTATAACAATAGGATGGCCATACATTTGCATGGTGTTTTGTAACAAGTGTAGGAGACATGCATTTGCATAGGGTTTTATAACAAGAGTATGAGCCATACATTTGCATAGGGTTTTATAACAAGAGTATGAACCATACATTTGCATAGGGTTTTATAACAAGAGTATGAACCATACATTTGCATAGGGTTTTATAACAAGAGTATGAGCCATACATTTGCATAGGGTTTTATAACAAGAGTATGAGCCATACATTTGCATAGGGTTTTATAACAAGAGTAGGAGATATACATTTAGATAGTATTTTGTCACAAGAGTAGGAGCCATACATTTGCATAGTATTTTGTAACAAGAGTAGGGTCCATACATTTGCATTTGTTGCAGACCTATAATAATCAACTTACAGTTCCAAAACCAAGAACAATAAGTAATTGAATAATAGTAAATAAGAACTAGATAACTCTTTTTCACACAAATGAAATATTGCAAGCCTCTTGCTGCTCTATCATTATTTCCATGGAAAGTGTTCAGGCAAACTAGTGTCTTGCAGATAAATTAATTATTTTAAGCAGATAATTTTGGAGGTTTAACAGTTTATTTTCTGACAAAACCTTACTTGTCTAAACATCTAATATTTCTCTTTCTTCTCAGACAAACAGTAAACAAATTCTACAGCAGAAAGTCATGAAACAACAGAATCATTCTGCTATTATAGTTTTGTCACACACCAAGCACACTTCCAAACACATTGTTAAGTTGCCAAACTTACAAATGCTACAGTTTATCGCATGTTTAAAAAATTTCAAGACAGCAAAGTCTGTAGAAAAGAACATAAGACTCTCAGTGATTCCAAGCAGGATCCAATTTTTTTTTGCTGGCCTCAAACACTCAATGAAAGACAACCATTCCATATGCATGGCAACACAAAAACATGTGTCCATTTCCATGGTGTTCAGAGCTGTGAATAAGAAACTCAATTGAAGAAAACCTATCCACATCCTTGATAATGCTTGCACAGAAATGCAATGTATCCCTTTCCACGGTATCCAGACTTGTGAACGAGAACCTTGGCATGACTAGTTATGTTTGATAATGCTGTCAAGGTGAAAGCAATCAGAGCCGAGAGATGCTAAAAAGATTCTCTCATTCATCAAGCATCAAGGTGCAGGAAAAGTTCTCATGTTTGTTGTCAAAAAGAAGTTCACTGTGAATTCTGAGGTGAATTGTAGTAATTCTAAGGGGATTGCATATGACCCTTCTGATATCCCACCTATGTTTGAGATTAAGAATCTTGCTTCTATGATGGTCTTTGGTGCCACGGCAAGTGATGGAAGTGTTATGGATCCACACTTCATTGAAGCTGATTTGAAGATCAACACAAAGGAGTATCTGTATATTGTGAAGAACTCTCCGTTACCTTGGTTGAAGCAGAAGTTTGGGCTTGACAATATGGTACTTATCCAGGACTCTGCATCATGCCACGGCTCAAAAGTAACACAGACTTTCCCTGCTGAGAAGGTACTATTTTTTGAAAGCTAACATCTAATCCAGTAATATCCCAGAACTTAAGCTTCTCAAGTTTTTTTTTAAGCGAGAATCAATGCTTCATCACACTTGAGTGTCAACACTTTGAAGGCCTGCATTAAAGCATCTAAAGTCCAAACATCAGAAGTTGTGGCAACTTCACAAATGTTTTGTTTCTGTATGATGCAGTAATTGTCCAAAAAATCAGCCATATTGAGTAACAAATGTTTTTGTATGAATAAATATTGATTTCAAATTAATTCTTTCTACTACCATTATATTAGTATTTATAAATTGCTTTATGCTTCTCTAAAAATTGTCTCAGTTTATCTGCAAGACCTCATACATTCTTTACTTTTTCCAGTTCTAAACTTCATGGCTAAAACCTGGCACACCACACACATTGGAGAAAATCCCCCTCATCTCCTTAATTTTCCATTGGTGAGATGAAATTTCTTTTGAGCAGCTTCTTCCTTCAAATCACTGCTTTGTTGAACCAATTCCCAAGACAATACTTTTCTAATCACTACAATCTTGGTCTGTTCAAGTCAAAATTAACTGCTATCTTCCCAATATATCTACATAAACCATGTGTCTTACTCTGTAACCCTCAATTTTGAATGGCTCTTGGGCCTTATACAGGGCAAACATCACTGTAAAAAAAAAAAAAAAAAAAAAAAGGCCAATAGCATAACTTGAAAAATAGATTCAGGCTTATATGACTTGACTAGAAATTTATACAAATAAATCACAGTGAAGTTTAAAAGTGTCATGTGTCATACTGAAAAGAAAGCATCCCAGTGTAATTGGATTCATAGGGCAAATAATCCATATTCTATGCTGATAGAGTTATACAATAGGCAGAAAGAATTTTGGGTTTTTTTTCAAAATTCTTTAATCATATTACTATAGATTAAGCGTTTCAGCTCATGAATATCAATTTTTTAAATCAAATTTTATAAAAGTTAATAGGCAGAAAGGCCCAGTTTCATATGTAAATTCAATGTAAATTGATCCATCTGATCCATCTTTTTATTCTTTTTTCATATATTACTATCAATTAAGGATTCTGTATTACAAATTTCATTTTTTTTCTTTTTAAGGAAAGCCTTCTGTTTGAGTAGGCATGGATTTGTCTACCATGATAAAAACTTCATTTATTTGATAACGCAAATTCATGTAGTATTTACACAGATGCAGAGAAAAATAACCACCATTACATATATTTGATTAATTTTCAGGATTTTGTGCAGACATACAAACTTTGAGCTTTATAAATTAGATTACTCAGAAAGCAAGACCAATCAGGATTGTCAAAGAAAAAAAAAACATATAGAAAATAATATTTCTTGGCAAATGTTGAGCTTACCATAAATATCTGTCATCATCCAATAATTATTTACTATTTATATAACCAATTACTCTGTCTTTCCAGGTCAATTTATTCTCTTCCAAGTAAGCTTATATACTTGGAACTTCTTCAGAAGCAAACTAAATTCACAGAACTTGTATAGCATCCTTCCTATTATAATAAAGACCATTTTGTATTTATTTGTATGTGTATATATATGATAGATAGATAGATAGATAGATAGATAGGAAACAAGAGATAGATAGATAGATAGATAGATAGATAGATAGATAGATAGATAGAAACAAGAGATAGATAGATAGATAGATAGATAGATAGGAAACAAGAGATAGATAGATAGATAGATAGATAGATAGATAGAAACAAGAG